>JARHVA010000540.1:847500-905000 GCA_037957365.1 Torreya grandis | reverse complement strand
AGAATTGTTAAATATATTCTAATTATGGTGATCACCAATTTGTGAAGTTGATTCCTTTAGAGTATCATAAGATGTAATGTTTTGGTCATCAATAAGGTCCTAAATCTTATGCATCAAGGTAAAACACTAGTTTATAGAATACCCAGGGCCTTGGTGATAGCTACAATAAGCATTGGAATCATATCCTTTCGGTAGAAGTTGACTCATATTGACTTTTATAGGATGATAGAAAGATATGAGTTGACACTCCACAAGATTTAGAAATAATGAATTTTGATGCTTCAGTAAAGGTGTAAATTATCTCCTTGGTACATTGGATAGGACAAGCCGATTACATTGTTATGACACCAAATTAACTATGTTAGTTGTTTCCTTTTTATTTTTGTGAGTTTTACCTTATAACTTGGTTTAATAGTAAAATTGGTACTTAATGTATTTGGTGTGTTTGCTACATACTTAATTTTTTTCAATGAGATAAGATTCATTTCATGATCACAAAAAATATGGCATAAGCCATCAAAAATATTTGAACTTTTTGAAAATAATGGACTCAAGTAATAGGGCAAGAAAACTTTTCTTGAAGATGTCTTGAAGCTTTTTATCTACCATTGGATCGACCATTTTAGCCAATATTGTCTTGTACCTTATGACATTAATTAATAGGTTCATTAGTTCCTTGTTTTATTTTTGCAAATTGTGTGTAGGAAACCTTTTTGGTAATATTATTAGAGAAGTGTGCCAAAAATTTATCTACAAGAGGTTTGAATGCATTTATTGATTAGATTGGTAAATCATAGAACCACCTTAAAGCATAGTATTTAAGACTAAATGGAAATAATTTAGTCATAAGTTTATCATTGGAGGGATAATCAAGGTATGCCACATATAAAAATCAAATATGTTTTTCAAGATCACCCTTGCCATCATAAAATGTGAACTTAGGTGTAAAAAATGAAGTTGGCAAGGGGTGAAAATATATTTTAGGTACAATAGGGATATGCAACACCTTTTGTGAATATATAACATAATGTGATTTCATATAATTTTGTTTAATATTTTTAACCTTAGCCTAAAAATGTTTTATAATTTGGACAAGAGATTGCACCTCTTGGTCACTAAGGCTTGAAGCTTGAGAAGTTAGCAAAGTAGGTGTACCCATAGTTTGATTTGATATAGGCATTGAAACTAGTATTTGGGTTGAAGTATTAATGTTTCCCATGTAAGATATAATAATAATAGGATTTGTTGTAGGTATAAATACATATCACATGCCCCCATTAGAAGTATGAATAAGTGAAGTGCCCAAGGGGAGGGTTAGGGGTATATAATTAGTTTTAGTACCACATAACAATTCACCATCACTAGATGAGAAAGGATTAGCCTAAACATACTTACTAATTTCATCTCTTCTAACATAAAAAAGAACATCTATTAAGCCTTTATTATTTTTAAGATGAGTGACTAATACTTTTTTATTTTATATTTGAAAATAAGTTTTTTTATTATCATTTTCCATTGCTTATAAATGATAAATTCATAATTTTGAAATAAATTACAATAATAAGAAAAATAGGAATACCCTAAGATAAATTAGGGTTTTGCATGAAAAAACATAGAGATTGGGTTCACCAAATTTTTAACCCTAAATTAAAATGGGTCAATACAATATAAGGTTAAGAATATAAAAAGGAATAGATAAAACGGCGATAAATAGATCTAAAATAAGTCAATTAATTTGCAGACTTAGATAAATAATATTATAAGTTTAAATGTTGAGATATGTTAAAAATTAAAAATTACAACTATTGATTAATATTGAAATAAATTAGAAACAAGATTATTTATTTGGTTTACTATGCACATATAGATCTAGGATGAAATAGGCTAGAGGTAGATTGTATATACATTTTGGATCAATCGTCAGATTCAAAAATTTTACATTATGGAGTCTTGAACTCTTGAATATAATCTAGATGGTTACATCAACATTACCATCTGACTTAGACAAAGGTGTCTAGTAATGAATATCAACTATATCTAGGTGTGACTACTTGAAACCTTAAGGGTTTTCTATTTCCTTTAATCTGGTGTGTTCAAATCTTCTTCACATGTTGTCACTCTTTGTTAAATGGTCAAACTCTAGGTTTCTCACTCTTTAAGTGATTTTGGGAAAAAAGGGTTAGTGGGAACACTATGTTGAGATTTATTAAGGACCCCTCTATTAATGGGTGATTCTTACACAACCAATAAATTAAAGAAGGCCTTAGACTTATGTAGTTCTCCCCTACATGTTAGCTTGTGTGTGCATAACAATGCAACATGTGATAAACAAGTACATATAGTGATCTAGATTGTAGCTTAGAAAATATGGATCATGGAATGATCCTTAATAAAATCATACCTATGACTGATGTTGAAACAAGAAAGGATAATGAAGCTTTGCTAACTTGAATGATTGATTGAATCCTTTTGGTAGGTTGCCTTGTGAGTTTCTAGGTATATGTTATATGGTGAATGAATGGGTGTTGATGTTTTATATATACCAATCCATTTTATAAATATCTCACATTAAACCACCTAAGCTAACCATAAGGATATGTTTCATATCCATATTTGATGACATTATGGCATTGGACTCTTAGTTTGGCATTGGACACTAGCATCGATGTAGGTGTTTAGCTGGGGCACAAGTGTTTGGAAGCTTGAAAATAAGTATAGGTCCAAAACTTATAGAGGATGATAATAAACATGTTTAACATAGAAGGCTTGGTCATCAGAATAACATATGGTCAAACTAAGGGATAATAAATAGGTACATGAGATAATGTATGTGAGCCTTTCAGTATTAGTAAGGTCTTAGAACCGAAGAGTATAACCATGAGAGTTACTTTTCAAGTATACAAGACTAAGGTGCTATATAATTTATATTTATCATCTACAATTATTGAACATTATTAAACCTTAGCTCCTCATTAAAGGTTTTTGTAATAGTTTAGTCATTTGAGATATTCATGAAAAATAATTTAAGGTTATTATTTTCATGCACAAATAAATAAAAACATGTTTTTTTCAAAAAGTTTTCAAAATCTATAATTTTATTATTTTTAGTAAATACTTTCATCACAAAGAATAGACAAATCTACTTTCAAAATAATTTTTGTGTTCTATAAATTAATTATTTTCATGCAATAACCTCTATAAATTTATTTAAATAATGTAAATATATCTTAAAATTATTAATTATGTCTTGTGTAATAATCATTTAAATATTTGTGTGGTCTAGGGTTTCATTTAAAATTTTGATTATATAAAATTAGATATTTTTGATTTTTACAAAAAAAATATTCATTTCATTTTATCTTTATTTTTTGTTGCTTTTTCTCATTTCATAAACTAGTTTTTGAGAGTTTTAAAACTAATTATATATTTACCTGAAGGGATAAGTGGTGTTCTATTTATAAACATCATTGTGTGAGGGGTTTTTACTCCAATACTCATAGCCACAGTATAGATCTAAACATAGAATTCAATTTTTCATGTCTCACCATATCTCAAAAATGCCTAGGATCCCTAGCTTACACCAATAGGAAGCCTCTTTTATCCATTTGAATTATGGTGTACATCAGAGAAGAATATTACCTAGGGAAGTTACTCTCAGCTTACCCTTATAATTGAGGTTAGTAGGATACATTTATGGTTCTATATTTGTAGTTAGTACTTTTAAATATTGGGCCAAAAATTATCAATGAATGAGAAAGTATATTTGATATCCTACAAATCATTCAAGACCCTTTCCTGGTTTACCCATTATACCTCAGATTTTACTTCCATTGTTCACTTTATAATTGTTTATCTATAAATTCTAGATTACTTTTTACTTTGTATCATTATTATTGTTGCATATCTTATGTTTCATTTCATTATGGGCAGTCAAAATAAATTATTTTCCATGCATGTTATCCCCTTTTCTTATGATCAAGTTGAATGGACAAACATAAATAATGAAAAAATTATGAAATATGATTATATGGATTATTTTGACTATGATAACATGGATACATATAAACCATATGGATCCTAATTATCTCATTATAATTTTGAACCAAGGAAAAGGGAAGCATCTTTTGATTCATCCATAAACTCCTCTTTAGAGTGTCCTCTAATCCCTCTTTCAAGTTTTCCTTTGGAGTCTCCAATATCCACACCAATTGATTATTCCTTAGGCACATCTCTATAATCCTCTTTAGCACACCCCTTTGACACTATTTTTTACTTATCTTTAGATCCTTCTTCAATTACTCATTTAGTCTAAACCTTAGATGTGTACTTGGGCTCCACCTATGATCTTCCCTCACAGAGTTAAGATTGATTTAGGAGTTTGTTTTATTTTTTGACTTATTGTGTGCATGCACAATATTTGGTGTGCACCAACTTAGGCAATCCACATTATTTTGATTAGATCACAACAATCAAGTGGTTTTTTGTGAAACCAATTTGTTTACCTATTTATTAGGCACTCTTATTGCATCTCCTTGATTGATGGTGGAGAGAGAAAGCTAAAAATATTTGTATTTTTTCATTGAGGCAATAATAAATAATTTAATTAATTTTGCATAATGTTTCTATATCTATGTAATTAGTTCATGCAATATCTTGATATTGTGGTGATGGTTTACATGAGAGATCCTGTTAGATATGATTTCATTTTGAACTTCAAAATGGTATCAAAGCACCTTTATGCAAAAATTACCTAGTTGAACATTTACAAATTTTTATTTTGTTGCTCCATTTATATTTAGCCTAAATTTGTTGTCGATAAAATTCTTTATTGCAAAATTTGGGTTGTACCCTCTTTTTAAAATAATTGTTTGGATTTGAGAGGTTGTACACCTTCTAGTCTCAAATTAGATTCTTTCAACCTTTATATTTGCCATTGTGGATGACATGATGGTCACGGAAGGCATTGAACCACATTGAAATATCTCCAGCTTAGTCCTCAACCTTTTAACAGCCACATGACCAACTTGCCTTGCTATCATCTTGCATTGACATTAAATATTATTGGTCATTTAGATCTTGTTCTACCTGAGCTTAAATTAATTTCATGCTTTGTTTGCATTGATGACATCTATTTATGATCAATAATTTTGATATAGTTTTTTGGCCTGTGTTTTTAATCAAGTGTTGCTAAGCCTTCGTCAGTATTTTGTAGCTTCTCTAAGGTCTATCCCAACTTTGATGTTGTTGCCATAGTTTTTTTCTATACATACAGTCCACCTAGATCTTCATGCATTTCCCTATGTATCTTGATCGTATCATTTTATGTATGTTCCTACATTATGATGTTTTTACCTTATCACATAGTTTTGGATCTACATTGCTTTGACATTAAGGTCAAATCCAACATTTTTTTGAAAAAAAATTTCAAGATGTAGGCTTTCTTGTAGTTGTTCGTATCACATGCATACCAAAAAAACATTATGAGATTCAAGGTAGATGAAGAGTCGATAGAAGGTAAAACAAAAAAAATTCTATTAGAGATTTAATCCAAATCTAAATACAAGATCATCTCAGCATAGAACTTAGGATTTTGGTAAAGACTACGCTTTGATATTAATTATTCTAGCTAAGACCTATCCCCTCCAAATAAGGAAAAAATAATCTCAGCTTTAATCACTTTATTACTTCTCAATGAGTAGCTTGGATGATAACAAATTCACATTTGATTTCTTTTCTACTAGTAGTCACAACTTAGTCTTCTTCAGATGCCGATAGCCTTCCCTCTCTGGTCTCGACATAGTCATGATGGTTTCAAAGATGGCTCAGGGTTTCACTCTTGGTCCTCCATCAACTAAGCCTTCCTCCACTTGACTTCTCACAAAGTGTGAGTTTAATATTTATTTATTCAAATATTCGAAGTCCAAAAGGTAAATATCAATTTTTGTATTGATATACCAAAATTGGTAATAGCACAGTCAGTTGTATAATTTTTTGTGAAGACCCTCAATTAAGTGTAGGTTGATGGGTCAAACCCCACTCCTCTTAAAATCATATTTTTTATTGAAAAATTATTTATTAATTAATTTTTAATTAAAAAAAATTCAATAGGTTTTTTTTTAAAGAGAGGGGGGACATTTTTTGGTGGGAGATTTTTTTTGTAATGGGGGGCCTTTATTAGAGTGGGTGAAAATTTGTAAGTGGTAGAGTTGATTTACAAATTAATTGTCATTTTTAATAGAGAGACATTTAAAATAGGTTCATAATATTTTTAAAGAGGGAATTTTTCTAATTAGGCATTTCATTGAAGTGGAGCCACTATTTATTTTTTCCTTCTCGCTTGTCAAAGATGGAGGATGAGGTTCGGTCTCACAAGCAGTGAGACCCCCTCACAAAAATACTTCATTTTTAGTGTATTTATATATAGGATGTATTTATGGAAAAGTTTGACATTCTATTTTTAGTGTGTTTTATCATTTTTTGTGCCACTTGTACTTACAGATACATTTTCAATGGAAACTAACATCCCTCTTTGGCCATTTTTACCCTCTTTAGCCATTTTCATCATTATTAGTTTTTTCCATCTTTGGGTATGGATTCTCATATGATTAAAACCTTAGTTATTCAAACCACACCACTTGGAAAACCAAAATGTAGATGCACTTATAGATGAAGGGATTATAGAGATTTGTTATTAGTGAATTTTCCATATTTATAGATGAGAATGATATTATGTGGCTTGCATCCTTGTAAAAGGAGACACTTTTATTTATTTACCTCCATGTTTTTGACAATATGTAAACTCATATTGAGCATGTCATGTCACCTAAAGGAGCTCAAGACATTCTTTTAGTAATGTTTGATGAGGTCACTTCACCTCCACATGTTCTTAGTGAGGATTTATCTATTGGTGACATTATTGATGTTTCTCCACTATCTTCTCCCATTTGTGCAGTTGTAATTCTTGAAAATTATTTGCATGAGGACTCTTTGGCATCTCCATTTATTTAGAGATCATCTACAAGGGATAAAAAATAAAAGGTCTCAATTCTTCTTCAAACCATTGACACAATGAATACTCATTGAGAGATTTTCAGTACATTTTTTGGTTTGAAAAATGGAGTCCATAGGTGAAAGTTATGGTTGATCAAATTTTGAGTCAAATTTGGTCAAAATTCAACAAGATGGGTCAATGTTGGTCAACTCTAGTCAAACCTAGTCAACAAACATTAAATGTGGACCAATGTGGTATGGACATATGACACACATTGGTATGTACACATGACACACTAAATGATTTAATAACACATTGATACGTGGCATGTTAATCAATGGTTTGGTTTTAATCATGTGGAAAAAGCTTTAATAAGGCATGGGCTTACATGGAAATGGAAGGATATGAATAAACCCATAAAATGTAATGTTTTACTTTAAAACATGTAATCTTCCACCAAGGCCACATTTGGGATAATTAAAGCCTATTTAAATATTGTAAAAATCCCATGATGGGATGAGTAAAGCCCATAAGATAAACATTAATCCAATGAAATTTGGGAAAGGATAATTAAAAAGGCTGATTTAAAGCCTTAAATATTGTAACTTCTCGAAGGGATGAGAAATGGGCTATTTTAAAGCCTTAAGACTTTGTAAATTAAATCCCACTTTGGTAAAGGGGGATAAACATAATCATTCAAACCCAGGGGATAAATCAAAATCCCATATAATTTGTAAATGGGATAATTTTAAATCCCATAAAAATTGTAAAGGGATGATTATCACACCTACTATATGTAGATCCTCCACAAGTATATAAAGGGGTGAAGGGTTATTTGGAAATCATGGAAAAATGAAATTTAGTGAATTCATTCATACACTCAGAGAAGCAAAAACATAGAAGTAGAGAAAGTCTTTTTTGACAAATTATTTGAAGAGAAGTGTTGAGTGTGTTTTTACGCCATAGGCTACTTGTGGAGAGTATTCTCAACATTTGGTAACACAGCAGAAGGGTTTATTGTGATCAATTTTTTAGTAAGATTTGTTTATTTCTAGAGTTTTTCTCATATGAGATCAGATTTGTGTAGTCTACATTGTCATTAGTCATTATGTGATTGATATAAAAAGCCCATACCAAATGGAGAAGCCAACATTATTGGATATGTTCATACTAGACTTTTATGCAGTTATTTCCTTGTCCATCTCTGATTCATTATAGGCATGATTCATCATAATATGATATTTATGATTATACTTGAATTATATTTTAAATGAATCAATTCATCATTTTAACGAGTCTTGAGACATAGTCCCTCCTAGATGAACTTCATTATCAACTCTGGAGTTTTTTTATATCTATTTTTACCTATAAATTTTCATAT
This sequence comes from Torreya grandis, assembly GCA_037957365.1. NCBI lineage: Eukaryota > Viridiplantae > Streptophyta > Pinopsida > Cupressales > Taxaceae > Torreya > Torreya grandis. Next base: position 896,628 of record JARHVA010000540.1, on the reverse strand, counting down.
TACTTTTTATTTTAGTTATATTTCTAATTTTAATGGATTTAAAAGAAATTTGATAAGAAATGTTGATATTTAAAGAATATCTATTTTTTAAATAATTTTTAATAAATGGGGGTCACTTAATATTTAAAGATCAATTTTGGTATCAGAGATAATTTTGTGTTGGTGTAATTGTGATTTTACTCACATAATGTGGAATATTATGGATCCAATGTTAACTCAAATTTAGTTATTACTAAATACCATTGTCACTACATTGATGTAATACTTGCAATCATAATAACAATGACAAAAAGATTTAGAATGAAGACAAGAGTTGAATATCAAGAAAATCCAATAGAGCATTAATGCTCTATAGGCATAATTACAACAAGAATGTCATCAAAGGAAGAGGATGTGTGAAGACTCAAAAGTGTGTAGACATTGTGCTAGAACATGACATGTTGTAGAGCAATGTTGGATGTTACATCCAAGTCAGGATCCACACTGGTTCAAGAAGAAGAATGAGGACAAAGGCAAGGCACCAGTTATTTCTAGAAGTAATCAATCATCTATACTAGTAGTATGTCATTAGTCAACTCTAGGGACTATAATATGATAACTTATGGAAACCAAATTACAAGAGATTATGCTATACTTTGAGAATACCCAAAGGTATAATTGCATTACTTTTGATAAGGGTAAGTTCACGTAGATTAATTTTAACTAGATATTTATATCCAATTACATAAGTGAAGGTCTCATACAACATCTGGAATTAAAAGTTCTTTCATTACCCTGCACCAAGACATTCAAAGCAACTAATGGCATGGTACATGGACATGTGACACATTACTACACCCTAAATTTTGATATTGGAGGTCTATTCTTTGATCAATTTGCTCTTGATATAGTTTTGGAAGAATAAGAGGAGATAATTCTAGGTAATTTCTATCTCACATCCTGATAGGCTAAGTACATAACATCAAGAGATGGAATCTAGCTAATTGGTGATCATGCTTATGAGATTCAGTTTGGGACTATTTAGACAACCAAGGTAATTTTTGGTTATGTTATTTATACTCTTGGTAGTCCTCCTAATGAGATTTTTTTTTAATTCTAGGAATGAACAATGCTTTGATTGTTAATGTGTCTTTTGACTCAGATGTACATTCAAAAAATAAAAACAATGAAATCGATTCTTTTGAATATATTAAAAATGTTAGGGATACTTTGTGTTCTAACCCCATACATTCATTAAGTAATTGTGTTGATAAATTTAATAATCACACAAGGGAAATAGGTTCTAAGATGCTGGCCAAGATGGGATTTAATGGAAAGAGCCTTGGCATTAATGGTCAAAGAATTGTCCAACCTATCCATGTTGTGAAGAGACCACTATATGCAAGAGTAGGATATGTAAATGAAGGAAAATCTTCCCAAGAAGTTGAGTTGAAGATTTACTCAAGCAATAATTTAGAACACCCTAAAGAGCTGAAGGAAGCATTCTCAGAAGATGAAGTAGTTAAATCTAATGAGAAATCTTTAGATGACTTATTGATGTGTGAAAAGAGGAAATACTTGAATTTATCTTATAATTATTCCAAAGAAGGCCATATAAAGATGCTTAAGAGACATGTCAAGTCAGGAATAAGAATATTTATGAAACACAATTTCCTAAAGAAGACATGAAGTTTGGTTTTTACTTCAATGATAAGGGGAAAATGTTGAAAGAAGATAAGCAAAGTCATCCATAACCTCAGGCAAAGGTTGTAATTGCATCTTAAGTCAAGAAAAAACTAGAGCCTCATCAAGAAGAACCTAAGATAATAACAATCAAGGAAACAATAGTCAAGGACAATCTGACAGTGTAGAATTTATCACCTTAGAGAGGTAAACAACATTTCTTCAAAAGAATAATTGTTAAACATTCAAAGATATATGTTATTTTTGATATAAATTATCAAAAGAATTTAATTTTTGAACATGTTGTAAAAACCCTAGGTTTGAAAACTGAGCCACATTCTAGACCATATTCATTGGTTGGGATAAATAATGTTGTTAACCTACATGTAAGAAAAACATGCAAACTAAGGTTTACAATTACCTCTAACTTCTTAGATGAAGTTGAATTAGATGTAGTTCCACTTCTATTTAGTGGCATTATCCTAGGTAAACCATACTTGTCTCTGAGAAATGCAACTTTATCTAAAGAGGAAAATCAGTATGACATTATAAAAGATGGGATAAAATATCTCATGATAGCCCATCACCTGAAAGAAGGGCAATGTTGATAACTTGTCATTATACTTATGATATTTGGACCATTACAAGAGAACATTATTGATAGAAAGATAATATTGCCTTTGATGTTATTTTTCTCTTATATGTTTTTTGTATAGAAGATGTTTTGGCAAGATAAGAAACTTCATGGAAGGGTAACAGGACCTTCATTTTCAAGTTTTGATGTATTAATAGACTAGAGACCAAAAGCCTTCTTAGTGGGGAGGTGTGATCTAGAGATCATTTACAAGGGCTAAAAATAAAAAGTCTAAATTCTTCTTCAAACCATTCACACAATTAAGATCTCATTGATATCTTTTTAGTGCATTTTTTGGTTTGAAAAATAGAGTTTATATGTGCAAGTAATGGTTGGTAAAAGTTTTGGTCAAATTTGGTCAAAAGTCAACATGATGGGTCAACATTGGTCAACACTAATCAGACTCAGTAAACAATCATTAAAGGTGGACCAATGCAGTATGGACACATGAAACACATTAGTATTTACACATGGTACAATAAATGATTCAATTACACATTGATACGTGCCATGTTAATCGATGGTATAGTTTTAATCATGTGGAAAAAACCTTAATAAGGCATGGGCTTATGTGGAAATAGAAGGCTATGAATAAACCCTTAAAATGTAATGTTTTATTTTAAAACATGTAATCTTCCACCAAGGCCACATTTTGGATAATTAGAGCCTATTTAAATTTTGTAAAAATCCCATAATGGGATGAGTAAAGCCCATAAAATAAACACTAATCCCATGAAATTTGGGAAAGGATAATTAACAAGACTAATTTAAAGCCTTAGATATTGTAACCTCATGAAGGGATGAGAAATGGGATATTTTAAATCCTTAAGAATTTGTAAATTAAATCCCACTTTGGTAAAGGGGCATAAACATAATCATTCGAACCTAGGGGATAAATCAAAAGCCCATATAATTTATAAAGGGGATAATTTTAAATCCCATAAAAATTGTAAAGTGATGATTATCACACCCACTATATGTGGAGCCTCCACAAGTATATAAAGGGATGAGGGGTTATTTGAAAATCATGGAAAAATAGAATTTAGGGAATTCATTTATAAGCTCAGAGAAGCAAAAACACAGAAGTAGAGCAAGTCTTTTTTGACAAGCGATTTGAAGAGAAGTGCTGAAATTTTTTTTAAACCATAGGCTACTTGCGAAGAGCATTCTCAAAATTTGGAAACATAGCAGATGAGTTTATTCTGATTATTTTTTAACATGATTGATGACTCTATTTGTTTTTGGAGTTTTTCTTATATGAGATCAGATTTCTACAGTCTACATTCAGTCATTATGTTATTGATATAAAGAACCCATATAAGATAGATAATCTTGCATTATTGGATCTATTCATATTAGACATTTGTGGAGTTATTTCCTTATCCATCCTAGATTCATTACATCCATGACTCATCTTAATGTGAGTTTTTTATTATACTTGCATTATATTTAAAAAAAATTGGTTTGTCATTTTAATGATCCTAGAGACGTAGTCCCTTCTAGACGAACTTTGTTATCAACTCTGAAGTTTTTTGTCTCTATTTTTCCCATAAAATTTCATATTGCTTTCCATTTTAGTTATATTTTTGATTTTAATGGATTTATAATCAATTTGATGGTAAATTTTGATATTTAAAGAATATCCATTTTTTAAATAGTTTTTAATAAGTGGGGATCACTTAATGTTTATAGATTATCCATATCCTCATATTAGTTATTTTCCTCTTTCCATTATTATTGAGGACACATTTTTTGAGGATGAGACATTTATAAAACCTCTTCTTATTGCTCATGATGAATATTTGACTATTGGTGGTCACTTGGATGAGATACTTTCACCTGCTCCACCTACTGATGTACTTTTTGATATAGTGTTAATTATTCCTATTTTTGATTTGGGTATGACTATTGATAGTACCCTACCAAACCCTAAGCCACATATTGATCCTATATCCTCTTTCCTAGTACTTTAGGAAGAAAATAGGAAAATCATTACACATAATTATATTTTGTGCTCCATGATTCATGAAAAAGATGCCCTCATATGTTATCTATAAAAAAAAATTGTTGGCATGTAGCATCATCCTAATAACCCTTCTTGTTGTATTATTGATCTAATACTCATCCACTTGATACACTTTTACAGTGTGATCTACTATATTCTAAGCAACCCATTGTATATGTTACTCCTATTATTGTGGATGATACTTTTGTGCCTACTCTTGTTACATACTCTACACATTCCACTCTAGTTCCACTTGCACATATTCTTGATTCTTTTGAGCAACATACCATTGACTTTGGCTCCCACATGATTCATTCCATGGGTCACACTTCCAAACTTATGGGCATTGGGAAACATATACAAGGCATTGCTCACCCTATTTAGTCTATTATGTGGATTGTTTGGCATGGCATTTGTTATGATGCAGGTACTTCATTTTCACTAGGATATGTTGATAGAGCTCCATCTTTTGTTCTTTCCACTCTTGTGAGGATTTTGAGCTACATATGGGTTTTTTTGCACCTTCACTTAGGCCTAAGCAACCTAAGACCATAGTAGTCAAACATAATCCATCTGACACTTCTTTGGATGTTACCTCACATACTTATACTATGGAATTTATACCCACTCATAGACAAACATATTCATCCACCATTGATGTTCATTTGGGGTGGATTTTTTGATCATTCCTGGTAGCATCGACAATGTTCTTTGAGAGGACTCTATAGGTGAGGTTCCTCTAACACTCAACATCTTTGATTGAACATTTCTCCTCCTACCTTTTGGCGATCCTTGGATATTTGAGCTTCTTGTCAGGCATATGTGTTTTTTGGAACCTGCATCTCTCATTTCACAGATGTCATCTACTACACATTGACTACATTCTGGACTTTATTTCATCACTTGGTGATATTGTTGTTAAATGAGACATTTATTTTTAGTCACATTGAGAGTCAAGGATATTTTTATTCATTTTTATTTGTTTCATATTGAGCACTTTACTATTTAGTTATTGATTATCCCATCACCACTAGGGACATATTAGTGAGATATTTTTATTTATATCCTTTATGTTGATAGTCTCCTTCATATTTGTTATAGAATTTGATCTCCCTCTATAGAGTAGCTAGTCTGGTGCAGTTGAGTATCAACATTTTGATTTTTTGTAGTGGGATTAACCCACTCATACATATGTGTTTTATGAGTCACTACACCCATGTTAGCATTATGGGGGGGGGGGTGTTCACATATTGGTTTAGGTGTTGTGCTTCTTGTTAGCCCTTGGCATACCAATTTTTATTTTAGAGGTAGTTGATTGAGTGCATATTTTGCTCTATGGGCTTCATTCCATCAAGTGCACCTACTATGAGTTTGTGTTTAGATTTTGAGTCATGCTTCTTGGGATGCCTTGTATAATATGTTATCTTCTTCACTCTCATTATGGTTTTACTAGTTTTTAGGTACTTTTTAGTGATACATTTAATCCATGCAACTCTTTATCCCTAATTCATGATCATTATTTTTTAAAAAGTGAGTCTCGTATAGAGTACCAATTCCTATTTTACTTGGTAGTTATAGTGAATCAACATCAATGTATTATGGTAAGATGGATTGGTTACCATAGAGACACTTTATATTTCATTATGATTTGTACATGGGTACTTGATCAGGCCTAGTTGTTAGGATCTATTCAGTCTCTTTGATTTGTCTTTTTTCTCCCTATTGTTTGCTTAAGGGAGGGTGTTGGAGTGGTTGTGTACACATTGGCTAGTGGTTTTTAGTCATTTTCAAACCCATTTTATTTTTATCTATGTTTACACCAACTCATAGAGTTAAGATTGATTTATGAGTTTCTTTTTTTTGTTGAATTTTTGTGTTCATGTAAAATATTTAGTGTGCACCAACTTAGGCAATCCACACTATTTTGAGTGGATCATAACAACCAAGTGGTTTTTTTTAAACCAACTTATTTACCTATTTATTAGGCACTCCTATTGTTTCTCCTTGATTGATGGTGGAGAGAGAAAGCTAAGAATGTTTATATTTTGTCATTGAGATAGTAATGGAGACTTTGATTAATTATACATAATGTTTTTAATTCTATGTAATCAACTCATGCAGTAGCTTGATGATGTGGTGATGGTTTGCAGGAGAGATCTTGTTGGTTATGAGTTTATTTTAAAATTTGATAGCTTGTCATGCACTCCTAATAATGAAGTTTTATATGAAAATAATTCTTCTACATCTTCTTATAAGGTTGATTATAACACTATTAGTGATAAGATCATCTCTAAATAGTGAGCTCACATGTCATAGTTCTCCTTCTCCCATATTTTCATCTATAATGGATGGAAAGAATATTCCTCTTTCTAGTCATTGTGATCATCAAAACTATAGTGATTATGATAAGGATTGGTATGATGATGATGATTATATATATAGTGATGATGGGCATGGGTAAGTGTACAAAGTTGGGGGGGAAAGGGCCTACCCTTGGACATTTTTTCATCTAAAAAATGATAAATCTCAATTTATGTATATTATTTGAGACGGCTAAACTTAAAATTTGAGGATGATATACAAACATGAATTGTAGAATTTCAAGTCTAGTTTATAAAACACTATTTTTTCAAAAACATGGATACGTGTAAGTAGGTCAAACATATAAAATTATATGAGGAACTCATGTTTCCTTATAAAAAATGAGAAGATAGTTAGTCATGTGGCCCTTTATTTTTTAGCATTGTTTAGTATTATTTGAAACACTTTGGTGGAAACTTAGATAAGATCACCTAGTTTGTGACCTATATTTATTTATTGTGTGTGTGTATTAATGTTACAAGTAAATTGATCCTAAAAGCTAAAAAAATAGATAGTCATCCATGTGGCCCCCTAACTACCTTATTAACAAAATTAGTTTTTTTTAGTGTGTATATGATTAGGCCTAATTTGTGACAAAATAATGTTTTTGGCATTTGAATCAATGCAAAAAAAAACAAAAAACATGAACATATATAAACATGTATAGTTGTGTCATATAGTGGATTAAAAAATATATAGAAATCAACATATATGGAAATCTTAAAATATACCAATTTTTTTTAAAAAACATATATTCAGAAAGGGGAGAGTGTGGTCAACATTGTATTAGTAATTTTATGAAATGTCTCATTGAAATTCATAATTTTTATGACTATGGAAGTTAAATTTTATTATTTTAAGTCAAAAACCTCATATTTAGCTGTGTTTTCAGATTTAGGCCTTAGGCTTGAGAATCCAAGCCATTTACGAGACAAAAGACATGTTTTTGAAATTACAAAAAAAATTGTTCATGAAAAATAACATGTGTGTATTATAATGCATACATGTTCTTAAGATATGAAAGTATGAATCCTTATAATGAAAAAGGTGATCAATTAAAATATGGGGGGTGTGGTTTAATAAAATGAAGGTTTATTCAACTTATACATTCATTTACTTAAGTAAATATAATACATTAGGGTCACTCTACATCTTACTATAATTGGTATCATAGTTGCATGACTTACGATTTGGGATATAGTTTTACCAAATATAATTTGGTCAGTACTTATTCATATTCAATATTTTAGTATTGAACCTAGGGATTTTAGGACATAAATTTTACAATTAATGGCTATTTTGGGTAAACATATAGTCATTTTTTAGGTTTTTCACCTTTCAAATTTCTTTTTGTCATTTCTAGGGGTCCTTAATATGTTAAAATTAACATTTACAAACCAATGCATACCCAACCACTCCTTTATATTGATTTTACTTACAATTAGGTACCTTATAGGAAAATAAGCAACACAACAACACCATAATCATTTGTGAATAGGGATAATTTGGGCCACATTTAAGCATGGTAAATTTGATTCATGATAAAATGGTTTGAATGGGGAATATAAGTTACATTAGTGACCCATGCACACCCAACTACCCATTCATGATGATTTTACTTGAGATTAGATCCTTTATGGTCCAAAAGTGATACAAAAACACCATATCCATTGAGGCACATTTGTGTAAAACCACCCCATTTATCTTCAAATTTAAGAAAAAACTGTGATTATGGCAAAGTAAGTTGCATTATGACTATAACACATCCAACCACTAATTTATGTTGATTTTACTTGTAATTAACTCCATTATTTTTGAAAGTAACACAAAAAATTTATATCCACTTATGACCACGTAAGTGTAAATAATTTATGGCACATATATTCATAATTCAAGCCATAGTGGTGTAGATGGGGTAACATAGGTCACATTGATGACCTGCACACACCAAACCACCACTTTCTATCATTTTTACTTGTAATTTGAGGGTTTATAAGCAAGAATAAAGACATTGACACCATATGAACTTGTGATGAGGGAAAATATAGATAATTTAAGACACCTTCATGTATCATCTATTTAATTCACTTTGAATTAAGGCAAAATTGGTGTGATCAAGATAATGTAGGTCTTATTAGTAATCGAAATGCACCCAACCACTCCTTTATGCCAATTTTACTTAAAACTAGGTCCCTTATAAGTTAAAAGTAACATTACAACACCATATCCATGTGGCCATGGAAAATACAGATAATTTTGGGCATGTTTGTGTATGATCACCCCAATCCACTTTGAATCTAGGCCAATGTGGTATATTTGGGGACACATAGGCTTCATTGGTGATCTTTACACACCCAACCACCCCTTTATGTCAATTTTAATTTTGATAAGATCTATTATAGGAAAAAAGACACAAAAACACTATATCCACTTGTAACTTGGGAAATGAGGAAAATTTTGGACACATTTATGCATTATCACCCTAATTCACTTTAAATTTAGGCCAAAGTGGTTTGGATGGAGTAACATAGTTTTTGGTTTTGTGTGCATGGGTCACTAATGTAATTAAATCCTTAATTCCAAAATACACACATCACCATATCCACATATGATCAAGATAAATGTATGTGATTTGGGGCACATATCTATGTGATCACTCAAATTCACTTTGAAATCAAGCCAAATAGGTATGATTGGGGAAATGTGGGTCGTATTGGTTACCTATGAATATCCATACATGTTTTATGTCATTTTCACTTGATATTATGTGGATTATAGGCCAAAAGTAACACAAAACACTATATTATTTCTTATCTAAACTATGGGTATGTGATATTTCCAAAGTGTGCCTCAAAAATAGGCATAAGACATCAACCTCCTTGTATCTATATGGTGCTAAAATATAGGTAGTATTATTACATCATGTTGTGTGTATCCTCTATCATGTCACATGTATATATATGAGATACACACACATGAAATGAGTTATCTGTGAGTCATGATCCATGGTTATTATTTCAAGATAGGTTAAAGGCTAAGATATATATTTATAGTTAATGGCATCACAATATTCAATGGGCCTAACATACTAATACAACCTATAAATAATAAATCCCATTCAATGATGTCAAGCAATTTAAACCAACTATCATATCAATTAGGAATGCATTATCCATCACATCAAAATTATTTTACACATAAAGATGAATTTTTTTAATTCTATGATATGAATAGGTTCCACATTACATAAATAATTCATTCCATGATGGACATTATGCACATTGGGTCATTTTGTTCATATAATATATATTACGTAAGTAATGTATTAGCATTGATCATTGATAGATTTGTTAAATCATTAATTTAATCATTTAATTGATGGATTGAACTGAATATAGTTAGTAGCATTGATATACCTTGGTCCCTATATCTATTTACTCTAAATCTATATCTAAATCCATATGTGGGGTTGGGGTGCCAATATATATTGCATGAATTAAACTATATATCGTGCCAATGCCAATGATACTCTATATCTATATAGTTGGGGGTGGTCACATGATAGTGTCATTATTCATTAATGACATATGGTTCCACTATATTGTTCATTCCTATTTATCAAAATTGAATTATCTAATCATATTATGTATGTAATATGATTCACATTTATTCATTCACTTGGTGGGTATATTCCCTATATAGATATGGCATTGATTCATTGTGGCTATACCCACATCTAAAAAAATGGGGTAGATTAATAACTTAAATCGTTAGGCTCATGAATCAAATACTATAAGTTCAAATCCGTGTAGCCTTTGACCTCCTCAATTATAGATAGGGATAGGTGATTTCTCATATATAAATAGGGGCCATAGATTAATACAATAAATTAATTGAGTTTCCATCTATAAGGGGCCTTGTCATTTTCAGATATACATAGGGTTGGACGATTTCCCATGCATAGATAAGGGCCCTATATTGGTTTATAAATTGATTGCTCAATTTAATGTATATATCTAATGGCACCCCCTCCTTTATAAATCTATTGATATCAAATATATAGCATCAATCATCAATGATTTATGCATGAGTGATATGTGAATAATTTCCCTTATGTCATGCTATATATTTAGGATATGGATGGGGCATATATAATATAGTGGGCACATTAGTGGGTGGTGGTTATCCCCTCTCTCTATATGGGGCACCCCTATGCATACATACATGTGTGTGTGTGTGTGTGTGTGTGTGTGTGTGTGTGTGTGTGTGTGTGTGTGTGTGTGTGTGTGTGTGTGTGTGTGTGTGTGTGTGCGCGCGCTTATGTATGTATGTATACACATACATATATAAATATTTTTATGTATATAAACACACATATATATGTATATACATACATATGTGTGTCTATGTGTATATATATAGACATATTTATATGTATATGTATATGTATATATGCATGCATACACACACACACACCCACACACACACATATGTATGTATGTACATATATACATACATACATATACATATACATATACATATACATATACATAAACACATACATATACACATACATATACATATACATATGCATACACACACACATGTACATACATACATATATATATATAGAGAGAGAGAGACCAACCATCTATAGTTGAGGTTGAAAGAGAGGTCCCATAATACATGAGGGTAACTCAATTTACGATTGAATCTATATATCTATTTGATGATTGAACCACATAGAGATTGAGATGGGCTTGATTGACATATCTATATATAGGGGAAATTGAGGGCCCCACATTATAGTGAATAATGTAGAAAATTTCCCTTCTATTTATATATGTCATAGATAATATATCTATGAATTAAGGGATGAGACCACACTCATTTGATTCCATAAATCGAGGGATAGTAATTGATAGATAAGGGTGAATATGTGATTGAGAAATGATTGATGGGCACCTGTACCCATCTCAAGGAGTCATGTATTTGATAGGTTGTATTACATTATATTACATAAATTTAATAAATTATATAAATCCTTCTATTCTATTTTTGAATAACACTAATGATTTATGAGAAGAACACCAAAGATTACCAAGAAGAATAAGGGAGTGATGCACATACCATACCCAAGTTTCTCCATAATTCTATATAAATAAGGGAGGGTCTCAATTGATTTATATTTAAAATAAGATTTAAAGGAGGGGGGTCAAGGTAGGATATTCAATCTCCAATAATGGTTCAAGAAAGATATCATCAGTGTCCTCAATAGCAATCAGCATGAGATTTTTGTAAGTTATAGAGATAGTGTTGTCAGTACACTATCTCAATTAAAATGGATGAATGTGCTTGTAATTTAAAGTATGAGGAATACAAATGTAATAATGTAAATTTAAATGAAATATACATGTAATTTATATATGTTTAAATGTGTATGCACTATAGGATTAGTGTTTACTAAGATTATAAAACATAACACATATTCATTATTATAATAATGTGTACACATTTTTAAAAATGTCCATGGAATTATCCTCCAACTTCATGCACTTACCCATATGTTCTTTCTCTATAAAATTCTCCACTACCCTTTCCTAATGATGAGAACATACATAGATCTTGTGATGATATTTATCTCTCTCTTATAAATTAATATAAGTACATAATAATTTTTTATTACTCATAGTGTTACATATCCTATGTTAAAATCCAATTAATCTCCAAACCAATTATCTCTAAATAAGAATCTCTTTCTAGGTTTGCTTCTCCCATTCACACTAGTGCAAAATTAGAAAATATTAAAAAAATAATTAATCCATTATCAAGCCTATTATAAATCTAAATATGCCTTCCCAGGAGGTCATTTACTTAATGCATGTCATAGGTGATTTTAAATCATAGGTACGCTGGTTATCTTTAGAAAGTAAAGCATTTCATGTTTGGGTTGACTCTAATGCCATTCTTGGTAATATCATTGTGTGTAATATATTATATTTTAATTTACCTAATAACTTCCAAATCCATACATTTTCTATATTTTATGGAAAAGGTGACCATTATTTACACCTTATAGCATGCCATGAGTCCATGAGTGGGTATAATGATAGTTGTTTATTGTTAAAACTCTTCCCTACAACCCTATGAGGATGTGCACTTGCTTAGTTTGAATCCCTTCATAGTATATCTTTATATACTTATCTTGAGATATACTAAGCATTCTTAATTTAATATATTTAGAATAAGGGACCTTAGGTTACTTATGAAAACTTACCTTCTTTACACCAATGTCAAAATGAACAAGTTTGTGATTATGTCTTATGATTTAAAATTGTTATACATCAACTAATATATCAACCCATATATGTATAAGTACAATAATGATCTTTTATTCATCCATTAAAAGATAAGGTTATATATATATATATATATATATATATATATATATATATATATATATATATATATGAGGCCTTATCACTAGAAGAAGAATTAGGCCTTTTTATTGTTTCAAATCGTATGCAAGAATACATTGAATTATTTCAAGAATAAAAATCATTGAGAGTTAATAAAATTACTTATAATACCACACATCACCATAATAAATTCATAAAATAAGCAACACTTCAATATTTCAGTACATAATGTTGAAATTAAATCTGAGCAAGGCAATGTTCTACATAAAGGAAATAATTATAATAACATAGTTACTAATCATAATCATTTTACCCCATAAATAACACACCATCACTAATATTTTATTCTGATGAACATCAACACAAGATGTTACCAAAATTATTGGATAATAATTAAATTACTTTAGGCCCTAAATATTATAATCATTTGTATCATTGGGATAAAATAAAATGTCAACCATTTTGTAATTATTATGGCATTAACAGACATCATGATAATGACTGTTATGCACTTCAACAAAAGATCAATGAAATTGATAATAAAGGACTTATTGCATTTAAAAATAATTATAACATAATCAATAAATATTTTAAACCTTTAGATACTCAAATACATTCATTTCAATTTCCAAATCATATCAAAGATAATAATATTTTGCAAAAAATATTTTAATGTAAAAATATTTTTATAATACAACTAATAAGGTATCCACTCAAGTTTGGATCCAAAAGCCAATACCATCACAAGTCAAATATGATAACTCACATACACATATTAACTCACGTAATTCAATTATGGCATTCAATCCATGTGGTGCTTTTCCATATCCATCTAATTGGCAAATTTTCTAAAAACTAAACAAGTATAAAATATTTAATGTATATCAATATAATAACATGTCCATGACATATAAAAAAGTATTCATATAGAATCAGTAGTTTAAAATCAGCCTTTAGCCACTAATATCTAGAGCATAATCATCATCCCTATTGATGTCATCACCCAAGGCTGAGTGAGAGGCAAAAGCACTTGCCACATCACATGATCTAGACTGAGATCTCCCTTAAGCCTTTGAAGTGGAAAAACTCTCTTTAAGTTTAGTATACCCCTCCTATAGGTGAACATAGTCTAAAAAATATGTTTTATCTCAAACTTGAATCTAAAATTGGTGGAGGTACCTATTGTTAATCCAACTCTAGTCGTAACTGATCTTTATCGATAACTAAGGCATTTCACTCCACCTAAATCTTCTCTAATCAAGTTAATGCATGCAAATACACAATAGTACCAATGGCCACTTTATAAAATAAGTAATCACATGCTCTTTCCACCTCAGCTCACTCTACGAGACCCTCCTAAATTACACTATTGGGAACATGTTTAATTAATAAACAAAGAATAACATCAATTACAAGTGGCTAATAATAATTATATCCTATAAACATCATAAATAAAAATTATAAATTATTTTAGTATAATATAAAATAAAACATTTCATACTCTATTGTTGATGGTTGAGCTCACTTTCCTACTTAAATTGGGGCTCTCACTGACTATGCCCATACAATTATTACTAGGATAACTCCCTAAATAGTACAAAATTATCATGTCTCATGTTCAAAATAAAACCACTCATATGCCCCCACAAAAGGATCATGAATCCTTAAACTAACACAAATCTAATGAAAATCCATGACATCCTCCTTCCATCCCTCAAAACCTTGGTATGGTTTCGAGATAATATCAGCTGGTGTCAACTAATCAAGTATATGAAATAAATCCATTATACTTAAACATATAATCTAACTTTTAATAATCCAATTCCAAGCATACATGTGAGGATGATCACATCCTAATAAGTAAATTCCAATAGGCATGATAATAATTATGTGCTCATATGCCTAATTATGCAACATTATGGCTAAGACCAAACCTCCACCATATGCCTCCAAAGTAAACTTGTTAAAATATATATACAAATGAGCTAAAATGATTTTCTCCCAAGAATAGTGGGTACCATGTTCATCGATACTACAAATAGTATTAATCATCCTATATTAAACTTAAATACCTCTTCCATCAATAGCCATAAAATTAGTAAGTAAACCCCATTAAAAACTTCACACTCGTGAAACTTTTGATACTAAAATATCAAAAAATAAAATAGCATATTATCTTGTTGCATATCTGACACCCATCACATGACCTATCAAATATTGGTGAGCATCACCAATACTAAATCTTATTTCTACCACTACACAAACACCTAATATGGGTAGATGCAAGATATGCCATACATCCTCTAAAGTCACAATGATTTATCCTATGGGATAAAAAGTACATGTATCTAAGTCTCATTGATCAAATAATTTTTTCATCATGTGCATATCATACATTATGAGATATAACCTCCCAATATCACCCAACCCAACTCTAACTATAATGGTAACCTTGGAATCTGACAATGGTTGACCATGAATAGTCTCCACAATGTGGCCAAGATGAAACCCCTGTTCCCTAAGATCACTTTGCAACACATAAATACATTTAAAATGTTAGAATATTAGCCATAAATAAATATGAACACATAATGATATCGATAATTTATAAAAAATTAGGTTTGCATTACTATGGATAGTGGAATAGACAAAAGCACATTTCTCAAGATGTTATTGTAGATGATTGAATAGTTTTAGGAATATTAGAGTTTTATTCCTAATTTAGTTAAGGGTCTGGTATAATAAATTAGTAAATAATATTGTAATAATTATATTAGTGATTTGTATAATTTATTGTCTTTTAAACCTTTCTAAAAATATCAATAAATAAGGAGAAATATAACTTAGCTTAAAAATGGAATGAGACAACTAAGATAGAGGCTAAAATTGGTTGTGCAAGACTGGGATAGTGTTATGAATTTAGAACTAGATTTTGTTTGGCAAAATGATAAGAGTGATAAAAATAGGCACTTTGAGGTCCAACACTATTGTCTAGGTCTTGCCACTATTATCCAAAATGGTCACAGATATCTGAGTTTTTGGGTTTTATTCATTGTCTCTGTATGAGTTTGCCTATGAAATCTTAAGTACTGATTGTCAATGGAGATCCTTATAGATAATTCAATCTTGAAACCCTAGACCTTCATTATGCTTGATAAAACTTGAGAAAGAAGAGGGAGGTTAGTGTGTGTAAGATGTATTGAACATGTATCCACACCCCTTATGTGGGCATGTTGCCTACATACCAATACTCTGAAGAGGGATCAATCCATATGTAGTTCTCCCACTTGATGTGCTTTATGGAATGGTGTAATGAGGATGAAAAAATGCCAAACTAAGAGTGCTTGAGGTAGTTAGGGATTGGTGTAAGGGTTTGAATATGTTTGTATCTATGTTGGGTGATTGTATGTAGAGAATAGGGAAATTTGCCTTAGTGGTTTGTTTGTATTCTTGTTTGCTTTGCAAGATTTTTCACCTCCCCTTTGTGAATGACCTTTGGATGGACTTTTATAGGGAACAATTGGTCATGGGTTAAATGTATTTGTGCTAGGTTCACATGATGAAGGATAGGAATTAGAAGAAAATGGTCATTTGTGCTCAAAATGTAATTAGACAAGAGTGCCAAAAATGAGACACCCTAAGGTCTGGTGCTATGTTCAAAGTTTAGCTCTCCTATCTTATAAGCTCGGGACCTAGGGGAATAGGATTGGCCTAGGAAATAAAGTCTAGTTGAGATGGAATCAGGGTTTAAAAGTCTATGGATGAATGGAAATAAACAAAAAGGTGTCTGGAAGGGTCATGAAAGTATGCAAGAAGGTCTTATGGATTGGGTGTCACAAGCCAAACTCAAGCTACCAATTTGGACATTTTATATGACTACATTCCCCCCCTTTATTCTCATGATGCAACAAAGCAAAATACTAAGATAAAGTAAAAGTAGAAAGCATACCTGAACCTACCTAAAAGGGTGAAGCCCATGGAGATGCATAATGTTGAATGTGCATAGAGAGAGCATGTCGTGAAATGTAAATCTACAAGAGAAAAATAAAAAGTAGATCAGTTCTTACTAGAAATGATATTTATAAAACAATAACATATAAAAGCTAGGTAAAAGAGAGAGGAAGATAAAGGAATGAATACATCTCATCAGGTATGAAAACTAATACAAAACTTGTTATGATGTTGAGTGATACTAAGTAATATTGGGTGTGTGTTATACCAAAAATAATATTACAAATAGAGATGAGTTCTTAATTATTCGAGAATGGCTCAAGAATATAAATGCTAGCCCTTTGGCTCCATCATCACCCACTAAGTGAAGCTATTTGATCATGCATATGCTAATCGATGTTTGGACTATATGTCCAATCCCTCTGAGTAGGTGGCTCATGAATACAAAGGATATCTAGAACTTTAGCTCTATCATTGCCTACTAATTGAAGCTATAAACTAATACCAATATGAATATGTGTCATATGAGATGGATCTTGAATCCCATGAATGATTTCAAATCTGACAATGTGGTGTGGATAGTCAAATGTGTACTAGAAACTAGGCCAATATTGGCCACTCTAAAAGGTGGAGATTAGACTTGTATGAAAGCCACTCCAAAATTAAGAACTAGGCTTATGAGGAAGCCACTCAAGAATGTGGAGGTTAGGCCTATATTAAATCCACTTTGAAATGATGCCAACTACCTACAGATGGAATAAGGCATACAACTATTGAGAATGTCTAGGTAATATACTAAACTTAGAAAGAAAAGAAGTCAAATGTGTTGTGCACATTTCTCCTAATCACTGGTGTCTATAACATGTATTATTATATGGAAGTTATACTAATTTTCCAATCTAAAACTAGAAGTGAGAGCCATCATACCATGCATAATGCCCCTATATCTAGATTATCTAAGAAAAACTATATTGAAATTATTGAATCTGAACTGATTTGACAAAACTATAGTTGAGCTTACCTTTTTGTCTATTTATAAAAAATCTAAGCTTTTTTATATTTAGATAGGAGTGCCAAAAATAATACACCCTACTTTTTGGTGTTATTATCTAGGTCTGGCACTATTGTCCTTTACTAAATCTTGTCACTATTCTATAATCATCACTATTTTTTAGTCTATTTTGCCTTGCTTGGGTTCTAGTTGTTGTTCTAAAAATTGATTTTTTGATAGGTAGGAGCTCTAATATCTATGAAAAATCTTGTATTTGTTGTCCCCTCTTCTAAGGGTAGGAATGAAGACCCTACAATGATTGCCATCAAAAGAAATAACCTTGAAAGTATGTAATGTTATGAAATACATGATATAGTAATGATAATAAAAAAGATGTCTCAAGATATAGCATAGTTTATATTGGAGATTGTTAGATCAATAAGGGTATGCCTAGATAGATATAACAATGTAATAACATATGCAGTATACTAAATTGACACTAGAAATCTTAGTTGTTAATTGTCAAGAAGGGATGGAGCATGATGTCCATCGTGGCATCTAAGAAATCAAGATAATGCATGGTTTGGATCGTGGCTTTGTAAATGGTTGAGAAGTAATCAAGTAATAATCACATAAGGTAAGAAGAAATAATCATAAAATAGTGGCCAAGGGGCCAATCAAATAAGGGACATGGACACATATCACTCAAACTATAAATCAAGCATACAAGGCATGTTTAAATGCCACATACAATTACAATTGGAAATAAGCAAGGTATAGGTAAAGGACATTGGAAAATGTCCTAAGGCACACACAATAATAGAAGTAAAGGACATTAGCAAATGCCCTAAGGAATATACAAGAGACAAAACAAGAACTGAGAAATGCAATCACATCTAGTTATGCAAAGCAATGATGGAAAGTGTGTAATATGCTAGAAATATAATCACATCTAACTAATCAAAACAAGAAGTGAAAGTATGAAAAACATGTAGTACATGACTAGGTATATGCTAAAAAATACACAAGTTCTATGTACTAGTGAGTGTTGATAGAGTAATCTGTGTGAGCTAGTAAGTAATGTACATCAACATGATAACTAGAGTGTGTAGTGTAGGAATGACATAACCTGGATGGTGTAGTTATGTAGAATATGCCCTCAATGGGTAGATATATTGATGCATGTCTTGAATGTAGAAGTAGGATTCCCCCTCAATGGGTAAAGTGAAGCAATCAAGGATCTGGATGTCACTACACACACTCAAAGAAGATCAAGTGAATCATGGTAATGTAGATAAATCTTTAAATAATAGCACAAAACAAAATATGTAAGTCTAGCATGGTAGTAGAAATGTAAATCATAGATAATGCATGAAATTGAATATTTTTTGGTATTTTGAGTTATTTGAATGTTTTTGATATTTTGGTATAAGATATGTACAATCAATCATGAGGAGACTATACTATGTACAAGTAATCAAAAAGAAACTATCTACAAGTAATTGAAAGGAAGCTATATACAAGTAATTTTCAAAAATTATGTATAATTAAGATGAAAGGAAACTATATACAAACATATGAATAAATCAATATGTACATAATGACATAAAATACTAGGTTCGAGGGGGTAAAGGCTTTAACGGTGGAGCATAATAGGGATGGAGATGGAGGAAGGGATAATGGCCATCATCAAATGCCTCAAGATCATCATCATATGCCATAGATTTTGTATGCATGCTGGGTATCTCCTCAAGTGTCAATAAAATTTGTGCTCTTTGTGTAGTTGAATATCTATCACTCATAATGGTTTCATCTTGTCAATAATGAACTAAATGTTTCTGTAGTGCTGAAGATATTGAGTCTCCTCTAGGACATTAAGCTTTGGTAGTAGATGGTTTTGGTGGAAGTGGCATAGCCAATGCTGGTGGTGATGTAATTTGAATATTACCCTAAACCTATAGTTTATCCAATCTCTATTATAAAGTTGTATATGAGTTTGTATCATGGCCTATGATCCTGTGAAAGAGACAATATGGGTGACCATATTGTCTTGATAATCTGCTAATAGAACTATGTGGTATTGTAGGTAGTGTGATTAATCCATGATCAAGTAACATCTATAGTATAATCTATGGTTGATGTTGTGTACTACCTACCTAAATCTGAATGACTAACTCTATATCCATAGAGGTAACCATGTGAGCTATATGTTTAAAGTGATCTATTTTTGGCCACTAATGTGGAGTATATCCTGAGAGTATAGTGTGAGGTGATAAGAGTGATGTAAGATGTGTAATGAGAGCTCTAGAGTCATCTTGATACTCTCTTGAGCTAACTAGTGTAAATCTCAATCCACACAAATAGTCATCTATGAGTTTGGGTGTTGTATCATCATCTAAAATAGCCTAGGAATCTATATCAACATCATGTACATATGGTAACATAGAATTTACCATAAGGGGTAACTATAATATGGGAGTATCATCAACTATAGTAGGAGAATATGATAGTGATGTGAGAGTATCTATAACTATTAGAGTAACTGTAACTATCAGAGGATATATATCTATACAATCAATTGGTAATACTAAAACTATTATCAGTGATTATATAATTATAATAGGTGTAAGAACCATGACTGATGGAATAACTAGAATGATTGAAGTTACTATGACTGGTTGAGTATCTAAAGTTGAGGACACAATTACAAGTGGAGTGTGAGATGTGTTAGTCTCTCCTACCTCATATGTATGTATCTAATCAAGAGAAATGTGATGAGGTGGTGATTTAATTATGATATGAAGTGTTCCATCTAGTGAAATAATGAAAGATGACTCTATAATTTGATAATATTTAAGTGGCTAGTTATTTACTGGGCATATGTATATGTATACTTCATGGAGAAAATTAACACATCTATGAAGAGTAGAAGGAATTTCCCCCATAGCATGTATCCAATGTCATCCAAGTAAAATATTATTATGAAGAGGACCTGGCATGACCAAGAATGTGAGAGGATTTTGGGCCTTATTATGATATCCAGAGTAATGGGGCCCTATGTCTATCATGGTCTATCATCAAACCATCTAATATTCTTAAATGATTTTTACATGGATGCCATATCTACACCCATGGTATATAATAATGTAATATTACATATAGTAAGTCTGGAACCACTATCAACTAGAACTATCTTAATTGCATTGGTTTTGACTTGAGCTTGTATGAATAATGGTAAATTTTGATCAATAACTATCTAAGATGGTATGTCCTCATGATCAAAAGAAATATCATATTTTATATTTTTTAATGTGTTGACCAATGATGAAAAATAAGAAGGATCTAAATCAATGGGCATATAAGTCTGAGTGAGTGCCTAATAAAGAATGTTCTTGAACACATTGGCTTTTTGAAGTAGTTCTAACATGGAAATCTTAACTGGTGTGTTTCTTAATTTATCAAAAATATCATATGACTTGTGTATATTTACCCATGTGGGTGAGTTGGGCCTAGGACAGGAAGGAATAGAAGGGTGGTGGGGCTCTTGACTAGGCAAAGGAGGCATGGTGGCACATTGAGTAATAGCTCTAACCACATTATTTACTAGTCATATAGGATTATTAGTAGCTATGGGATGAGAGTATAGATAATCGATAGGTCAAGGTGGTGGAGGGACAAAGGGTGTTAATTGAGATCTTTGGCAATGGATAGTGACCTAGGGAAGAGTAAAATAGACCATGAAACATAACTTGACATGGGATGAAGGCTCTAAGGGAGGTGAGGCAAGAGGTATATGCACATGTTTATTGATGAATGTGATAATATCATCCCATAATATAAAAATTAAGAATGAAAATTAAATAATGAAGCTTTGCATTAACATATGGTAAACTTCATCATTCATACACATGATAGGACCTAGTATGAATTCCTTATCATTCGCAATAAATGGTTTGAAATGAATAATATCCATTTATAATTTTTATGTAAAAAAAAACTATAAGGTTATACATCAAATACAAAGGGACATATAAAATTCAACTAGGGTTTGAGAGAATTAATTTTTCAAAATTATTATGATAATTTTTTAAAAATTAACTGGGAAATTTTGATTTAAATATGCAAGAAAAATTTAAAAAATACTGGAAAAATATCAGGACCTAGTATAGGCAACTAGGGTTTGAATGCAATTATTTTTAAAATTATTAAGGTAAACTTAATGATTAAATGTGAATTTTTTATTTAAATATCTAGGAAAAAACAAAAAAATATTTCTAAAATTAGGAAAAAAATTCCCTAGGGTTTATAGGGGTTTTGTGCATAAAAGGACCTAGTAAATTCAATTAAGGTTTGGAATAAATGATTTTTTAAAATTACTATGGTAAAAGAAATTTCAATGTAGAATTTTGATTTAAATATTCAAGAAAAATTAGAAAAATGTTTGAAAAATTAGAAGGAAAATTTCCTTAGGGTTTCTAGGGTTTTTTGAATAAATGAAGTCAGGTTCACCAAATGATTTAATAGTTTTGGAAATATTAGAGTTTTATTCCTAATTTATTTAAGGATCTAGTACAATAAATCAATAAATAATATTTCAATAATTACAGTATTGATTTGTATAATTTATTGTGTCTTTTAAACCTTTCTAAAAATAATAATAAATAAGGATAAATACAACTTAGCTTAAAACTTGACTGAGATAGAGGCTGAAATTTGTGACATTTTTACCTCTCTTTCTCTCTCTCAAATTTTTGAATTTTTAATATTTCAAATTAAATTATCTATTATATTTCAAAAACATATTTATCCTAAGCTCACCCATGGCCCACATGGGTACACAAATATCAAAAATCAATTCACAATATCTCATGTGATATTTATCTACATAAAATAACATTAGATTCATTGGAATGTTGATAATGCATATTTCCACACTGTACCATCATATAACACATGATTTGGTAAATTAACTATATCCTTTCAAGATAAACTCCTCTTTTCTATCACTCCTTGCCTCAAAAAGTGGGACACATCAATATATACATACTCAAAATAATCTCTTTTTTCACACAAAAGGAAACACTTGATAATATAAAATGCACAACAAATCATAATTAATAATAATTTAGGGGCATGTAACTTCCCTCTCATAAATAACTTTATCTAAATATTAAAATTACTCAATACAAATCTAACACAATACAAGTATTATTAGTTGGGGGAATGAAGTTGGTCCATATTCTCCCTTCCATTATATCACCAACAAAATTAGTAACAAAGTAATAAAAATATTAATAAAAAGTTTTCAAATATTATAGATTGAATCTAGATTCATTTGTAGTGGTGTGATTCATATTTTTTCAAGTGAACCATGTTTGAATTTAGTGACATCTTACCTCTTGGTTTCACTTTAGCAAACCATGTACTAGTTCCCATTTCTTTTTTATCTTTCATCACATGGGCCACATTTGATCACAATGACGCTCTACATCTTAGTCACACTTAAGTGAACCATATATTGGTTCCTATTATTTCCTCTTTCCCATTGGAGTTTAGTTATTCTCAATGGTGACATTCATTACTTATTCTAGAGTGCTCTTCACAAGTTAAAGAATGTATTTAATCAAATTAAAAGCTTTACAGTCAAGACATGATCACTCTTCGCATTAACTTATTGAGTTGATATGGTTATGGTTTAGTGACACCCAATGACTTACTAACTTAACCTCATAACACTTTTAATTTTTTTAATGTTCTTTAGATATAAGACAATTCTTTTTTAAAGAACTATATCTCCACTTAGGTTAGTTGGTGTAGTCATATAAAATGAAAAAATGGTAACTTGAGCATGGATAATCATACCCAACCCATAGGTCTCTATTACTTACTCTCATGACCCTGATAGGCTTATTTTCACTGATTCCCAGTCATCTATAGCCTTCCATACTTGTCCAAGTCTATTTATGACCCTAATAGTCAATTTATTCTAGTTCCCCATCCTTCTCCTTTTTGGCCTAACGTGACCAAATTCAATCCATGACAAATATATCCCTATAAAATCCCATTCAAAGATCATTTGGAAAGGGTTGGTAATTATCACTAAGCAAGCAAGAATACAAGCAAAACCACTCAATTAATCTTCCCTAATCTCTATATATAGCTATCTGATACACTTAGAATCTTATTTAAATCTTTACACCAGTCCCTAGCCATCTTAAGTACATCCAATTTAGCATTCTACATCTTCATACACTTAATTGCATAAATCACATCAAGTGAGAGAACTATGTATGGCTTGATCCCTCTTTGGAGTTTTGGTATGTAGGCAACATGCCCACACAAGGAATGTGGATCCACGTCTAGTGAATCTTATACAAACTAACCCCTCCTTTTATTCAAAATTGATCAGAACATAATGGAAGATAGGGTTTGAAGAAATAATTTTCTCTACAAGGAGCTCTATAGACTTATAGCTCCCAAAACTTCATAGATAGGGCCACACAGACCTATCGAACAAAACTCAAAAAGCTTATATCCTCAGGATAATATTGGAAGAGGTGGACTATAATGCTGATGCCACTCCTATCCAATTCTAGTGCTCCTATCCAATCAAAAAATGAAGTCTAGATCTTAGTTTGTGTAGTGTCCTAGTCTTACACAATCAATATTAGCCTCTAGCTTAGTTAGATCAACATAGTTTTAAGCTAAGTCATATTTCTCCTTACTCATTTGCTATTTTTAGACGTATAAACAAAAATCAAAATTAACAAATCAGTAGGTTAATTATAGCATAGTTATTGACTAATTTTACTACTTAGAGACTTTAACTAAATTAGGAATAATACAGTAATATTCCCAAAATTGTTAAATCATTTAGTGAACTCGACTTACTTCATCTATGCATAAAACCCCTACAAACCCTAGGGTAAATTTTTTAATGATTTTTCCTATATTTTTTAAATTTTTACCTGAATATTAAAATAAAAAATTAGAATAAAATTTTAAAATTCCTTAGTAATTTTAAAATAATTTTCTTTCAAACCCTAGTTCCACATACTAGGTCCCAGTATTTTCCTAGTAATTTTCCAATAATTTTCTAATTTTTTACTAGAATATTAAAGTAAAAAATTCACTTCAAATTAAAAAATTCAATATTAATTTGCAAAAAAATATTTATCTCAAAAGCCTAATATTTATCTCAAAAGGTTAAAATATCATTATTGTACTTATACATATATGGGTTGATATATTAGTTGATGTATAACAATTTTAAATCATAAGACATAATCACAAACTTGTTCATTTTGACATTGGTGTAAAGAAGGTAAGTTTTCATAAGTAACCTAAGGTCCCTTATTTTGAATATATTAAATTAAGAATGCTTATTATATCTCAAGATAAGTATATAAAGATATACTATGAAGGGATTCAAACTAAGCAAGTGCACATCCTTATAGGGTTGTAGGGAAGAGTTTTAACAATAAACAACTACCATTATACCCACTCATGGACTCATGGCATGCTATAAGGTGTAAATAATGGTCACCTTTTCCATAAAATATAGAAAATGTATGGATTTGTAAGTTATTAGGTAAATTAAAATATAATATATTACACACAATGATATTACCAAGAATGGCATTAGAGTCAACCCAAACATGAAATGCTTTACTTTCTAAAGATAACCAACATACCTATGATTTAAAATCACCTATGACATGCATTAAGTAGATGACCTCCTGGGAAGGCATATTTAGATTTATAATAGGCTTGATAATGGATTAATTATGTTTTTAATATTTTCTAATTTTGCACTAGTGTGAATGGGAGAAGCAAACCTAGAAATAGATTCTTATTTAGAGATAATTGGTTTGGAGATTAATTGGATTTTAACATAGGATATGTAACACTATGAGTAATATAATATTATTATGTACTTATATTAATTTATAAGAGAGAAAGATAAATATCATCACAAGATCTATGTATGTTCTCATCATTAGGAAAGGGTAGTGGAGAATTTTATAGAGAAAGAACATATTGATAAGTGCATGAAGTTGGAGGATAATTCCATGGACATTTTTAAAAATGTGTACACATTATTATAATAATGAATATGTGTTATGTTTTATAATCTTAGTAAACACTAATCCTATAGTGCATACACATTTAAACATATATAAATTACATGTATATTTCATTTAAATTTACATTATTACATTTGTATTCCTCATACTTTAAATTACAAGCACATTCATCCATTTTAATTGAGATAGTGTACTGACAACACTATCTCTATAACTTACAAAAATCTCATGCTAATTGCTATTGAGGACACTGATGATATCTTTCTTGAACCATTATTGGAGATTGAATATCCTACCTTGACCCCCCTCCTTTAAATCTTATTTTAAATATAAATCAATTGAAACCCTCCCTTATTTATATAGAATTATGGAGAAACTTGGGTATGGTATGTGCATCACTCCCTTATTCTTCTTGGTAATCTTTGGTGTTCTTCTCATTAATCATTAGTGTTATTCAAAAATAGAATAGAAGGATTTATATAATTTATTAAATTTATGTAATATAATGTAATACAACCTATCAAATACATGACTCCTTGAGATGGGTACAGGTGCCCATCAATCATTTCTCAATCACATAGTCACCCTTATCTATCAATTAATATCCCTCAATTTATGGAATCAAATGAGTGTGGTCTCATCCCTTAATTCATAGATATATTATCTATGACATATATAAATAGAAGGGAAATTTTCTACATTATTCACTATAATGCGGGGCCCTCAATTTCTCCTGTATATAGATATGTCAATCAAGCCCATCTCAATCTCTATGTGGTTCAATCATCAAATAGATATATAGATTCAATCATAAATTGAGTTACCCTCATGTATTATGGGACCTCTCTCTCAACCTCAAATATACATGGTTGGTCTCTCTCTCTCTCTCTCTCTCTCTATATATATATATATATATATATATGTATGTATGTACATGTGTGTGTGTATGCATATGTATATGTATATGTATGTGTATATATATGTGTTTATGTATATGTATATGTATATGTATATGTATATGTATGTATGTATGTATATATGTACATACATACATATGTGTGTGTGTGTGTGTGTGTGTGGGTGTGTGTGGGTGTGTATGCATGTATATATACATATACATATAAATATGTCTATATATATACACATAGACACACATATGTATTTATATACATATAAATGTGTGTTTATATACATACAAATATTTATATATGTATGTGTATACATACATAAATAAACAAACAAACAAACAAACACACACACACACACACACACACACACACACACACACACACACACACACACACACACACACACACACACACACACACACACACACACACACACACACACACACATGTATGTATGCATAGGGGTGCCCCATATAGAGAGAGGGGATAACCACCACCCACTAATGTGCCCACTATAGTATATATGCCCCATCCATATCCTAAATATATAGCATGACATAAGGGAAATTATTTACACATCACTCATGCATAAATCACTAATGATTGATGCTATATATTTGATATCAATAGATTTATAGGGGAGGGGGTGCCATCAGATATATACATTAAATTGAGCAATCAATTTATAAACCAATATAGGGCCCTTATCTATGCATGGGAAATCCTCCAACCCTATGTATATCTAAAAATGACAAGGCCCCTTATAGATGGAAACTCAATTAATTTATTGTATTAATCTATGGCCCCTATTTATATATGAGAAATCACCTATCCCTATCTATAATTGAGGAGGTCAAGGGCTACACAGGTTTGAACTTATAGTATTTGATTCATGAGCCTAACGATTTAAGTTATTAATCTACCCCATTTTTTTAGATGTGGGTATAGACACAATGAATCAATGCCATATCTATATAGGGAATATCCCCACCAAGTGAATGAATAAATGTGAATCATATTACATACATAATATGATTAGATAATTCAGTTTTGATAAATAGGAATGAACAATATAGTGGAACCATATGTCATTAATGAATAATGACACTATCATGTGACCACCCCCAACTATATAAATATAGAGTATCATTGGCATTGGCATGATATATAGTTTAATTCATGCAATATATATTGGCACCCCAACCCCACATATGGATTTAGATATAGATTTAGAGTAAATAGATATAGGGACCAAGGTATATCAATGCTACTAACTATATTCAGTTCAATCCATCAATTAAATGATTAAATTAATGATTTAACAAATCTATCAATGATCAATGCTAATACATTACTTACGTAATATATATTATATGAACAGAATGACCCAATGTGCATAATGTCCATCATGGAATGAATTATTTATGTAATGTGGAACCTATTCATATCATAGAATTAAAAAAATTCATCTTTATGTGTAAAATAATTTTGATGTGATGGATAATGCATTCCTAATTGATATGATAGTTGGTTTAAATTGCTTGACATCATTGAATGGGATTTATTATGTATAGGTTGTATTAGTATGTTAGGCCCATTGAATATTGTGATGCCATTAACTATAAATATATATCTTAGCCTTTAACCTATCTTGAAACAATAACCATGGATCATGACTCACAGATAACTCATTTCATGTGTGTGTATCTCATATATATACATGTGACATGATAGAGGATACACACAACATGATGTAATAATACTACATATATTTTAGCACCATATAGATACAAAGAGGTTGATGTCTTATGCCTATTTTTGAGGCACACTTTGGAAATATCACATACCCATAGTTTAGATAAGAAATAATATAGTGTTTTGTGTTACTTTTGGCCTATAATCCACATAATATCAAGTGAAAATGACATAAAACATGTATGGATATTCATAGGTAACCAATACGACCCACATTTCCCCAATCATACCTATTTGGCTTGATTTCAAAGTGAATTTGAGTGATCACATAGATATGTGCCCCAAATCACATACATTTATCTTGATCATATGTGGATATGGTGATGTGTGTATTTTGTAATTAAGGATTTAATTGCATTAGTGACCCATGCACACAAAACCAAAAACTATGTTACTCCATCCAAACCACTTTGGCCTAAATTTAAAGTGAATTAGGGTGATAATGCATAAATGTGTCCAAAATTTTCCTCATTTCCCAAGTTACAAGTGGATATAGTGCTTTTGTGTCTTTTTTCCTATAATAGATCTTATCAAAATTAAAATTGACATAAAGCGGTGGTTGGGTGTGTAAAGATCACCAATGAAGCCTATGTGTCCCCAAATAGACCACATTGGCCTAGATTCAAAGTGGATTGGGGTGATCATACATAAACATGCCAAAAATTATCTATATTTTCCATGGCCACATGGATATGGTGTTGTTATGTTACTTTTAACTTATAAGGGACCTAGTTTTAAGTAAAATGGCATAAATGAGTGGTTGGGTGCATTTCGATTACTAATAGGACCTACATTATCCTGATCACACCAATTTTGCCTTAATTCAAAGTGAATTAAATAGATGATACATGAAGGTGTCTTAAATTATCTATATTTTCCCTCATCACAAGTTCATATGGTGTCAATGTCTTTATTCTTGCTTATAAACCCTCAAATTACAAGTAAAAATGATAGAAAGTGGTGGTTTGGTGTGTGCAAGTCATCAATGTGACCTATGTTACCCCATCTACACCACTATGGCTTGAATTATGAATATATGTGCCATAAATTATTTACACTTACATGGTCATAAGTGGATATAAATTTTTTGTGTTACTTTCAAAAATAATGGAGTTAATTGCAAGTAAAATCAACATAAATTAGTGGTTGGATGTGTTATAGTCATAATGCAACTTACTTTGCCATAATCACAGTTTTTTCTTAAATTTGAAGATAAATGGGGTGGTTTTACACAAATGTGCCTCAATGGATATGGTGTTTTTGTATCACTTTTGGACCATAAAGGATCTAATATCAAGTAAAATCATCATGAATGGGTAGTTGGGTGTGCATGGGTCACCAATGTAACGTATATTCCACATTCAAACCATTTTATCATGAATCAAATTTACCATGCTTAAATGTGGCCCAAATTATCCCTATTCACAAATGATTATGGTGTTGTTGTGTTGCTTATTTTCCTATAAGGTACCTAATTGTAAGTAAAATCAATATAAAGGAGTGGTTGGGTATGCATTGGTTTGTAAATGTTAATTTTAACATATTAAGGACCCCTAGAAATGACAAAAAGAAATTTGAAAGGTGAAAAACCTAAAAAATGACTATATGTTTACCCAAAATAGCCATTAATTGTAAAATTTATGTCCTAAAATCCCTAGGTTCAATACTAAAATATTGAATATGAATAAGTATTGACCAAATTATATTTGGTAAAACTATATCCCAAATCGTAAGTCATGCAACTATGATACCAATTATAGTAAGATGTAGAGTGACCCTAATGTATTATATTTACTTAAATAAATGAATGTATAAGTTGAATTAACCTTCATTTTATTAAACCACACCCCCCATATTTTAATTGATCACCTTTTTCATTATAAGGATTCATACTTTCATATCTTAAGAACATGTATGCATTATAATACACACATGTTATTTTTCATGAACAATTTTTTTTGTAATTTCAAAAACATGTCTTTTGTCTTGTAAATGGCTTGGATTCTCAAGCCTAAGGCCTAAATCTGAAAACACAGCTAAATATGAGGTTTTTGACTTAAAATAATAAAATTTAACTTCCATAGTCATAAAAATTATGAATTTCAATGAGACATTTCATAAAATTACTAATACAATGTTGACCACACTCTCCCCTTTCTGAATATATATTTTTAAAAAAAAATTGGTATATTTTAAGATTTCCATATATGTTGATTTCTATATCTTTTTTAATCCACTATATGACACAACTATACATGTTTATATATGTTCATGTTTTTTTTTTTGCATTGATTCAAATGCCAAAAACATTATTTTGTCACAAATTAGGCCTAATTATATACACACTAAAAAAAACTAATTTTGTTAATAAGGTAGTTAGGGGGCCACATGGATGACTATCTATTTTTTTAGCTTTTAGGATCAATTTACTTGTAAAATTAATACACACACACAATAAATAAAAATAAATAAATATAGGTCACAAACTAGGTGATCTTATCTAAGTTTCCACCAAAGTGTTTCAAATAATACTAAACAATTCTAAAAAATAAAGGGCAACATGACTGACTATCTTCTCATTTTTTATAAGGAAACATGAGTTCCTCATATAATTTTATATGTTTGACCTACTTACACGTATCCATGTTTTTGAAAAAATAGTTTTTTATAAACTAGACTTGAAATTCTACAATTCATGTTCGTATATCATCCTCAAATTTTAAGTTTAGCCGTCTCAAATAATATACATAAATTGAGATTTATCATTTTTTAGATGAAAAAATGTCCAAGGGTAGGCCCTTTCCCCCCCAACTTTGTACACTTACCCATGCTCATCATCACTATATATATAATCATCATCATCATACCAATCCTTATCATAATCACTATAGTTGTGATGATCACAATGACTAGAAAGAGGAATATTCTTTCCATCCATTATAGATGAAAATATGGGAGAAGGAGAACTATGACATGTGAGCTCACTAGTTAGAGATGATCTTATCCCTAATAAAGTTATAATCAACCTTATAAGAAGATGTAGAAGAATTATTTTCATATAAAACTTCATTATTAGGAGTGCATGACAAGCTATCAAATTTTAAAATAAACTCATAACCAACAAGATCTCTCCTGCAAACCATCACCACATCATCAAGCTACTGCATGAGTTGATTACATAGAATTAAAAACATTATATATAATTAATCAAAGTCTCCATTACTATCTCAATGACAAAATATAAACATTCTTAGCTTTCTCTCTCCACCATCAATCAAGGAGAAACAATAGGAGTGCCTAATAAATAGGTAAATAAGTTGGTTTAAAAACAACCACTTGGTTGTTATGATCCACTCAAAATAGTGTGGATTGCCTAAGTTGGTGCACACTAAATATTTTACATGAACACAAAAATTCAACAAATAAAACAAACTCATAAATCAATCTTAACTCTATGAGTTGGTGTAAACATAGATAAAAATAAAATGGGTTTGAAAATGACTAAAAACCACTAGCCAATGTGTACACAACCACTCCAACACCCTCCCTTAAGCAAACAATAGGGAGAAAAAAGATAAATCAAAGAGACTGAATAGATCCTAACAACTAGGCCTGATCAAGTACCCATGTACAAATCACAATGAAATATAAAGTGTCTCTATGGTAACCAATCCATCTTACCATAATACATTGATGTTGATTCACTATAACTGCCAAGTAAAATAGGAATTGGTACTCTATACGAGGCTCACTTTTTAAAAAATAATGATCATGAATTAGGGATAAAGAGTTGCATGGATTAAATTTATCACTAAAAAGCACCTAAAAACTAGTAGAACCATAATGAGAGTGAAGAAGATAACGTATTCTACAAGGCATCCCAAGAAGCATGACTCAAAATCTAAACACAAACTCATAGTAGGTGCACTTGATGGAATGAAGCCCATAGAGCAAAATATGCACTCAATCAACTAACTCTAAAATAAAATTTGGTATGCCAAGGGCTAACAAGAAGCACAACACCTAAACCAATATGTGAACACCCCCCCCCCCCCCCCCCCCCATAATGCTAACATGGGTGTAGTGACTCATAAAACACATATGTATGAGTGGGTTAATCCCACTACAAAAAATCAAAATGTTGATACTCAATTGCACCAGACTAGCTACTCTATAGAGGGAGATCAAATTCTATAACAAATATGAAGGAGACTATCAACATAAAGGATATAAATAAAAATATCTCACTAATATGTCCTTAGTGGTGATGGGATAATCAATAACTAAATAGTAAAGTGCTCAATATGAAACAAATAAAAATGAATAAAAATATCCTTGACTCTCAATGTGACTAAAAATAAATGTCTCATATAACAACAATATCACCAAGTGATGAAATGAAGTCCAGAATGTAGTCAATGTGTAGTAGATGACATCTGTGAAATGAGAGATGCAGGTTCCAAAAAACACATATGCCTGACAAGAAGCTCAAATATCCAAGGATCACCAAAAGGTAGGAGGAGAAATGTTCAATCAAAGATGTTGAGTGTTAGAGGAACCTCACCTATAGAGACCTCTCAAAGAACATTGTCGATGCTACCAGGAATGATCAAAAAATCCACCCCAAATGAACATCAATGGTGGATGAATATGTTTGTCTATGAGTGGGTATAAATTCCATAGTATAAGTATGTGAGGTAACATCCAAAGAAGTGTCAGATGGATTATGTTTGACTACTATGGTCTTAGGTTGCTTAGGCCTGAGTGAAGGTGCAAAACAACCCATATGTAGCTCAAAATCCTCACAAGAGTGGAAAGAACAAAAGATGGAGCTCTATCAACATATCCTAGTGAAAATGAAGTACCTACATCATAACAAATCCCATGCCAAACAATCCACATAATAGACTAAATAGGGTGAGCAATGCCTTGTATATGTTTCCCAATGCCCATAAGTTTGGTAGTGTGACCCATGGAATGAATCATGTGGGAGCCAAAGTCAATGGTATGTTGCTCAAAAGAATCAAGAATATGTGCAAGTGGAACTAGAGTGGGATGTGTAGAGTATGTAACAAGAGTAGGCACAAAAGTATCATCCACAATAATAGGAGTAACATATACAATGGGTTGCTCAGAATATAGTAGATCACATTGTAAAAGTGTATCAAGTGGATGAGTATTAGATAAATAATACAACAAGAAGGGTTATTAGGATGATGTTACATGCCAACAATTTTTTTCTATAGATAACATATGAGGGCATCTTTTTCATGAATCATGGAGCACAAAATATAATTATGCGTAATGATTTTCCTATTTTCTTCCTAAAGTACTAGGAAAGAGGATATAGGATCAATATGTGGCTTAGGGTTTGGTAGGGTACTATCAATAGTCATACCCAAATCAAAAACAGGAATAATTAACACTATATCAAAATGTACATCAGTAGGTGGAGCAGGTGAAAGTATCTCATCCAAGTGACCACCAATAGTCAAATATTCATCATGAGCAATAAGAAGAGGTTTTATAAATGTCTCATCCTCAAAAAATGTGTCCTCAATAATAATGGAAAGAGGAAAATAACTAATATGAGGATATGGATAATCTATAAACATTAAGTGATCCCCACTTATTAAAAACTATTTAAAAATGGATATTATTTAAATATCAAAATTTACCATCAAATTGATTATAAATCCATTAAAATCAAAAATATAACTAAAATGGAAAGCAATATGAAATTTTATGGGAAAAATAGAGACAAAAAACTCCAGAGTTGATAACAAAGTTCGTCTAGAAGGGACTACGTCTCTAGGATCATTAAAATGACAAACCAATTTTTTCAAAATATAATGCAAGTATAATAAAAAAACTCACATTAAGATGAGTCATGGCTATAATGAATCTAGGATGGATAAGGAAATAACTCCACAAATGTCTAATATGAATAGATCCAATAATGCAAGATTATCTATCTTATATGGGTTCTTTATATCAATAACATAATGACTGAATGTAGACTGTAGAAATCTGATCTCATATAAGAAAAACTCCAAAAAAAAATAGAGTCATCAATCATGTTAAAAAATAATTAGAATAAACTCATCTGCTATGTTTCCAAATTTTGAGAATGCTCTTCGCAAGTAGCCTATGGTTTAAAAACTTTTTCAGCACTTCTCTTCAAATCGCTTGTCAGAAAAGACTTGCTCTACTTATGTGTTTTTGCTTCTCTGAGCTTATAAATGAATTCCCTAAATTCTAGTTTTCCATGATTTTCAAATAACCCCTCATCCCTTTATATACTTGTGGAGGCTCCACATATAGTGGGTGTGATAATCATCACTTTACAATTTTTATGAGATTTAAAATTATCCCCTTTATAAATTATATGGGCTTTTGATTTATCCCCTAGGTTCGAATGATTATGTTTATGCCCCTTTACCAAAGTGGGATTTAATTTACAAATTCTTAAGGATTTAAAATATCCCATTTCTCATCCCTTCATGAGGTTACACTATCTAAGGCTTTAAATTAGTCTTGTTAATTATCCTTTCCCAAATTTCATGGGATTAGTGTTTATTTTATGGGCTTTACTCATCCCATTATGGGATTTTTACAAAATTTAAATAGGCTCTAATTATCCAAAATGTGGCCTTGGTGGAAGATTACATGTTTTAAAATAAAACATTACATTTTAAGGGTTTATTCATAGCCTTCTATTTCCACATAAGCCCATGCCTTATTAAGGTTTTTTCCACATGATTAAAACTATACCGTCGATTAACATGGCACGTATCAATGTGTAATTGAATCATTTATTGTACCATGTGTAAATACTAATGTGTTTCATGTGTCCATACTGCATTGGTCCACCTTTAATGATTGTTGATTGAGTTTGATTAGTGTTGACCAATGTTGACCCATCATGTTGACTTTTGACCAAATTTGACCAAAACTTTTACCAACCATTACTTGCACATATAAACTCTATTTTTCAAACCAAAAAATGCACTAAAAATATATCAATGAGATCTTAATTGTGTGAATGGTTTGAAGAAGAATTTAGACTTTTTATTTTTAGCCCTTGTAAATGATCTCTAGATCACACCTCCCCACTAAGAAGACTTTTGGTCTCTAGTCTATTAATACATCAAAACTTGAAAATGAAGGTCCTGTTACCCTTCCATGAAGTTTCTTATCTTGCCAAAACATATTCTATACAAAAAACATACAAGAGAAAAATAACATCAAAGGCAATATTATCTTTCTATCAATAATGTTCTCTTGTAATGGTCCAAATATCATAAGTATAATGACAAGTTATCAACATTTACCTTCTTTCATGTGATGGGCTATCATGAGATATTTTATCCCATCTTTTATAATGTCATACTGATTTTCCTCTTTAGATAAAGTTGCATTTCTCAGAGACAAGTATGGTTTACCTAGGATAATGCCACTAAATAGAAGTGGAACTACATCTAATTCAACTTCATCTAGGAAGTTAGAGGTAATTGTAAACCTTAGTTTGCATGTTTTTCTTACATGTAGGTTAACAACATTATTTATCCTAACCAATGAATATGGTCTAGAATGTGGCTTAGTTTTCAAACCTAGGGTTTTTACAACATGTTCAAAAATTAAATTCTTTTGATAATTTATATCAAAAATAACATATATCTTTGAATTTTTAACAATTATTCTTTT
Source organism: Torreya grandis (assembly GCA_037957365.1). Taxonomy (NCBI): domain Eukaryota; kingdom Viridiplantae; phylum Streptophyta; class Pinopsida; order Cupressales; family Taxaceae; genus Torreya; species Torreya grandis. The sequence goes on along the minus strand of JARHVA010000540.1, from coordinate 860,148 downwards.
GAAGAAATGTTGTTTACCTCTCTAAGGTGATAAATTCTACACTGTCAGCTTGTCCTTGACTATTGTTTCCTTGATTGTTATTATCTTAGGTTCTTCTTGATGAGGCTCTAGTTTTTTTTTGACTTAAGATGCAATTACAACCTTTACCTGAGGTTATGGATGACTTTCCTTATCTTCTTTCAACATTTTCCCCTTATCATTGAAGTAAAAACCAAACTTCATGTCTTCTTTAGGAAATTGTGTTTCATAAATATTCTTATTCCTGACTTGACATGTCTCTTAAGCATCTTTATATGGCCTTCTTTGGCATAATTATAAGATAAATTCAAGTATTTCCTCTTTTCATACATCAATAAGTCATCTAAAGATTTCTCATTAGATTTAACTACTTCATCTTCTGAGAATGCTTCCTTCAGCTCTTTAGGGTGTTCTAAATTATTGCTTGAGTAAATCTTCAACTCAACTTCTTGGGAAGATTTTCCTTCATTTACATATCTTAATCTTGCATATAGTGGTCTCTTCACAACATGGATAGGTTGGACAATTCTTTGACCATTAATGCCAAGGCTCTTTCCATTAAATCCCATCTTGGCCAACATCTTAGAACCTATTTCCCTTGTGTGATTCTTAAATTTATCAACACAATTACTTAATGAATGTATGGGGTTAGAACACAAAGTATCCCTAACATTTTTAATATATTCAAAAGAATTGATTTCATTGTTTTCATTTTTTGAATGTACATCTGAGTCAAAAGACACATTAACAATCAAAGCATTGTTCATTCCTAGAATTAAAAAAAATCTCATTAGGAGGACTACCAAGAGTATAAATATTATAGGAATCACTGACATAACCAAAAATTACCTTGGTTGTCTAAATAGTCCCAAATTGAATCTCATAAGCATGATCACCAATTAGCTAGATTCCATCTCTTGATGTTATGTACTTAGCCTATCAGGATGTGAGATAGAAATTACCTAGAATGATCTCCTCTTATTCTTCCAAAACAATATCAAGAGCACATTGATCAAAGAATAGACCTCCAATACCAAAATTTAGGGTGTAGTAATGTGTCACATGTCCATGTACGATGCCATTAGTTGCTTTGAATGTCTTGGTGCAGGGTAATGAAAGAACTTTTAATTCCAGATGTTGTATGAGACCTTCAGTTATGTAATTGGATATAAAGATCTAGTTAAAATTAATCTACATGAACTTACCCTTATCAAAAGTAATGCAATTATACCTTTGGGTATTCTCAAAGTATAGCATAATCTCTTGTAATTTGGTTTCCATAAGTTATCATATTATAGTCCCTAGATTTGACTAATGACATACTACTAGTATAGATGATTGATTACTTCTAGAAATAACTGGTGCCTTGCCTTTGTCCTCATTCTTCTTCTTGAACTAGTGTAGATCCTGACTTGGATGTAACATCCAACATTGCTCTACAACATGTCCTGTTCTAGGACAATGTCTACACACTTTTGAGTCTTCACACATCCTCTTCCTTTGATGACATTCTTGTTGTAATTATGCCTATAGAGCATTAATGCTCTATTGGATTTTCTTGATATTCAACTCTTGTCTTCATTCTAAATCTTTTTGTCATTGTTCTTATGATTGCAAGTATTGCATCAATGTAGTGACAATGGTATTTAGTAATAACTAAACTTGAGTTAACATTGGATCCATAATATTCCACATTATGTGAGTAAAATCACAATTACACCAACACAAAATTATCTCTGATACCAAAATTGATCTTTAAATATTAAGTGACCCACATTTATTAAAAATTATTTAAAAAATAGATATTCTTTAAATATCAACATTTCTTATCAAATTTCTTATAAATCCATTCAAATTAGAAATATAACTAAAATAAAAAGTAATATGAAAATTTATAGGTAAAAATAGAGATAAAAAAACTCCAGAGTTGATAATGAAGTTCATCTAGGAGGGACTATGTCTCAAGACTCGTTAAAATGATGAACTGATTCATTTAAAATATAATTCAAGTATAATCATAAATATCATATTATGATGAATCATGCCTACAATGAATCAGAGATGGACAAGGAAATAACTCCATAAAAGTCTAGTATGAACATATCCAATAATGTTGGCTTATCCATTTGGTATGGGCTTTTTATATCAATCACATAATGACTAATGACAATGTAGACTACACAAATCTGATCTCGTATGAGAAAAACTCTAGAAATAAACAAATCTTACTAAAAAATTGATCACAATAAACCCTTCTGCTATGTTACCAAATGTTGAGAATACTCTCCACAAGTAGCCTATGGCGTAAAAACACACTCAACACTTCTCTTCAAATCATTTGTCAAAAAAGACTTTCTCTACTTCTATGTTTTTGCTTCTCTGAGTGTATGAATGAATTCACTAAATTCCATTTTTCCATGATTTCCAAATAACCCTTCACCCCTTTATATACTTGTGGAGGATCTACATATAGTAGGTGTGATAATCATCCCTTTACAATTTTTATGGGATTTAAAATTATCCCCTTTACAAATTATATGGGATTTTGATTTATCCCCTGGGTTTGAATGATTATGTTTATCCCCCTTTACCAAAGTGGGATTTAATTTACAAAGTCTTAAGGATTTAAAATAGCCCATTTCTCATCCCTTCGAGAAGTTACAATATTTAAGGCTTTAAATCAGCCTTTTTAATTATCCTTTCCCAAATTTCATTGGATTAATGTTTATCTTATGGGCTTTACTCATCCCATCATGGGATTTTTACAAGATTTAAATAGGCTTTAATTAGCCCAAACGTGGCCTTGGTGGAAGATTACATGTTTTAAAATAAAACATTACATTTTATGGGTTTATTCATATCCTTCCATTTCCATGTAAGCGCATGCCTTATTAAAGCTTTTTACACATGATTAAAACCAAACCATTGATTAACATGCCACGTATCAATGTGTTATTGAATCATTTAGTGTGTCATGTGTACATACCAATGTGTGTCATATGTCCATACCACATTGGTCCACATTTAATGTTTGTTGACTAGGTTTGACTAGAGTTGACCAACATTGACCCATCTTGTTGAATTGTGACCAAATTTGACTAAAACTTTGATCAACCATAACTTTCACATATGGACTCCATTTTTCAAACCAAAAAATGTACTGAAAATCTCTCAATGAGTATTCATTGTGTCAATGGTTTGAAGAAGAATTGAGACCTTTTATTTTTTATCCCTTGTAGATGATCTCTAAATCAATGGAGATGCCAAAGAGTCCTCATGCAAATCATTTTCAAGAATTACAACTGCACAAATGGGAGAAGATAGTGGAGAAACATCAATAATGTCACCAATAGATAAATCCTCACTAAGAACATGTGGAGGTGAAGTGACCTCATCAAACATTACTAAAAGAATGTCTTGAGCTCCTTTAGGTGACATGACATGCTCAATATGAGTTTACATATTGTCAAAAACATGGAGGCAAATAAATAAAAGTGTCTCCTTTTATAAGGATGCAAGCCACATAATATCATTCTCATCTATAAATATGGAAAATTCACTAATAACAAATCTCTATAATCCCTTCATCTATAAGTGCATCTACATTTTGGTTTTCCAAGTGGTGTGGTTTGAATAACTAAGGTTTTAATCATATGAGAATCCATACCCAAAGATGGAAAAAACTAATAATGATGAAAATGGCTAAAGAGGGTAAAAATGGCCAAAGAGGGATGTTAGTTTCCATTGAAAATGTATTTGTAAGTACAAGTGGCACAAAAAATGATAAAACACACTAAAAATAGAATGTCAAAATTTTCCATAAATACATCCTATATATAAATACACTAAAAATGAAGTATTTTTGTGAGGGGGTCTCACTGCTTGTGAGACCGAACCTCATCCTCCATCTTTGACAAGCGAGGAGGAAAAAATAAATAGTGGCTCCACTTCAATGAAATGCCTAATTAGAAAAATTCCCTCTTTAAAAATATTATGAACCTATTTTAAATGTCTCTCTATTAAAAATGACAATTAATTTGTAAATCAACTCTACCACTTACAAATTTTCACCCACTCTAATAAAGGCCCCCCATTACAAAAAAAATCTCCCACCAAAAAATGTCCCCCCTCTCTTTAAAAAAAAAACCTATTGAATATTTTATTTATTTAAAATTAATTAATAAATAATTTTTCAATAAAAAATATGATTTTAAGAGGAGTGGGGTTTGACCCATCAACCTACACTTAATTGAGGGTATTCACAAAAAATTATACAACTGACTGTGCTATTACCAATTTTGGTATATCAATACAAAAATTGATATTTACCTTTTGGACTTAGAATATTTGAATAAATAAATATTAAACTCACACTTTGTGAGAAGTCAAGTGGAGGAAGGCTTAGTCGATGGAGGACCAAGAGTGAAACCCTGAGCCATCTTTGAAACCATCATGACTATGTCGAGACCAGAGAGGGAAGACTATCGGCATCTGAAGAAGACTAAGTTGTGACTACTAGTAGAAAAGAAATCAAATGTGAATTTGTTATCATCCAAGATACTCATTGAGCAATAATAAAGTGATTGAAGCTGAGATTATTTTTTCCTTATTTGGAGGGGATAGGTCTTAGCAAGAATAATTAATATCAAAGCGTAGTCTTTACCAAAATCCTAAGTTCTATGCTGAGATGATCTTGTATTTAGATTTGGATTAACTCTCTAATATAATTTTTTTTGTTTTACCTTCTATCAACTCTTCATCTACCTTGAATCTCATAATGTTTTTTTGGTATGCATGTGATACAAACAACTACAAGAAAGCCTACATCTTGAAATTTTTTTTCAAAAAAATGTTGGATTTGACCTTAATGTCAAAGCAATATAGATCCAAAACTATGTGATAAGGTAAAAACATCATAATGTAGGAACATACATAAAATGATACGATCAAGATACGTAGGGAAATGCATGAAGATCTAGGTGGACCGTATGTATAGAAAAAAACTATGGCAACAACATCAAAGTTGGGATAGACCTTAGAGAAGCTACAAAATACTGACGAAGGCTTAGCAACACTTGATTAAAAACACAGGCCAAAAAACTATATCAAAATTATTGATCATAAATAGATGTCATCAATGCAAACAAAGCATGAAATTAATTTAAGCTCAGGTAGAACAAGATCTAAATGACCAATAATATTTAATGTCAATGCAAGATGATAGCAAGGCAAGTTGGTCATGTGGCTATTAAAAGGTTGAGGACTAAGCTGGAGATATTTCAATGTGGTTCAATGCCTTCCGTGACCATCATGTCATCCACAATGGCAAATATAAAGGTTGAAAGAATCTAATTTGAGACTAGAAGGTGTACAATCTCTCAAATCCAAACAATTATTTTTAAAAGAGGGTACAACCCAAATTTTGCAACAAAGAATTTTATCGACAACAAATTTAGGCTAAATATAAATGGAGCAACAAAATAAAAATTTGTAAATGTTCAACCAGGTAATTTTTGCATAAAGGTGCTTTGATACCATTTCAAAGTTCAAAATGAAATCATATCTAACAGGATCTCTCATGTAAACCATCACCACAATATCAAGATATTGCATGAACTAATTACATAGATATAGAAACATTATTCAAAATTAATTAAATTATTTATTATTGCCTCAATGACAAAATACAAATATTTTTAGCTTTCTCTCTCCACCATCAATCAAGGAGATGCAATAAGAGTGCCTAATAAATAGGTAAACAAATTGGTTTCACAAAAAACCACTTGATTGTTGCGATCTAATCAAAATAATGTGGATTGACTAAGTTGGTGCACACCAAATATTGTGCATGCACACAATAAGTCAAAAAATAAAACAAACTCCTAAATCAATCTTAACTCTGTGAGGGAAGATCACAGGTGGAACCCAAGTACACATCTAAGGTTTAGACTGAATGAGTAATTGAGGAAGGATCTAAAGATAAGTAAAAAATAGTGTCAAAGGGGTGTGCTAAAGAGGATTATAGAGATGTGCCTAAGGAATAATCAATTGGTGTGGATATTGGAGACTCCAAAGGAAAACTTGAAAGAGGGATTAGAGGACACTCTAAAGAGGAGTTTATGGATGAATCAAAAGATGCTTCCCTTTTCCTTGGTTCAAAATTATAATGAGATAATTAGGATCCATATGGTTTATATGTATCCATGTTATCATAGTCAAAATAATCCATATAATCATATTTCATAATTTTTTTATTATTTATGTTTGTCCATTCAACTTGATCATAAGAAAAGGGGATAACATGCATGGAAAATAATTTATTTTGACTACCCATAATGAAATGAAACATAAGATATGCAACAATAATAATGCTACAAAGTAAAAAGTAATCTAGAATTTATAGATAAACAATTATAAAGTGAACAATGGAAGTAAAATCTGAGGTATAATGGGTAAACCAGGAAAGGGTCTTGAATGATTTGTAGGATATCAAATATACTTTCTCATTCATTGATAATTTTTGGCCCAATATTTAAAAGTACTAACTACAAATATAGAACCATAAATGTATCCTACTAACCTCAATTATAAGGGTAAGCTGAGAGTAACTTCCCTAGGTAATATTCTTCTCTGATGTACACCATAATTCAAATGGATAAAAGAGGCTTCCTATTGGTGTAAGCTAGGGATCCTAGGCATTTTTGAGATATGGTGAGACATGAAAAATTGAATTCTATGTTTAGATCTATACTGTGGCTATTAGTATTGGAGTAAAAACCCCTCACACAATGATGTTTATAAATAGAACACCACTTATCCCTTCAGGTAAATATATAATTAGTTTTAAAACTCTCAAAAACTAGTTTATGAAATGAGAAAAAGCAACAAAAAATAAATATAAAATGAAATGAATATATTTTTTGTAAAAATAAAAAATATCTAATTTTATATAATCAAAATCTTAAATGAAACCCTAGACCACACAAATAATTAAATGATTATTACACAAGACATAATTAATAATTTTAAGATATATTTACATTATTTAAATAAATTTATAGAGGTTATTGCATGAAAATAATTAATTTATAGAACACAAAAATTATTTTGAAAGTAGATTTGTCTATTCTTTGTGATGAAAGTATTTACTAAAAATAATAAAATTATAGATTTTGAAAACTTTTTGAAATATTTTTTTGAAAAAAACATGTTTTTATTTATTTGTGCATGAAAATAATAACCTTAAATTATTTTTCATGAATATCTCAAATGACTAAACTATTACAAAAAACTTGAATGAGGAGCTAAGGTTTAATAATGTTCAATAATTGTAGATGATAAATATAAATTATATAGCACCTTAGTCTTGTATGCTTGAAAAGTAACTCTCATGGTTATACTCTTCGGTTCTAAGACCTTACTAATACTGAAAGGCTCACATACATTATCTCATGTACCTATTTATTATCCCTTAGTTTGACCATATGTTATTCTGATAACCAAGCCTTCTATGTTAAACATGTTTATTATCATCCTCTACAAGTTTTGGACCTATACTTATTTTTAAGCTTCCCAAACACTTGTGCCCCAGCTAAACACCTACATCGATGCTAGTGTCCAATGCCAAACTAAGAGTTCAATGCCATAATTTCATCAAACATGGATATGAAACATATCCTTATGGTTAGCTTAGGTGGTTTAATGTGAGATATTTATAAAATGGATTGGTATATATAAAACATCAACACCCATTCATTCACCATATAACATATACCTAGAAACTCACAAGGCAACCTACCAAAAGCATTCAATCAGTCATTCAAGTTAGCAAAGCTTCATTATCCTTTCTTGTTTCAACATCAGTTATAGGTATGATTTTATTAAGGATCATTCCATGATCCATATTTTCTAAGCTACAATCTAGGTCACTATATGTACTTGTTTATCACATGTTGCATTGTTATGCACACACAAGCTAACATGTAGGGGAGAACTACATAATTCTAAGGCCTTCTTTAATTTATTGGTTGTGTAAGCATCACCCATTAATAGAGGGGTCCTTAATAAATCTCAACATAGTGTTCCCACTAACCCTTTTTTCCCAAAATCACTTAAAGAGTGAGAAACCTAGAGTTTGACCATTTAACAAAGAGTGACAGCATGTGAAGAAGATTTGAACACACCAGATTAAAGGAAATAGAAAACCCTTAAGGTTTCAAGTAGTCACACCTAGATCTAGTTGATATTCATTACTAGACACCTTTGTCTAAGTCAGATGGTAATGTTAATGTAACCATCTAGATTATATTCAAGAGTTCAAGGCTCCATAATGTAAAATTTGTGAATCTGACGATTGATCCAAAATGTATATACAATCTACCTCTAGCCTATTTCATCCTAGATATATATGTGCATAGTAAACCAAATAAATAATCTTGTTTCTAATTTATTTCAATATTAATCAATAGTTATAATTTTTAATTTTTAACATATCTCAACATTTAAATTTATAATATTATTTATCTAAGTCTGCAAATTAATTGACTTATTTTAGATCTATTTATCGCCATTTTATCTATTCCTTTTTATATTCTTAACCTTATATTGTATTGACCCATTTTCATTTAGGGTTAAACATTTGGTGAACCCAATCTCTATGTTTTTTCATGCAAAACCCTAATTTATCTTAGGGTATTCCTATTTTCCTTATTATTGTAATTTATTTCAAAATTATGAATTTATCATTTATAAGCAATGGAAAATGATAATAAAAAAACTTATTTTCAAATAGAAAATAAAAAAGTATTAGTCACTCATCTTAAAAATAATAAAGGCTTAATAGATGTTCTTTTTTATGTTAGAAGAGATGAAATTAGTAAGTATGTTTAGGCTAATCCTTTCTCATCTAGTGATGGTGAATTGTTATGTGGTACTAAAACTAATTATATAACCCTAACCCTCCCCTTGGGCACTTCACTTATTCATACTTCTAATGGGGGCATGTGATATGTATTTATACCTACAACAAATCCTATTATTATTATATCTTACATGGGAAACATTAATACTTCAACCCAAATACTAGTTTCAATGCCTATATCAAATCAAACTATGGGTACACCTACTTTGCTAACTTCTCAAGCTTCAAGCCTTAGTGACCAAGAGGTGCAATCTCTTGTCCAAATTATAAAACATTTTTAGGCTAAGGTTAAAAATATTAAACAAAATTATATGAAATCACATTATGTTATATATTCACAAAAGGTGTTGCATATCCCTATTGTACCTAAAATATATTTTCACCCCTTGCCAACTTCATTTTTTACACCTAAGTTCACATTTTATGATGGCAAGGGTGATCTTGAAAAACATATTTGATTTTTATATGTGGCATACCTTGATTATCCCTCCAATGATAAACTTATGACTAAATTATTTCCATTTAGTCTTAAATACTATGCTTTAAGGTGGTTCTATGATTTACCAATCTAATCAATAAATGCATTCAAACCTCTTGTAGATAAATTTTTGGCACACTTCTCTAATAATATTACCAAAAAGGTTTCCTACACACAATTTGCAAAAATAAAACAAGGAACTAATGAACCTATTAATTAATGTCATAAGGTATAAGACAATATTGGCTAAAATGGTTGATCCAATGGTAGATAAAAAGTTTCAAGGCATCTTCAATAAAAGTTTTCTTGCCCTATTACTTGAGTCCATTATTTTCAAAAAGTTCAAATATTTTTGATGGCTTATGCCATATTTTTTGTGATCATGAAATGGATCTTATCTCATTGAAAAAAATTAAGTATGTAGCAAACACACCAAATACATTAAGTACCAATTTTACTATTAAACCAAGTTATAAGGTAAAACTCACAAAAATAAAAAGGAAACAACTAACATAGTTAATTTGGTGTCATAACAATGTAATGGGCTTGTCCTATCCAATGTACCAAGGAGATAATTTACACCTTTACTGAAGCATCAAAATTCATTATTTCTAAAGCTTGTGGAGTGTTAACTCATATCTTTCTATCATCCTATATAAGTCAATATGAGTCAACCTCTACCAAAAGGATATGATTCCAATGCTTATTGTAGCTATCACCAAGGCCCTGGGTATTCTATAAACTAGTGTTTTACCTTGATGCATAAGATTTAGGACCTTATTGATGACCAAAACATTACATCTTATGATCCTCTAAAGGAATCAACTTCACAAATTGGTGATCACCATAATTAGAATATATTTAACAATTCTTTATAAGACCATTATAGGAAGAAAATATAAGTTCAAATGGCATATAATGCACATCCTAATCCATCATATTATGGGCACCCATTATATGGGGTTATTAGTACTTATATGTGGCATACACCTCCAATGATTCAAAGACATTGTATTACTTTTGATAATAGTGATATTTTGGATGATGCCTCATATCTTCATTCATTATTCATTTGAGCATACCTTGATCACCATCATATATACAATGTTATGATTAATAATGGTTCAAGAGAGAACATTTGTACCATGAAATTACTTATGCACTTGGTTTATACACATAATAATTTAAATACTTCAACTAAATTAGTTAGAGCATTCAAGGAGACATCACAGTAGGTTCTTGGTGATATTGACTTACCTTTTTAGGTGGGTCTAACACATGTGGTTAATACCTTTTACATTTTTTATTACATGGGTATTATATATATGTTATTAGGAAAAACTTGGATACATAAACTACATGCAGTAACTTATATAGTGCATGGGTGTGTTAAATACATTCATGCCAACAGGGTAATTATAGTTTTTGAAATTCCATATGAACATCCACTTGAACAAAATAATTTAATAAATAGATATTTAATTATCAAACCTACCAAGATTAATCCTCTATGAAAGGGTAAGAAACATGAAATCCACTTTCCTAGGTAACCATTACTTAAGAGACTATTACATCAGAGACACACAATGGATCCCACAAAATCCTTTTCTACTATGCACCATATTCAAATATCTAGAGCACCTAAACATGTTTTTATTATTGCTAATTTAAATAAACTACATAACATTCAATGATGGGTTCCATGAACCCCTATTCTAATATCTCTTCATGACCATAGAGTCATAGTTTATATATGCAAAGCATTACATATTCTAAAGTGATATATATTACACATATACATGTTCCTTAGAAGTACCACCAATTTATAACACTAGATTCATATTGGGGAGATACCTATGAGAAACCTTTGAAAGAGATCGTAGGATAATATTTTATTTTTTAAATACCCCAAAAATACCAAAAAAATTAAAAAACCAAAAATATTTTCAACATTTACATGTTCTATTAGCTCCTCAGCATCTATGTTTTTGGTTCCATGTTGGTAGATAACATATCATCTATTTCTATATACACATGTCTTTCATGCATATTTTGACTGTGATACAGGCATACCCAAACACATGATTTATGCACTTTAAGATGTTCAGCCTATTCTCTACTCATGTCATTTAGATATTAGGGGCATACACTTATTTGATCATAATACACCCAAGTTATATCATTTTATGATCATTTCCCATTATCATGTTTGAGCTTATATACTTACATATGACTTTATCCATACTTATATCTTTCATAGTATACTCGATACACTACATACATAACATTTTTTGTTAAAACATATATCCAAAGACTATTATGATTTATTTATGCTAGTTATTTGTGTTCCATTCTTTCCTTTTATGCACTTATTTAAGTGTCTTGTCTTGCACTATTTTGATTTTTTGAGAATTTAAATATGATCCATTATTTGTTACACGTGTGCCTTTGTTTGCCTATTTTGACATGTCAATATGTCATTTCTTATATTTGTACATTTGAATATGTAATTTTTTAACCTTATGAACACTTAATTAAGTCATGTCCCTTCAATTATGTGTAATTTGATCATGCCCTTTGTTTGAGGTCTCCTTAGACCATTGCCTTTTGATTTTCTTTTGAGTTATATTGTGTGTGTTTGATTACTTATTGATCTTGTACTATTACTATCTAGATGTTTCCATGATTCACATCGTTTATCTTAAGATTTGATGTGACCGTGTACTATGTGTCTCATTTATATATCTACCTAGACATGTTACTTCCATAGGCTACATGATCCTTACATAAACTATAAAATTATCTTATGATTTTGAGGTAATTTAAATATTAGTTTATACTTTCCATCACCTCAAAATGGGAGCATATCAGTGGGGGATGTCATAAAGTAATGGATTTCACACCTTCATAGTTTCATATTTCATTGGGAACATGCCAAAAAGGCATGACTTCCACACTTATTTAGTATTCAATATTTTTAGACTATGGTGGGGGCATGTTATGGAAACATGTTCTACACACTTTTAACAATTCTCCAAATTCATGGCAGCATCTCATGGGAACATGTAATCCACACTTACATAATTTAAAATTGACTAAATTACATAGTTATATGATTTAGATACACAATTATGGCAACATTCTATACATTTGTACCATTTTTATACCTAGAATTCTTCTTGAGACATATATGAGGTGTATATGCCATGAAAAATAACATCTTAAATAGTGA
>JARHVA010000540.1:420000-842500 GCA_037957365.1 Torreya grandis | reverse complement strand
CTATTTTTAAGATATATTAACATTTAAATTCATAATATTATTTACCTAAGTTTAAAAATTAATTGGCCTATTATATATTTATTTATCACCCTTGTGCTTATTCATTTCAATATTATTAACCCTATACTATATAGACTGATTTCTATTTAAGGTTAAAAAAATATATAGGTTCAACAAAATGATTACCTTATAATTAACTAGAATTAATAAATTTACTAGTAATAAATATTGAAATTGAATGTAAAAACATATATAATAAAATATAGCAAAATATAAAATCTAGAAATACACTATCATGATAAATTATGAAATAAAAATGGATACTTAGCTCTTAATCTGACTATTTTATTTAGTACACAGACTGATATGAGATTTGATATTGAATAAATAAGCTATGTGAATATGATTCTAACAAAAATAGAGAGTAAATATATATTGGGATTTGGACGTAGTGTATTTTTGTCTTGTAATGTGAATTTGTGTTGTAAAATAGTATGCATGATCTAAAGATTTAGATGGATTCATCCCTACCTACATGTGATCTATCTTTGTTCACAACCTGATTTGAATTGAGGATAACCTATGATAAAAAACTTCCAATTCATGCACAACAACAAAACGTATATCGAAATCAAAAATGGGGATGTAGGGTTAAAGGAATAGCAGAGATGGCCTCAAAAACCTTTTTTTGACTAATCATTGCCTAAATAGGCCTCATTCCAATGTAGTTCCCCCTCCTAGATATGTGTGTGTGTGTGTGTGTGTGTGTGTGTGTGTGTGTGTGTGTGTGTGTGTGTGTGTGTGTGTGTGTGTGTGTGTGTGTGTGTGTGTGTGTGTGTGTGTGTGTGTGTGTGTGTGAAATCATGGATGCAAGACTATATGATATTTTTCCTATGAATACCTTTGGCACAAGTATGTAATAATGAATTCAATTTAAAATATGTAGATCAATTAAAGTATTAAACATGTATAATACTTTCGTATAGCTTTTTATCACTAAGAACAAGTTAAGTTCTTTACAAGGCATCTGGTTATATAGACCTTTGTATTTGAATTTAGGGACCTTTTGGTGAATGTAAGGAGTGAATAAAAATAAATAATGGTCATAAAAAGATTCATTTATGGCATATCATTTTTAAAATTCTCACAAGTTATGTTGGGATAAAACTTCTCTACATGATAAATCTATAGTGCATCCTTGTTTATGTAGTGCAATCTTGTCCAAAAGACTTGAAATGAACATAGAGAGATGTAGAAGACAAAGTGGGGACCCACTAGATATAATTTGAGAGTGTGACACCATAACATAAATAGAATTATAAAATATTACAAGAGAGAAGACAACAAGACTTGAGTCACTATGTGCTAACAATTAATTCATTCATCAATAATAATATAAATAAGTAGAATTACGTACAAATAAGTATTTTGAATAATTTGTGAAAATTTGGTGTCTACGCCTTTTTTGTAGAGGTCTTCTTTTATAGTTTCCTCAATGCCATTAGATGCCTACTTAGTCTCTACTTTATTTATGTACACCTATTTTTTTTCTTTTTTATTTTCCTCTTCTTCTTCCTTTTTGGCATGCTCTTTATTGACCTAATATTTATCAACCTTAAATTTGTATGCTTCAACCTTATCCTTCATAGCTTCCAGATCTTGTTATTTTGATATCTCATGTTATGACTTGGGTTGGTCAAGGTCTTGTTATGTTACTAAAAGTGGATCCAATAGATCTTATTGTTGTACACCCATTGCCAAAGACTTAACATTTTGAGAAATAATAGGGGGTACTTATGGTGGTGTTGGGGAATATGGGTACAAAGGGGGTAAAGGTGGTGGGGATGAGGATGAAGAAGTTACCACTCATCGATTTATCATAGGTGTTTCTAAATGAGTGCACAAAACCAAACTTCTATTTTTTCACTTAGTTTTGAAAGTATGTACTACAGTTTGCTTCTATTAATTTTCTTCTTCTTCAGCCTCATCAACATCTTCTCTTGTGTAAAATTTTCCTATCTACTCTTTTATGGTTGGAGATGGCCTTTCAGTGCTCATAGTGTAAGGTCAACACATTAACAACCTTATTAGGCTTTCCTATTGTGATGTTGTTTCTTATAACACTATTTATTGCTTGGCTAACTAAATTTATGAAGTCATAGTCATTGAAGGACCTGAAAATGATGGCCCTTAAAAATAGCCTTCACTCTATGTCTAGTTTATTCTTCCTCTATGACTATATATACAATTATAGACTCTATAGGTGTGGGTATCATCACTAAAAGTATATATGGAACAATATTTCACAACTAGTAGGTATGAATTAAATTCTAAAATAAAAATCCATTCTCCTCTTCATCATAGATATAATTTTTGATATTTTATAGCATTAAATTTTATATTGCTTCCAATACGACCCTAAATTCTTTTAAGTTATGTTCAAATGCAATCATTAACATCTATTTATTAGTGGGACATAAGGTAGTGTTATGATTCCTCTTCACTGGTGGTGAATATATATGATCATGTTAATTCCACTTGGATGTGACTAGTTTAACTTATGGTCCCCCCTACATCTACAATTTTTCTAATTCTTGTAGTTTGGGTTGTGCCTCTATTTATGTTTGTGGAAGTGGTTGGTCTTATCCTTGTGGAATTGATATTAGCATTTATAATGATGAAAAATAGTAGAGTTATTATATCTTTTGACTTCCATTTTGGTTGTATTAGGATTGATGAAAAATGGCAGGGGAAGAATTGGCTATTTGGGAAGCTCATGGATCCATATTTGGATCTCATTATGAATTTTCCACATTGGTGAGGAGTAATAGATACTGGATGAAATATGTATGTACCTAAGGGTGTGAGGTGATCAATCCTTAAATTTTGATCCACCATTGATTGAACCTCTCTAGCTATGCATAATGTTTCCTATTTCTTGATTGAGGTAAGTTTTTGAAAGTATTCGTTGGTCAGTCATATACATTTGATGTGATTGAACCTTTTGGTGATTTCCATTTTGTGAAGCATAGAATCAATAACAATAATTGATACTAGAAATACTTTGATGTGCCCAAGAGTAACTTCTCTATATTTTTCATGAGTTGCATTATAAAAAACTCTTGCTAATTAAATTCTTCCCCTAACTTGATCATTTGGTTTGGTATATCAATACTCTTTTGGTAGGTTTCCTCACACTCTTGGTGGTATGAAAATACCTATTCATTATGCACTTTTTAAACACTCTCACAGGTGAGTCCATCACTTGATCAATAGGGATTCCTCTTGATTCTCATCCATACACCTCCTTGATGTTTGAATGGATATGAATACTTTTAGGTTCTAGACCACCAATGATTTTTCCCTTATTGGTAATCTAGTAGCCTACACCATTATGTTGGCATTGATGTATATGGTCACATACTTGGAGATATGGATGGTTCCTTAATTATATAACTCAAAAGAGTCATCATTAAATCATCTAATTGGCTGAAATTTATATCCTTGTCTTTTTGCATCTAAACCTTTCAATCTATCTGGTATTATAAGGGTTATTGACTACAAATTGACAATTATGGTTAAGGAAATCACTCGATTTTGGATACATATATGAATTAAAATGTATTTGAATCATTCAATTTATCTTTCCTTAGAGAGATCCCAATACCCATCTCTTCTTTTTATGAGTCTAATAGCGACACTAAAATTTGATGCATTACCATTTCTTATTTTGTTGTGGTGTGTGTGTGTGTAAATTTATCTTCTCAAATGTATAGATAAATATTATATTTTTAGAAAGATCTTGTTCAATATGGATTACAAGTGCATTTTATTTAATTACCCTACCTTATTTATATTTTTATCCCTGAAATCTTTGTTGATCTTCAGATTAAATCATTGATATGCTTTTCACATTGTTATCTACTTTGATTTTAATTATGATGGTTGATTTGATGTGACCTTTGCCTTTTTGATGGATAAGTTCAATGTTTCATTTAACAACATTTAATGATGTGACATGCCTCTTTTTCTTTCCTTAAGAGTTTATTTGATAAAGCATTGAATCTGTCTGACCATATATACGTGTTGAAAATGTTATAATATTTGAAGTGCATTGCCATTAACCATCTTAGTAGCTACCATTTTTGTATCACACCACTATATGTTTTCTTTACTTCCTAGTTTTTTGAATTATTATTTTAACCAGTCCTTTGACTGATGCATGTTCCTTTGAAGTTGTTTTGTTTCCTATTATTTTATATGACTTTGACTATGGTACATACTCTAGATGTTTGTGATATAGAGATCACACTATATATGTATATTGGTTATACATACAAAACTAAAACAAAAATTTAAAAATAAAAATTATAAATACACAGTGATACTAAACATCCACTCTTGTTTTGAACACCTTTTTATAGATCATTGGCAATATGGCTTAATCATACACCAATTACTCACCCAGGTAGAATGGTTCCTTGAATATCTCTAATTACTATTGTGCCTTGTCATGACACTTCATTAATACCATATGAACCTTTCCATTAAATGCATAATTCCCATGGGTGCACTCTAAATCTAACATAATATAATCAAACTACATGTTTTGGGTGAAATTATTTCAATCACAGGTTGTAATTATGCCATGCCTTCTAGCTCTATTTGTTTACTTCTTATGTTCAACTTTATTATTGCCTAGTTTCCTCCATTGTGGTTAAATATATAAAATGTGCCTAAAGTGATTCTTGATCTCATAATCACATTATCAATATGACTTACTAACTTTGAACTATGTATTCTATAGTCATGACTACTTCCATACCATATACCAATTGAAAATGACCAAATCCCATCACACATTTTTAGTTGGTTCTATAGGCCCATACAATTAAAAGTATAAGATCCTCCTAGTCATCCCTCAAAACATTCTGTATTTTATTATGCATATTTTAAAAAATCTTGTTTGATGCTTCCACGTGGTCATTTTATTATGGGTGATAATCAATCCTATTGTGATGAGAAATCATGAGTTCTTCTATCAAATTTTTTACAATATTGTCATAAAAGTGTATTGCTATGTCACTAATTAACTTCAATAGACACCTGTACCTTGTTATAATATTCTTATACAATAATTTGACTATGTATTTGGGTCTAAAACTATATGCAAGTGAAAGTGAATCTAATCTATAAATTAATCTTAACTCAGAGAAGATTCATCAATTAACTATATTACTAGAAATACTTATCTAATTGGGGTTATGACCAATATAGACTCACTAAACCTACCCAAGGGATATATTATCACATAATATCACTAGAGAAGGTTCCAAAACCTCTAGTCAAGCAACACCACACAATAAGCCTAGTTAGGCCTAAAATACTATAAAATAAATATAATCTAGTGCTCACTAAAGCTTGTAGCACAAATAAGGGATACACAAAAAATAAACATGTAAAGTAAAACTCTACTCAAGTAAATGTAGAGGTAATCCAAATCAAGGAGATATAATAAATTCATCATCCATTATTTATTTAAATATGTCTACTAAAATAAAGGAGTAATAGTTAGGAATACATACCTTGAAGATGAACCCGTCGAGCCTCAACCTCTCCTTTTGCCAATGGTGATTTGAAAGAGGTTGTTTTGTATTGTTGAAGAATCTAAGGATGTACAATGAAATTTATTCTAGTTAATGATCTTCTAGTGAATCTTAATTTTTCATAAGAAAAATTTTCTCCTCCAATTATAAAACCCCAAAGAATGATTCATCAAGTAGAATGGCAGAAATACAAACTATAAAAAAATAAAAATGAATCATTTTATCTCATGTAAATGAAATGTAAGAGGGTATATATATATTTAAATTGATCATCATCCTTTTGTAATTTGAGCGAATGTAGTTGACCTAGTCGACCTTATTATGCAGGAAATAGAGTCATTAGGTCTCAAACTAAGTTGGCCTAGGCCAATTCAATCCTTTAATGTGTGCTACACCTAAAATGAGGTTAACATAATTGAATTCATTTTATAAATGGTAAAAATGTGTTTAAATGTTGGTACTATTTTAGGTAGTGAGTTTCTTCTAGAAGAGTGTGAGTGAGGTGTTAAAAGTTAGTAAAATGTATAAGAGAGACATATTGATTTTAGGTGGTAGTAAAGGGGAAAACAATCTTTCAAAGCACCAAAGGTCTACTGACCACTTTCTTGAAGAAACCTTTTAAGCATGAAATTATAGAGATTGAGACTTGATGGGTTCCTATAAGAGAGAAAATATCAATAATTAATAAAGTTTAAAAATATTTTGTGTATACATATGCCCCACTCAAAGCTCATCACATGTCATGAAATTATAACATGGAATGGTTATATTATAGGCTCAATCTATATTCTTGGAAAGGGTTCTTTAGGCCCTTTCCAATTGAGCTACACAATGGGAATAACCCTAGGTTGTGGGTCACCTGTAGTAGGGTTGGACCTTTGGAGTAGGTCAACTTCTTCATTGATGCTCACCTAAAACTAATGATTCACATGAAAAATGGTTAAAAAGAGGGTTAAGGGATCATAAGAAGGATAAAAAGTGATGCACCAAAGTTAAATGGACACTCATACTAGATTGAACCCATAATGAATCATCATAAGACAACTATATCTCACACAGCCTCACAATCTCACTAGCTGCATAAATATTTCATAAAAGAGGTTCCAAGTATAATAATAATCTTTACCTACAAGTTAGCTTAAAAATAACTTCAAAGAGGCAAGCAAAAGGACAGTAAACTAGGAAGACACTCCTTCACAAATTCACCATACACAAGTATACCAAGCACTAATTGAAGACAAGATATAGGCAAATATTTGATCCTATTACTTCAAAAGGAAATTCTTACAATATTTTGATAGGGTTTGACCATACCAAATGAGTACATTTTTACAAGAGTGTCAATGAGTATCCTTATCCCAGAAAAGAATGAAATTTTCTAAGAGCTAAGAACCTCCACAATGGGGAAGAGACTAGGATATATAGGAGAAGGGAGTGAGAGAAAGAATGTGGGAGCACGTCATCAAAGAGGGAACACAGTGTCTTAGATCATTAATTGAAACTTGAGTTGTTACTTTTTTCTTGAATACTTCACTACCCTTTTGATCAATCAGGACACTATTTGTGGCCTACCAAGTTGAATAGGTTTTGTAAGGCCCTACGAATGCATTAAATGCTCTTAGTTACAACTCCCAACACTACACATTTTATTTGATATTCCATGCCATCTCTCCCTTGAAGATAAAACTTCATGCTCATGGATTTGATAGAATCATGGATTTGTTCATTTTAGGTGGCTATTTGTCAAAAATAAGACCATTCTAAAGGATGAGGACTCTCTTCATGATCCCAAACACCTACATTTGATCAAATCTAGACCAGATATTTTTTATAGATAGAAAACTAATCTCCCTTATTGGTTTTCCTATAGCTATTAATATCGATACAGACCTATATACTACATATCTTCTTTTGATCTCTAATAGATCTAAAATACCTACTTTTACCTCTAAGTATCTATAGAAAGTGAGAACCTTATTATACATATGTCTCCTTTAAAGAATGTCAAACACAGTCATAGAATGGACCCTATATTCCATGAATATTCAACCCAAATACCTATATTTAGCTTTAATGGCATCCCTTTATGTTTTTTACACCTAAATTCATGGTTATGGACTTTTAATAGTGCTCAATCAAGATTTAATGGTAGTAGGATGACCCTCACAAGACTTGTTTGCCTTGGTTCAATCCTAGTCACATGTTTAACCTCCCATCAAAGATCCCTTAGTATTTCAACTTTGAACCTCACTCATTGATTTTCTTTGTACAAGATGAATGTGGACCATTGACTTTATTTGGAACTTAATGAACTAATAACACTAGGTAATCAATTGCCTATCCTTGAGATATGCTAACTCTATTAACCTCACTCCAACTATTGGATCATTATGTATGAATGAATGTGAGACCTTGATCTATATATTATAACTTTCTAACTTTAAATCACATCATTTGATTATAATGTATAACTAACATGAGCCTTCGATCTACCTAGCCCACTTTCCTACTGGTTCTTATACACCATTGGATCATTGGTATGATTAAATATTGATCATTGATCTAGATTAGGCCTACCTCTTTATCAGTTACCTCATACTATTAGATCTTTATTCGATAAATTTTTACCATTAGTTCTTGTCTAACATGTAACCTTTTAAGGGATTTTAACTGAGGGACCTTTTGACTCATTTGACCCCAATGAAAACTATTAGATCTTACTTATCAGTATATGAGTTCATGCAGACCATTAGATTTTGATCAACTTCAAACCTTTTAAGGACTTGTTATAGGCTCAATTTTCACACTTAGAGAGGGTTCTTTAGGCTCTCTCCAACTAAACTACATAATAGAAACAACCTTAGGCTATGGGTATCATGTAGTGAGGTTGAACCTATAGAGAAGGCCAACTTCCTCTTCGATGTTCACCTAAGCTAATGCTAAACTAATGCTTCACATGGAAAAGGGTTATAAAGATAATAATGACACCAAGAAATTTAACTAGGTAATGCATCAAATAAAAATGGGAGACTTCCATAAGCTTGAACCCATACTAGATTTATAGAAGACAATGCTAGCTCACATAACCTCAAGATCAAGCTAGTTACATAAGTATTTCATAGAAGAGGTTCAAGAATCAATGAATGTTAACAAAGAGGAGTTCTAAGAATCCCTAAAATCTCACATTAATGGCATAAATAACACTAATCTAGACCTATACCTTAGCTTGAATATACCCTAGAAAAGGAGCAAGAAAGAAGGACTATTTATGAGGAAGATTCTCCTTCACATAATACCATAGTGCATAACTCACTCAACACAAATCTAAGGTAAGAGATAGGCAAAGAAAATCCTATATTTCATCAAGAGGTAGTTCTTATAAATGCTTGATAGGATTGAGCTTAATCAAAATGAACATATTTTATAATATCTCAGAGAGTATCCCTATCTCCCAGAAAGTTAAAAAATTTAAAATTTGAGAACCTTTTCCCAAGGAGAAGATAATGGGATAATATAAGAGAAGGGGAGAAGAGAGAAGATGAAACATGTTTTGAGAACAAGTAATGACCTTATAGCTTTCAAGGGATGTTCCACCATCCTTTGGTCTAATCATGACTAGTCCATCATCAACAATTAATCCTACATTAGCTCCAATAGCCTTCAAAATCTCCTCATTGGCTGAGAGATCCCACTACATGATGACAAAGTTTGTTTTAGTAAAATCAATGCTCCCAACTACTTCTTCAACTACCAATTCACCACCTTGAAACCCTAAGTCCACTTGACATGTTCATGAGGATCAAATCCTCAAATCCTAATACTAACAGTACCATGCCATGAATGGCAGTTAGTACTTTCATTATCGATGATGGAGCTATGTTGATAGAAGAGCCCTTTTACATTTATCAAATATCTACTCCATTTTCATGTTTGGATCATATGTTCATTTATAGATGGAAAACCAATCTAAGATTATTTGTTTTCTTATAGCCTTTATATTGATACAAACCTATACACTATATATCCATTTTTCTAGATTATAATAGGTTCAAATAGACCCATTATATCTTTGCAAGGATTGAGAGTTCATTTTATACATGGATCCTTCTTTAAAATGTCAAACATAGTTGCATAAATGACCTTACATGATACAAATTTATGAATTAGAGTTTTGTATTTAGCCTTAATGGCAATCCTTTATATTCTTGATCACCTTGGTTATATGGTTATTTCCCTTTAATGGTGTTGGATTGATCTTAAATGGTGATAGGATGATCCTACAAGACCTATTTGCTTCTATCAAAAATGGCTTCTTGACTTCTATTGAAAGTCTTGGGCTCTCCTTGTTCTAACTAGCTATTGATATCTGACTCAGCTCATTGACTCATTGACTCATTTCACTCTATTGATTTTGATCTATACTATTAAATGAGAGCCATATATCTTGCCTTTGACCTATCAACTTTGTTTGAGCTAGTGCCACATGTCAAATGTGTATTGATTCTCAAGATTCTATGTCAATCTATAGCTTCATGTGCTTACACCATCTATCAATATCTTGAGTTCCTTGACTATTTAACTCGTCTTACACCATTGGACCAAGATATATGATCGAGTGAGGACCATTAGATCTATTGGGACCCACTCTTTAAAATCCAATAGCTACTTCACATGCTTAAATTTGATGTCCACACTCTTGTCAAATTAATTTCACATGACCATTATTGATGTTAGTGAAATCATCAAATTTAAGCTCAAAAGGACTTTTTTTACTTAAGCTTAAAATTGACATTAGCATGAACATCTTATGTTGTAGGTCCAACTTTAGAAGATTATAACTTTATCCAAAAAGCTCATATGTTTATGAAATTTTTAGAGGGTGATCCTAACATGTAGAACTATAATTGCACATAATCTACTAGTCGTTTAAGGATTTTTAAGGAAAGATAGAATTTTCATAAGTGTACTAGTCTATTTACTCTTGTGTGACATCCTAATGATGGTCTAGCTCTAAAAATTGCATAAATCATCTTTTGATCATTCTTCTAAGGTTATTGTTGGCCATTTTTAGCCCACGTAGAAAATTCTTACATTATTTAATGAAGCACATAGAAAGCAAAAATAGGCAAGTTATTGAAGCTAGATCTCACATGTGTAGAAGAGTTAGAAGGAATGCTCAAAAGGGTTTATTCACTTTTATACCAAGATCATTTGTGCTAAGTTATAGCTCACACATTATAACACCATGAAATATATAAGCATGTAAAGTCACCCTCCAAAGGAATTTTTGAGTATGTTTTCTGGGTCCAATTTGAGTTGAGTAGAAATTTTCATGGTGATAGATCTCGAAGGTATGGTAGCCCCAAAAAGAAATAATCATATGGGTTTTTTCATCTTGAAGTCTAGTTCATATGCACTAGGCTGCAGGTCCTTCGATAAAGTGAAAAAGAAGATATGCATGGGCAAAGATGACTTATAACGCAAGATTTGTTAAGTTTCCATACTTATCCATTTCAAACCCAACCATCATCAAGATGTCATGTAAGACCAATCAACTTTAACATTTTATAAAATTTCATGAAAATCTCAAATGGCTAGTGGATCAAAACATTTTGTTCCTTTTAGTATTAATCCCATTCCCTATAAGTTCGATGCCCCCATAATCCCTATAATTCAAGACATAGAATTGCAAATTTGGTTAGAAAAGGTAGACACTCATGTGGATTTGGATTTCAAGCTCAAAAGATAGACATTATAATTCAAATAGTGGGTCCCAATAGATCAACGATCCACGTTGCATCATACATTAAGATCTAACGGTGAACACTAGTCAAAAGAGTCAACAAATCTCAAAATCAAAAGTATATATGATAAGTGTCAAGGGCACATTAAATTGATAATATATCAATTATCCATGGGCCTTCATATAAATTTAAATCAATGGAGTGAGCTAAGTCAACTTGTCAATGAGCTGAGTCAATTTTTGACAACCAATCAGATTAAAGACAAGCCCAAGATTCTCATTGAGGGTTAGAAAGTTATTTTCAACTATGAATCACAAGATTATATAGGTTTTTTAATGTTATTTGAGTTGTTTTAAATGTCATGGAATGACCCATGTAATATAATAGGACACTAGGAACATGTATGGGTCATCATTAAGGTTAAAATATGGACCTTTGGTTCATATTTTTTGCTCGAGTAAAGTTGTTCCTAAAACAATATTCAACATTTTTAGGAGAATTTATGTATATACATATGTGTTTAGGTTTCTATTGGAATCAAATTGTGCACCCTAGGACACTCTATTTAGCTCCTAAAATTTGATGCAACATTGAATCATCTCTCAAGTTGTGGGGAACTTGTAAGAGAGATGAATCTCTAGTTTATAAGGGATAACTCCCTAGATTTTTATTTGAATGCCTATCTCCTAATCTAATGCTTGTTCATAAGAAAGAGTTAGAAGCTTTACATAAATTAGAAAACTAAACTAAAGAGGTAATCCACCAAGATATATACCATAGACTATCAAACTTCTACTAATCATAAAACTTTCCAAGACCAATTCTAGGGGTAAAAGGATTCTAACATAATTGCTTCAATGTGAAGGTAGAATGCATGGAAGAATCAACAAGATAATTGGATTAGGGGCATATTTCACACCATAGAGATAATTTTTTTCTTGAAGAAAAGCCTAGTAAAATCAACACACTTCACATGACTTGTTAAAATTAGAATTCTTTCTTAAACATGAAGGATAAAGGGAGTAAGGATGATACTATCACTTAGCTCCATAATTCATCACTCACACACACAAAAAAAATGTTCACAATCCATAATTAGAATTGTTTTCAATATTAAAAGATAAAGTGTGATGTCACTTTAGTATGGCTTCACCATA
Source organism: Torreya grandis (assembly GCA_037957365.1). Taxonomy (NCBI): domain Eukaryota; kingdom Viridiplantae; phylum Streptophyta; class Pinopsida; order Cupressales; family Taxaceae; genus Torreya; species Torreya grandis. The sequence continues at coordinate 829,993 of JARHVA010000540.1, read as the reverse complement.
CCAACTGTGGTCTCTCTTTCAATAGCCAAAATGGATTACAAGTTTAGAACTTGAAAGAAGAGAGAGAAAAGAGAAGTTGAAGAGGCACAAGGAAAAGTGTCCAAAGGTGAAAATCAGTTAAAATACATGTGGATGAAGTGTAATAAGAGTCATGAAACTGATTTTCACATTATTATATCCTAATCAAGCCTCTTCTCCAAGTGTGGCATTTCATTTCTTCAATCATTCTCTCTTGTGAAACTGCCTTAATCATGGGCTTTCTTGATAATTTCAAAGTAGGTTAGGGACAAGTGTCTTATATGTTATGAGGAGAGGGATTTAAAAATATGCCTTCACCTACATTGGGATTTTTCCTAATTATGGATATTTTGTTATACAAGCCCAATCATCACCTACAACCATGATCACTCTCTAGTAGGCTTTTCTTGACAATTGGCACTAGAATATTTCAATTCTTCATAACTGATCCATAATATTTGTCTCATGACACATTTTAGGAAACTTCATACATTTTTATTAATTGAACACATCTTAAAAGGCCTCCAAACATGAGTTTTCATGCTTTTCACTATGTCACTTTAGAGACTAGCTAAAGTGAAAGTCCTAGCAAGGACACTTTTGAGTATTTGTAAGTTATAAAAATGTCATATGGAGTTTTTTAAAGTCCCAATCTACCCTCCAAACTTATTGGTATCCCATGATCATCTTTAGGACCTACAAAACACAATAAAATGTCAAATAAACCTACTTTTTACTTGACTTGTATTGATTTCATATAATATAATTCCATTAATTTTATCCTCATTAAGTTCTAAACAAATTCTCTTAAAATCATAGTCAAATTCATCAATTTTAATGCACTTTTAGCCTCATTTCCTCCATCGGGTCATAAAATAGGGTTTTCAAGGGTTTTGGAGTCACTAGCCCTCTTAACATTTATTCATGAAGGATACACATTATAAATATCTAAAAATGACACTAATAATTCCTAAATTATCCAATTTAACTTCCCTAAACACATTTGCATCCCATGCATAAGCTCATGAAAGTTATGAGCTTTTCAACTTGACCACTCAAGCCATTTTGATTCATTTTGTGAGGATTTAGGAGCTTAGAAGTCAAAATATGGATTTTTGATGATTCTATTTTCCACTTGAGGTTAAAAAAACTCTATATTCATCCCAAAAACATGTTCCCATAATTTTAATAACTCGTCAATAGCTAAATATGAAACTTGACCCCTATTTAGCATTAGGTGTAGACCTTGCCAATAGGTATGCCTGCCACTTGAGACTCCACCTGACCCTCCAATGGTTTCATTTTCCTCTTTATGGATTAAAAATATATAATATAACCCTTAAATAATTAATTAGTTAAGTTTAAATCATGTACAATTCTAAAACTATACATGACCCTCAATTTGGCTTCTAGGCCTAAGGATTTCCCTCACATATGATTGTAACCCTTGTTGTGTAGGGTACCCTATTTTCAATAAAAAATTATTGAAAGGTTTTTAAATATTTTTTATGTGTTATAAATCTTATAAAACCTTAATTTTGTCTTTTCTTTCCTTTTGGTCATCAATTTCACCACTTTTCTCAAAACTATCATCTTCATGCATGAGAAAATTGCCCCTACTCTAAGATAAAATAGAGAGGGTTTTCCCAATTAGAGTTTGAAAATTTATAATTTTATAGTGTCTTATGGGTCCTAAGTATTATTTTTTTTAAAAATTATCTTTAAAATAATCCATTTGACCGTCCAAATCTTGACATTTGCCAGGCAGACTTATGAATAAGGCAAACTGTGAGGGTAGGCAGGGTATAGGTTATATTTTGGAGGTTTTATGGATTTACTTAATATTTTTAATGAAATGTACAGATAATTAATTCCTCCCATGATTTATTTAAACCATAGTATATCCTATTTTCCCCTCAACCACCTTACATGCTTTTGGAATTATGGATTAGGTCTATGATTGCTTAGAAGGGGATCATTGTTTAATATGTTGGTTGTAGGTTATTTTAAGCTTGATTTATGATTTAAGGACACATTAAAACCTCCATAATGTTATTAATATCATATTATTACCATATAGTAATTTTCCAATTTTAATTTCAACCCCCTTACACTAGTTCATCTCTTATTCCTAGGTTTAGGCCACTACTTATTGAAGGATAAGACACCCTTAAAACCCTACTTGTAGGTGATGGTATGAGCTTTGTTTTATGAGTGTGGAAATTATATTCATGTTTACTATGTCATTATATTATCCCTATTATTTTAATTCACTTTTAAACATATCAATTCCACGCTTAGGTCCTCAACTAAGATACCCCTACCTTGATGGTAACAGTCATTGCTTTACCCCTCTATGTTGCATCTTGGAAAGAATTAGGCCTTGTGGATGTTGAGTAGGGTTACTAATGATATCCAAGATCATGATTTTGTATTTTATATCCATTTTTTTTCTTTATAATACCTTATACCTCCACCTAAGTCTCCTTTTCATCTCACTATTTGTCTCATCTGTAGGTGGCAATTTACACGCCTATAAGTGCATATATGCAGTCTCTAGCCTTTAGTGTTAGGTTATGGAGCTAAAATATTCACTAATGCAAATAGGGAGGAGGTTCCTAGAGGAGTTAATAAAGTGTCACAGACACCAGCGTCGATCAAGCCAACTGACGTCGGCAAGATTAGATAAAAGAGCAACCGACGTCGGTCAGATATCGGCCGGCGTCGATCACCTCCAGGTAGACAGGGACCGATGTCAGTCACCTGTGTGGTTCAGAACTACAAGTTTTATGGGTAGTTAGTTAACAAACCAAGTGTTTGCATGTCAAGAGCCAAATTTAGACTAAAAGTTGTGAATCTAATTATTGTAATTAGATATCTAATTATTGTTTGCATGAGATCTATTTAAGAGACTCATAGGCTATATTGTAAAGTGTGCTAGTTTGAGCTGAGCAAAGTTAGCTCCTTCTGTGTGTGAGATGAGAAAGGGTGTTCCTCCTAGTTCCATAGCAGTACCAAGGTGGGTGCTGGTTTTGGAGAGTTAGCAGGATTCTTCAAGTGTGTAGGATCTTGGTCAGCAAGTGTGCATGGCTACATTAGGAGATCTACATGGTAAGTAAGATCATTGATCTATAGGTGTATGTGTGTGCATGATCTAGGTTTGCAGGTGTGCAAAACTAGATTAATTTGTAGGTGTGCAAGATCAGGGAGGATAGAAACACAATAGGGAGCAAGATCAGGTAGGATCTACTTGGAGTACAGTGTGTACTCAGAAAGAGAGCAAAGAGGTTGGCAAGGAAGATCCTTCCATAAGTAAGATCAGATTGGGTTACAGGTTGTTGTAGTTTAGGGGAGATCTACTTAAAGTATGATTGTGTACTTGGAGTGCATGGAGCACTTGTGGTGTGCGTGGAGCACTAGAGTACTGGCAGTAGTGGATACTGACTGGTTGGAGGTGAACACCAACTCTGTGTTTGAGTTGTGTGTTGTGACCATAAGAGAGAGAGCTTTGAGGGAAGATTTACTATTTATGCCCTAGAGGTGTGGGAGCCCTAGAGGTGTGTAAGGAAGAAGAACTGTGGCAATCTTCTTTATTGTATTTCCTTCTAAAAGAGTTTTAATACAAGTTGTGTATTGTCTCTCATATTCTCTGTTATTTTTGAATTCTAGTTACTTGTGATTCTGGTTAATTTTCGCATGTTAAGTTGCTTGTATTTGGTAATCAATTGTGTGCTTCCATAATTCCCAACAAAAGTAGTATCAGAGCTTTTGGTTGGGTATCTAACAAAGTGGTATTAGAGCTAAGGTTGCAGGGAGCAAGTTTTGTGTTTGGTTATAGGTCACTCTTAGGGGTTTCTAATTGAGTGGGAGTAGAGCAATGGCAGAAGAAAGTAAGCTAAGAATAGAGGAATTGAAAAGCATGAATGGTCTATTACTATCCTATGGAAAGAAAGAGTGGGGAACAGAATATTATTGGTTGGTAGAAGATCAGCATGAAGGAACTAAAGAAGCAGATGTTGCAGGGGTTGTTACACAAGATGCTCTAGTATGTTTCTTAGATAAAGTAGAATCTTGTTTTATAGATTCTATTGCCTCTTTCCATGCAGCCCCAAAGAGAGGAGCTGGTGAGCCTTACCAAAGAATTGGCAAAGGGGAAGTGAAGCTAAAATTGTAGGTGACCAACACATGGGTGTTGAAGGAGGTCATGCAGGTCCCAGGCTTGGAGATGTGGCTAATTTCTTTAGAAAATTTTGGTGATGAGAGATGCACAAGAACTCTCATAGCATATGCACTTGAATTAGCTGGTGGTAAGAAAGTAGGTACTCTTTATCTACTTACTTATATTACTGATTCTTCTTCTGTTGTGGAGACGTGGCTTTGTAGGCTTGGTCACAAGAGAAAGAAGGAGATGCATGTTCTTAAGAGGAAGTTAGATGTGTTTGATAGGCTTAGGAACTAGAAAGCCTTGGTGTTCTTGGAGGAGATGATAGATAGAGACTAGTGGATGGGGTTGGATACTTCTAAGCAGGGCAGTTTGGACATGGGTTTTGATTCAAAGGAGCTCACAGGTAAAAAGTTGTCACTCATAGGAAAACACAAGTACTGGCATCAGTCAAGAGGAATCGACATCGAACAGACAGGTACTGATGTCGGTCATGTGCAGACCAAAGCCAGTGATGTCAGGCAGGGTAAGACTAACGTCGGTCAAGAGGACCAATGTCAGCAATAGGTAAGATTGATGTTAGTCAGGAGGACTAACGTCGGCAACAAGAGACACTGATGTCAGCAGGGTTGATAGTCTAGACAGGTGCATGGAAACTAACGTCGGTTGGATGTAGACTGTGTAGTGACCAAGGTCAGTCACTGTAATAGATTTTGGACAGACAGCAAGCTGTCAGGAGTCTCAAATGCCCATATGGAGGATTGAAGGTGGTAAGTAAGCCTCAAATTCATTATTCCTCTTCTTTATAATAGTTGCTAACTATAGAGCAAGAAGGATCTAAGAAATAGTGGGAGCATCGCATGAATATGTTGCAAAACCAAGCAAGAGATTTGGTAGGGTTGCCAGTTGGATGAAAGCATAGAGACGAATGGATACCTTAGTTAAAGAATAGAGAGAATGGATACGTGAGATGGAAGGCCAAGGCATATGGTCTTGAGGAAGCTGCAGGATAGTGGTATAGGTTTTGACAGGTGGAAGACAAAGCATGGCTTTAGTCAATGTCAGTGTAACCATTGTGTTTGTCTTACCAGGTGGATGATGAGTCACGACATCATTCTGTTGTTGTATGTAGATGGTATGCTACCTAGCAGGTTTGTACATACAAGGTTTTGCTGAGCTAAGGGTAAGGTTAGTTCAGTGGCATGTCATGAAGAATTTAGAGCAATAAAAAATTTTGGCATGGGAGACATGGAAGATCGCAGGTTGATTTTGTCTCCAGTGGGAGCTGATGTGAATCAGGTGTTGGTGAGGTTCAGGATGCAGAATTGGAGCACACAAAGGGCTGGACAGTTTAGTGTCTAAAATCACATGAGGTCTGGTATAGACCTGAGTTTTCCCAAGCAGTGGGAGCTGTCAGAGAGTTAGGAGCCAATTTAGGGAAGTGGGTTCTCAGGTATTTGAGAGGGACCAACAGCAGGGATTCATGCTATGCAAGGTTAGGACTTCACTACATGGGTTTGTAGGTTCGAATGTGGTAGGGTACTCAGATGATAGGAGGTGCACCACAGGTTTTGTGGTGGGTGGTCTTCAAAGTTGATCTTGAAGAGGGATACAAGCTAGCAAATAGATTAGATGGGGTACATGTATAGGTATAGTGCAACTATTTATATCTAAGTGGGAGATTGTTAGCTTGTGGAACTAAAAGCTTCACTGAATCAAACAGGGAGGTGGTTGTTAGAGGAGTTGCTGAAGTGTCATAGACACCGACATCGATCAGGCCAACTGACGTCGATAAGATTAGACAAAAGAGCAATCGATTGCGGTCAGATATCAGCTGGTGTCAGTCACCTCCAGGTAGATAGGCACTGACATCAGTCACCTATGCAGTTCAGAATTGCAAGTTTTACAGGCAGTTAGTTAATGAACTAAGTGTTTGCATGCCAAGAGCCAAATTTAGACTAGAAGCTGTAGATCTAATTATTGTAATTAGATGTCTAATTATTGTTTGCATGAGATCTATTTAAGAGACTCATACGCTATATTGTAAAGTGTGCTAGTTTGAGTTGAGCAAATTTAGCTCCTTCTGTGTGTGAGGTGAGCAAGGGTGTTCCTCTTAGTTCCATAGCAGTACCAAGGTGGGTGCTAGTTTTGGAGAGTCAGCAAAATTCTTGAAGTGTGTAGGATCTTGGTCAATAGGTGTCCATGGCTACATTAGGAGATCTAAATGGTAAGTAAGATCATTGATCTATAGGTGTATGTGTGTGCATGATCCAGGTTTGCAGTTGTACAGAACCAAATTGATTTGCAAGTGTGCAAGATCAGGGAAGACAACAACACAATAGGGAGCAAGATCAGGCAAGATCTACTTGGAGTATAGTGTGTACTCAGAAAGAGAGCAAAGAGGAAGGCAAGGAAGATCCTTCCATAAGTAAGATCAGATTGGGTTGTAGGTTGTTGCAGTTCAGGGGAGATCTACTTGAAGTACAATTGTGTACTTGGAGTGCATGGAGCACTTGTGGTGTGCGTGGAGCACTAGAGTACTGGCAGTAGTGGATACTGACTGGTTGGAGGTGAACACCAACTCTATGTTTGAGTTGTGTGTTGTGACCCTAAGAGAGAGAGCTTTGAGGGAAGATTTACTATTTATGCCCTAGAGGTGTGGGAGCCCTAGAGGTGTGTAAGGAAGAAGAATTGTGGCAATCTTCTTTGTTGTATTTCCTTCTAAAAGAGTTTTAATACAAGTTATGTATTGTATCTCATATTCTGTATTATTTTTGAATTCTAGTTACTTGTGATTCTGGTTAATTTCCGCATGTTAAGTTGCTTGTATTTGGTAATCAATTGTGTGCTTCCATAATTCCCAACAAAGGCGATATCAGAGCTTCTGGTTGGGTATCTAACAAAGTGGTATCAGAGCTAAGGTTGCAGGGAGCAAGTTTTGTGTTTGGTTACAGGTCACTCTCAGGGGTTTTTGATTGAGTGGGAGTAGAGCAATGGTAGAAGAAAGTAAGCTAAAAATAGAGGAATTGAAAAGCATGAATGGTCTATTATGGTCCTATGGAAAGAAAGAGTAGGGAAAAGAATATTGTTGGTTGGTAGAAGATCAGCATGAAGGAACTAAAGAAGCAAATGTTGCAGGGGTTGTCACATAAGATGCTCTAGTATGTTTCTTAGATAAAGTAGAATCTTGTTTTATAGATTATGTTGCCTCTTTCCATGCAGCCCCAAAGAGAGGAGCTGGTGAGCCTTGCCAAAGAATTGGCAAAGGGGAAGTGAAGCTAAAATTGCAGGTGGCCAACACATGGGTGTTGAAGGAGGTCATGCAGGTCCCAGGCTTGGAGATGTGGCTAATTTCTTTAGAAAAGTTGGGTGATGAGAGATGCACAAGAACTCTCATAGCATATGCACTTGAATTAGCTAGTGGTAAGAAAGTAGGTACTCTTTATCTACTTACTTATATTACTGTTTCTTCTTCTGTTGTGGAGACGTGGCTTTGTAGGCTTGGTCACAAGAGTAAGTAGGAGATGCATGTTCTTAAGAGGAAGTCAGATGTGTTTGATAGGCTTAGGAACTAGAAAGCCTTGGTGTTCTTGGAGGAGATGACAGATAGAGACTAGTGGATGGGGCTAGATACTTCTGAGAAGGACAGTTTGGACATGGGTTTTGATCCAAAGGAGCTCATGGGTAAAAAGTCATCACTCATAGGAAAACACAGGTATTGGCATCGGTTAGGAGGAACTGGCATCGAACAGACAGGTGCTGATGTCGGTCATGTGCAGACCAAAGTCGATGATGTTAGGCAGGGTAAGACTGATGTCGGTCAAGAGGACTGACATCGACAATAGGTAAGACTAATGTCAGTTAGGAGGACTGATGTTGGTAACAAGAGACACTGACATCAGTAGGGTTGATAGTCTAGATAGGTACATGGAAACTGAGGTCGATCGGATGCAGACTGTGTAATGACCAAGGTCAATCACTGTAACAGATTTTGTGCAGACAACAAGCTGTCAAGGAGTCTTAAATGCCCATATGGAGGACTGAAGGTGGTAAGTAAGCCTCAAATTCATTATTCCTCTTCTCTATACTAGTTGCTGATTGTAGAGCAGGAAGGGTTTAAGAAATAGTGGGAGCATCGCAGGAATATGTTGCAGAACCAAGCAGGAGATTTGGTAGGGTTGCCAGCTAGATGAAAGCATATATATGAATGGATACCTTAGTTAAAGAATAGAAAGAATGGACATGTGAGATAGAAGGCCAAGGCATATGGTCTTGAGAAAGCTGTAGGACAGTGGTACAGGTTTTGACAGGTGGAGGACAAAGCATGGCTTTAGTCAATGTCAGTGTAACCATTGTGTTTGTCTTACCAGGTGGATGATGAATCGCGACATCATTCTGTTACTGTATGTGAATGGTATGCTAGCTAGCAGGTTTGTACATACAAGATTTTGCTGAGCTAAGGGTAAGGTTAGTTCAGTGGCATGTCATGAAGAATTTGGAGCAGTAAAATTCTTTGGCATGGGAGACATGGAAGATCACAGGTTGATTTTGTCTCCAGTGGGAGCTGATGTGAATTAGGTGTTGGTGAGGTTCAGGATGCAGAACTGGAGCACACTAAGGGCTGGACAGTTTAGTGTCTAAAATCACATGAGGTCTGGGATAGACCTGAGTTTTCCCAAGCAGTGGGAGCTGTCAGAGAGTTAGGAGCCAATTTAGGGAAGTGGGTTCTCAAGTATTTGAGAGGGACCAACAGCAGGGATTCATGCTATGCAGGGTCAGGACTTCACTACATGGGTTTGTAGGTTTGAATGTGGTAGGGTACTCAGATGACAGGAGGTGCACCACAAGTTTTGTGGTGGGTGGTCTTCAAGGTTGATCTTGAAGAGGGATACAAGCCAAAAAATAGATTAGATGGGGTACAAGTATAGGTATAGTGTAGCTATTTATCTCCAAGTGGGAGATTGTTAGCTTATGGAGCTAAAAGCTTCACTGATGCAAATAGGGAGGAGGTTGTTAGAGGAGTTGCCGAAGTGTCATAGACACCAGCATCGGTCAGGCCAACTGACATCGATAAGATTAGACAGAAGAGCAACTGACGTCGGTCAGATATCGGCTGATGTCAGTCACCTCCAGGCAGACAGGGACTGATGTCGGTCACCTGTACAGTTCAGAACTGCAAGTTTTATGGGTAGTTAGTTAACGAACCAAGTGTTTGCATGTCAAGAGTCAAATTTAGACTAGAAGCTGCAAATCTAATTATTATTTGCATGAGATCTATTTAAGAGACTCATAGGCTGTATTGTAAAGTGTGCTAGTTTGAGTTGAGCAAAGTTAGCTCCTTCTATGTGTGAGGTGAGCAAAGGTGTTCCTCTTAGTTTCATAGTAGTACCAAGGTGGGTGCTGGTTTTGGAGAGTCAATAGGATTCTTCAAGTGTGTAGGATCTTGGTCAACAGGAGTCCATGGCTACATTAGGAGATCTACATGGTAAGTAATATCATTGATCTATAGGTGTATGTGTGTGCATGATCCAGGTTTGTAGGTGTGCAGAACCAGATTGATATGGAGGTGTGCAAGATCAGGGAGGACAGCAACACAACAGAGAGCAAGATCAGGCAAGATCTACTTGGAGTATAGTGTGTACTTAGAAAGAGAGCAAAGAGGAAGGCAAGGAAGATCCTTCCATAAGTAAGATCAGATTGGGTTGTAGGTTGTTGCAGTTTAGGGGAGATCTACTTGAAGTATGATGTGTACTTGGAGTGCGTGGAACACTTGTGGTGTGCATGGAGCACTGGAGTAATGGTAGTAGTGGATACTAACTGGTTGGAGGTGAACACCAACTCTATGTTTGAGTTGTGTGTTGTGACCGTAAGAGAGAGAGCTTTGAGGGAAGATTTACTGTTTATGCCCTAGAGGTGTGGGAGCCCTAGAGGTGTGTAAGGAAGAAGAACTGTGGCAATCTTCTTTGTTGTATTTCCTTCTGAAAGAGTTTTAATACAAGTTGTGTATTGTCTCTCATATTCTATGTTATTTCTGAATTCTAGTTACTTGTGATTCTGGTTAATTTCCGCATGTTAAGTTGCTTGTATTTGGTAATCAATTGTGTGCTTCCATAATTCCCAACAAAGGCTGTATCAGAGCTTTTGGTTAGCTATCTAACATTTAGTTTTGATATAATTGGACATATTATATTACCTTTAAGATAAAATTAATTTATTTGAACTAAATTTTTTACTTTGGAACATTTAAAACACCTTTTATAAGTCAAATTAGATCATTGTCTAAAATATTGGTTGTATATGTTTGTTTTAGGCTTATTGTACGGATAAGGGGGTTGCTTAAGAGGTCTCAAAACATCAAATTATACCATGTCTCTATCATCTTGGCTCAAGATTACCTTTTGAACCATTTGGTATGATTTACCTTCTATTTCAGTGTTTAGATTTATCAAATTGAAGTGAAATTTCACTTTTCAATCAACACCCTATAGACTTCACTACCCTTTTTCAATGGTTTTTTGGCCATTTTTAGACCTTGAAACTCCCATCTCCACTCATCGTTTGCTCCTAAAAATTGGAATAATTATTATAAATGGCTAAGGATAAAAGGTGAAAATATTATAATCCTTAAAAACCACAATGATATCATTGTGTTAAAACCATAAAAATACTTAGGAGCTCTATTTTATCCATTTAGGAACTGTGAGTCCAACACAGTCTATTGCCTTCCCAAGTTGGTTTTAGACTTTTTTTGCTACCTTAAACAAGATTTCCATGTTAAATTTTTCATGATAGGGATTAAAAATGGATTCCATCATGTGTTTCATCATTCATACCTCCATACAAACCTCTTGGAGCTCATGTATAAGGTAGTTATAAGTGTTATTCTGCAGGCAAGGTAGTGAATAAGAGAAAGAGGACAATTTGCCTTGAAGATTATGTTGATATGATATTATCATAGGATAATTAAAATAAACACTTTTAAAATATTAATCTAATCACACTAAACATCCCATGGAGCTCTTTCTATGTTGAAATAACATAGATTACCCATCCATGGTTACAAACTTGATAAACAAGCTTAATTGGGAAATTTCCTTTAAGGACATTAAGAGAGGAAATGTTGGGTGAAGATAAAACCATTTGAGATTTCCTATTACAAATTTAAAAAACTCCATAAAAATCATACATCTCCATGAATCTCTGAAAACAAGAAACATATGCAAACCTATACCCCTCTTGAATGCAATTTCATAAAAAGCTACCTGGAATGTAAGTGATTGTTCATGGAGGATCCAAAAATTTTAGAGTTATTATTATGTATTTTAAGTAAATTTATATTAATATCCACCCTCAAGACCATTATTCTTGACTCCACTTGTACGGCCCATAGTAAGTGCTTGAATTTGCTCCCTTTTAGCTTGCTAAGTGAAAATGGAGGAAAATAAGTTATAGATGGATTTTTTTATGCAATATATACAAAAAAAATATTTAAATGGCTTGTGTTAAGGTGAATATTCATAAAACCCATGTTTCTAACTACAAGTTAACTCAAAGAGTCTGTACAAGTGCCCAAAGAGGCCTATTTTGAAGGGAAAACTATCATTTCCTACATATAACTAACTTATAACTTACACCTAACTGATCCTAACATAATTTTACCTTATCCACGTTTATATCCACCTTAGTGACAAATATTTTAACTTTAAAGTCCTTATAAGTCATTTAATTGAGCTAAAAAGGTGGCCAAATGACAATTTTTGCACATGAGACATAACAAGAGGCCAATTTATGACTTGAAGACACCTTGAAACCTATAAAAGACCATTTTAGGACAATTTAAAAATAAATTTACCCTTTTAATAAATTTTACCATGGTTGACTAATGTTGACTTTGGTTGACTAGGCCAATACAAGGGAAGTGGTCCTCAACAAGGACTAGGGGAAGGTTAAGTGAGACATATAAGACAATAGGAGACCCCATAGGACATATGAAACCTTATTAAAAAGTTAAAAATATTATTGGTTGACCCAAATTTGAATTTTGGTCAAATTTGGTCAATAGTTCTAGTAGAGAAAGGATGGGTCTTTTAGACTTGTAAGAACTACTTTTAAACCTGTAAGAACTATTTTTAAACCCTATCAAAATATTGTATGAACTACCTTTTGAAGTAATAGGATTAACTCCTTGCCTACCTCTTAGATTTAATAAACATTTAGTATGCTTTTATATGGTAAATTCATGAAGGAGACTCTTCCTAGTTTGTTTTCCTTCTACTTGCCTCTTTGAAGATGTCCTCAAGCCAAATTACAAGTCTGGATTAGTGTTCCATTTGGGACCTCTTATATGAAATATTTATGTAATTGGTGAGATTATGAGATTGAGTAAGTCATGATTATTCTCTTTTGATCCAATATGGGTTTGAAATTATATGAGTGTCTATTTAATTTTTATGTATCACCCTATTAACTTTCTTAGGATCCCTTACTCTCTTTTTATCTCTTTTCCTATGAATCATTAGGCTTAGTCTTAGTTTTAGGTGACCATAAAAGAGGAAGTAAGCCTAATCTAAGGTTTCGATCCTAACATAATTGACCCATAACTTGGGGTTGTCCCAATTTTATATCTCAATTAGCAAGAGCCTGAATAACCCTCTCCAAGGGTGTGAATTGAGCCATAATAGTTTTTGGGATGCTTGATGAGACACACTTCTTTCAAAAGAAAGATTTATCAAAATTTAATGTTGACTTCATCAAATCTACAATGGTTAAGTTACACACAATAGCATCTAGTGACTCTAAAAGGAAGAATCAATCCTTTGGTGTAGAACAACAACTCTATCTCATGATAAAGATGACAATACGGTCAACTTCAAGAGGTATTCTTTTTGACTTTATCGAACCACCTTTAAATTATGTAAAAATGTTGAGGTTTTAAAATAATCATCCATACTAGGGAAACATTGATACTAAGGCATTTATAAGGCTTGTCCCTATAAGAGGACCCTTATTACCCCCTTGCAAAGCCATGGGAGTCCCTAGAGCTTTTTCTACTTTTATTGGGAAAAACCATATAGCCCTTGTTCATTATGATCCTATCCCAATTGTAGCCCTTAAAAGTATTCCCTATTACATAGGAGACCAGAATATAACACCTTCTAAACATCTCATGGACATATAAAAAAATTTCAATATATATAATGTTACAGAGGAGAATATAGCTAATAGGCTACTAGCTACCTCTTTCAAAGGAAAGGCCCTAGATTAGTATAGAGGCCTTACTAAAAATTTCATTCATACCTGGGACCAATTAGATGAATCCTTATTTAAAATATTTGAGGACAAAATTGACCACTTTTCACTTGTAGAACAACTAACTACAATCAAAAGAAATCCTCATGAAGTCATGCAAGACTTCAACACAAGGTTATAGAAAACTTGCTATAGAATTCCATTTGCAATTAGACCAACCCCCAACATTGCTTTCCTATATTATTTAAAGGATTTGAATAGTGACATAGTGGTGATGATCCAATATATGGGAGGAAATATACTTCGAGGTGCATATAAGGTGGCCATTAAGGCAACAAATTATCTAGTTTAGGCTAGTAAACTTACACCTAGACCACTGATACCCTTATTTCTTGAGATCAGACCATATCCCATTTCTATTCCCCCATTAGATGTCATTCTCCCTACACCAAAAATTGTTGCAATCCCTTCATTAAAGAAAGATAAAGGTTCTGCTAGTGGATCTAGCAATCTAGTAGAACAAAATAACTTTCAAGAGCTTAAAAGCATGTTTCAGCCTTTAGGGAATGAGATAGTTGTTGTTTCCAAAATCAGCTTAGCTCATTTTTTGGAACAACCCCCTACGGAACTTGTCTGTTTTGTCTTTCATTTCTCTAAGTTCATTTTTTGAGACAAATTTCAAATTCATTCTCATCTCAGCCTCAGAACGTGAAAGTGGTTACAATCTCGTTCTGGCCAAGTTTTCCCCTCCCCCAGACTCTCCCTCCAGAGTTAGTCTTTTCTTCCATTTTCGTGCAAAGGTAGCAAATTTTGCCACCTCTGCATTCTTCTTTTTTTGCTTTTCATGTAAAGGCGGCAAATTTTTCCGCCTCTGCATTCTTTTTTTTTTTGCTTTTTATGCAAGGGCAGCAAAATTTGCCGCCCATGCATTTTTGCCTGCAAGGGCGGTGAATTTTGTCGCCCCTGCACCTTGACCTGCAAGGGTGGAAATTTTTTTTGCCCCTGCACTTGAATTCAACAGAAAATGCAAGGGCAGCAAATTTTTCTGCCCTTGCACGTCTCGATAACCATGTGCAGCATTTATGGCTGCACGCGACGAGTTGTTAGGGTGGGTTTTCTACCCCATATAAACCAATTTGGGCCTCTCTTCTCTTTATTGCTTCCTCCTCTCCTCCTATCTCTTGCACCTGAGCAACCCAGTTAATGACTCGAAGCACGTATTCATGAATTTAACCTCGTGGCATGCATAGTTTCTCAGGTTGGTCTTGTTTTTAGCATTTATTTTTATTTTCTTTTCTTGCTTTTGCTTAGTGTTAGGGGTTTTTATTTTGTTTTTCTTTTATCTTTTCCTCTTGCCCGCATGCTTCCTCTCCACCTTGCCGTGGTCATGGTTTTCTCCCCCATTTTGGACAGCAGACTTCTTTTCCCTCTAACCCACATTTGGCTCTTAGGGCGGCGATTTCCACCGCCTATGTCTTTCCTTGCAAGGAAGGGCCCCTGCAATGGTGGCAATCTTTGCCACCCCCTCCTTTTTGCAGATTTTCCTTGTAAGGGTAGTAAAATTCACCACCCTTCTCTTTTTCTTCCCTCTCTTTAAGGGCAGCAAAAATCTCTGCCCTTGCATGTTTTTCTTTCCAACTGCAAGGGCAGTGATTTTTACCGCCCTTACCCTTTTTCCAACTCTTTGTTGGGGCGGCAATTTTCGCCGCCCTTGCATTTTTTCTCTCGGATTTTTCTAACTCCCAAGAATTTTTTGACCTGTCCTTTTCTTTCCCTTTCTCCTTGTTTTCCATTCTTTCTTCTACCCAACCTTTTTAAGTGACCTCCAGTAACTAAGATCACTTAAATTGTGCTTTCCCTCTCTCATCCACTCTCTTCTCATCTGTGATCATGATTGTAGCTCAATCAGTGAACTCCTGCACACCTGCTCCCATTGGATCAAGATCATTCCCCATGACAGAAGCATCTCCCAAGAAGGTGAAAACCATGAAGTATAAGTACCAGGGCATCTTCCCACTCACATCAATCTCCTCCAATGTCGATGACATTCGGGACACTGAGATCAGCCATGTGGACATGGCCAAATTTCTGATGTGAATAAAGGTGACAAATCCCAGCACTGGGATAAAGAGGATCGTTGAGAGCAATATCCACCTGGTGGCCACCTTTCTGGTAGCAACACATCATGCTAAGTTCATCCTTCAATGCATGCACTTCTACAACAAAGAGACCAGAACGGTCTCAGATGCCAGCAGTAACATGGTGATTCGATTGGACCCCAAATTCATCGATAAAGTTTTCATGTGCCCTCCAGCCACTGAAGTAACCCAAATCAACTTTGTGGACACGTAAAAGGAGTATGATAAAGACCCTGAGAGGGTAAAGAAGGTTATGAACTATAAGTGGTTGAAGACCCCCAGAACCAACCTCTTTAGATGGCCAAAAAACTTTCTGAGGAATGATTTTATCGAGGAAGTTGGTGACTTGATCACCCTTCTCAGTAGAGTATAGGGTCTCTCATCTTCTTCACAGTTCCATGAATGGATGTATCCATTCATCAAGATCATCCTCCAGGGCAAGAAAATGTTCTTTTAGGGAGAGAAAATCAGCAATGCCCTCCACGAGCAGTTAACCAAAGTATAGACTTCTTTCAAATTCTATATGACTTCATACCTAGTTTATATAGCTACTGCAATGTGATCTTTCCTAGCATTAACTACTGAAAGAGATAGAAATGCCACCTCGGTCTACTCATATTATCCTCAGCTGATGTTTCAAGGGTCAACACATCATTTCAAAAGAGTAAATGATGCTTTTTTTGTCATGTTTTTATGTCTCTTTGATCCTCAGCTCAAGCAGAAGAGAATATCAGACAAGGCCTAGGTAGTGGTCAATAATTATGGCTGCATGTTCCTCCAATTTCTCACATTTTGTTATCTTTGAGTCAGCTTTTACCAAGGCTACCCCTACATGCTTCCCAAGTTCCCTTCAGATAAATTAGTTCTAATAGAACTTTGCTGACAATTGGTTGTCGTGCATACTAGACAAATGGAACTGAAGAGACCAGGTTTCAAGTTTCCAATCGAGTTTGGTAGGTATTCTATTGCAACATCAACCAAATCCAAGGTCATGGAAATCAAAATGCAGATAGTTACTATCAAGCCATTTAAAAGATGATAAAAATTTGACTACAGGGGAGTTAAGGAGAAGATCAGAAGGAAAACTCAGTCCTATGAACCAATGATTGAAGATATTTGGGTAGACCTGAGGACAGCTGAAGAAATTAGGAAAATGGACTATTACAGGCTGACACTGGAGCAGATTAAATATCTCAGGGTTGCAGAGATCCCCTCTGGTTTAACCGATGATGGAAACATCATATATAACAAGTATCTGGCAGAGAAGGTTATTGGTTCCCCTCTCCCTCCAGTTTAGTGGTCTCAAAAGGAGCTGACTTCTCTGAGAAAAAGATTCAAACCAATATTGGCTAACACCAATGATTGGTTAGTAGCCAAAAGAATCACCCTGAGGAAATTTGTTATAGGTCAGAGGCTGAATACTAGGTAGAATTAAAGAGAAAAGCAGATAACAGAACCAAAAACAAAAGTGATGTCCCTTCTCCTTCTAGGCCTCACAAACCTAGGATCATCTTTGTATCCAAGAAATCAAAGATTGCACAAGGGCTAGAAGTAGCAACAAAAGGAACCAAAGAATAGAGTCCTCAGGCACAGGTAGCTCAGCCCATGGAGAAAGAAGATCAGTTGTCAGGGCAACCAAGTGTTGGGTCTCCACTCTCACAAGAACAAGTGCAGTCGAGCAAGAACGTATCTCCTTGTCTCCCTCAGTCTCCTGTGGTTCCCTCTTCTCCCATCTCTCCTATCAGTGTTCCCTCCTTCGGAGCTTCTTCTCCTTCTAAAGTTGTATTTGGCAATCCTTAGGGTCCTTCTAAAATTTCCCCTCACTCTTCTGGATCCATTCCAAGTCTATCATCTCCTTCCTTCAACTTACCAGCAAGCCCTGCACCCGAGCCAGAATTAGTAGTTGGTGCAGTTTCACCAGTTACTCCAACTACATCAACTGTCACCACTAGCAGTATGGAAACTACTATAGTAAGACCAGCAGAGACAACCATTGCCACAATAGGCACTTCTCTTCTGCCTTGGATGTCTACTTTCACGCTGAAAAGAAAGAAGATGGCCATCTCCCTAGATGAGTTTGACTTTGGCAAAATAGTGTTGGTGAAAGCAAAGGCTCCTAAGAGGCCAAGAATCCTCTCCAAATTGGTCAAAGAAAAGGGATAATTTTTTTTGGAAATTGCCAAGCCTCCACAGGATGCAACCCTTGAAGGTTTTGAGATGAGCAGCTATTCCATCTCTCGTATTGAACTTGGCAAAGTTACCCATGAAGGTGCGAAATGCGATCTTCAGTCGGCTATGGACATCATGGTCCAGAAATTTGATCGGGAGAAGGAAATGAAGGATTATTACAAAGCCAAGGCAGAGCAGCTAACGGTAGTAATAAAAAAGTTCACTCTTCCTCCTGAAGTAACAACACCATAGGCCTTCTCCATGGATGACTCAGTCATTCAAAAAGTATAAAAGACTTATTTAAAAGGGAAAGTCCTAGAGGACTATATTGAAAAGATGCATACTCAGGGAGTTTCTCTACTTATAGAAGTAACAGCAAAGATAGGAAAAATGAAGAAAGTAAAAACATAGGTAGATGATTTTGTCTCCCTTATCTCTTAGGAGATTGATAGCTTGGAGAAAGATCTCGATAGATGGAAGGAAATGAAAAATCTCAAGAAGATCACCCTGATATCTATCAGTGTCATCTCCAATAAGGACTTCTATGTTGAGATCAAGGAGCCATTGGTCTTCAGAATCCAGGTACTCAAAGACTTAATTGATGATCTTAAAGCTTTCAAGGAAGCTAGTGAGAAGAGTGACCTGAGCCTGCTAAATAAATTAGAAGAGCTGCCATGTGACTTAACCTCTAAGGACAATTAGTTCCTTCCGACAGAAGAGATGATTCAGAGAGATTTTGAAGAAAAATCCTTCTCAATGTCTTCGGTGGATAGCATTCTAGATGCTCAGTTAACTTTGGAGAATCTGAGATCCAAGTTAACTGGCCGCGCTAAAGCCATCATAGCATTGAAGGATGCACTGATCAGAGTAAGAATCATCTCCAAGAATGTAGTTGCACCAGACATCATAGGAATTCAGGCATCTATCACCAGTACGATGTTCATCTGAAGAAACCTGGTGGCCAGAACTAATTCTCTCTCTTTTCTTTCTTCTTCTCTCTTTATGCACTTCTATTTTGTGCAAAGTGCATGTAGTTTTGAAATATGTAATTACGTGTAAAAAGTTTAGAAAAATATCAAAAAATCAAAGATGAGTCATCTTTGACCAAGATATTTTATATATTTTATTATTTTCTCTTTTTAAAGATTTTCTCCCTATATATAGTCGAGACCTCATTTGTAAATAAACTTGGAAAAATTAATAGCAAACACTCTGCTGGAATTGAAGCAACTTTTGAGACTTTGTGCTCAAATTTGTAAATCATATTTTGTTGAATGAATGAGAAGCAAGTTATTTCAAACTTTGTGTTGAGATTGTCTGTGTTATTTAGGAAATAGCTCTTATGTCCTTTTTTCTAGTAATATCTTATTCATCTAATTTAATAAGCAAAGTGGGTGTGCTTATATTATCTAAGGGCACTTCTGGAAGGTAGAAAATAGACTTTGTGCTGCTTTTATCTTTGAGATTTAGTTATCTTTTGTAGTTTTAGGTGAAGACTTTGTGCTTCACTTTACTCTACGGTTATACTTGTTTCGAATCAGTGAAAGAAAACTACGAAAGACTTTGTGCTTACGTGAGTATTCTTGTGAACTTCGTCACTTCAGGTGATTTTTTGCTCTCTGTTTAATATCATTCCTGAAAGAAGAGGAGTGTTGTTAGCTTAAGGACCAGGATTTTCCCTCTTTTATTCTTTATACATTACCTCTGAAAAAAGAGAGGTACATGTTGTTATACCACCCCCATGTGTTATTTTCTACTTAATTATATATATCTGGCACGTAAGTATTAATAAGGAACCTCTCCTTGATGAGAGGAGAGATTTACCTCATCTAGATCTGGTAAACCCACACTTTTCATGGTGTAAATCTCCCTATGCTATGGTTGATATACCCATTTTGTCATCAGTTAGTTGACGACAAAATATTCACCCAACAATTTTTGGCAACTCTGCTGGGGATTCAGATGTGCAGTCTAAAACCCCAAGTTTCAGATTGAAGCAGTCCCTACCCTTATCCATTACATAGTCTAGCGAATCCATTTCATGTCTTACCCATTATCATTATAGCCTTACCATCTACCTTCGTTACATTATCTAGGCTGCAAAACCAAAACCGCTGGAATACGAATGTGCATTTTGAAGCCCCAAGCTTCAACTTGAAATAGTTTTGGTCTCATTTTTATTTTAAAATCTGGCAACTCCATGCTACACTAGAAGTTAGAGATCTAAGGGTGTTGTTGACCCTGTGTTTGAGTTGGCGCAGCAAAGTAACTTTGACATCTTTCCTTCGTCACCTTTCCTCCAATGTTCGAGGAGTTTTCCTTCTAGCTTTATCAAGTCACCAACACAAGGTAAAGTTGCTTTTTCTACTGTTAACCATACCCTGCCAATAAATACTCCACCAAGGTTTGCTATCCCACCATTTAATCATCCTAACATTATGGCTTAAGGCCTGTGAGGCAATTCCTTTGGTCCCATTAATTTGACTGTACCTTTGCATGAACTACCTTGTAGTTCTAGAAAGAATTTTCCTAAGTTTTTTGGTGATGGAAAGGTTCATCCCGATGAGCATATTGCCGCTTTCTCTATAGCATGTGGCGTGATCGATGTGAAATTTGAAGATGTAGCAGTTAGGATTTTTGTAGAAACTTTGCAAGGAGCTACCACAAATTGGTTCTATCACCTGTAAGTCAGGTCAATAATAGACTGGGATACACTCAAGTCCAAATTTGAAGCTAGGTTTAAACTCACTGAGGATGCACACACTTTGTTGGCTCAGCTAACACAGTTAAAGAAAGAATCTCAAGAACCCATGAGATATTTCATAGCTAAATTCAACAAGTTGAGGAACTGAATTCTAATTGTAGCTCAGCCCACGCTAGAAAATTTCAAGTGCTTTTTCATCAATTCACAGCTTCCTGAAGTAAGTTTCCTATTAAGGCGAGCTGGCCCTATGGATCTAACCTTGGCTCAAAGTTTAGCTACTGAGATTGAAGATGATCTTATCTTGGCAAGTAAGATCAAAAAAGACCCAAGTAAAAATAGATTCTCTCCATCTGTTGAAAGCTCTTTTACAGGTACTATAGATCCTATGGTGCAAAAATTGATGAACAAATTGATAGCTTTAAAGAGGCAAATAGCCTAAGGTACATCTGCTCCTACCTATCGAGATGTGCCTAGGAGAATGTTTCAAAATCAATAATATCAGGGTAATGCTGCTCGAAACTAAGGGCAATCTAATCGCCTACCTCCCCCTCTAGGGAGATTAGCCATTGAAGCAACACCTGCCAATTCAGTGATCAACTACCTAGAAGCTGAGTACGACAACTCGTTTCAACCCCAGTTAGATCAACAAGAAAATGCTAATCTCTTCAACGAGTAGGAAGAGGAATTAGCTGGTGACTCCAATATCGATTTCTTGGATTTTCAAGACGAAGCTAGAAGTAAAGGGGAGGATTTGGATGGAGCTTATGCTATTTTCACTAGATCCCAAAATCAGTCGGCTTCACAGACTGATAAAGGGAAGGCAGAGGAGGAATCTTAGCCAGTAGTTTTCATTGCCAAACGTGGGACTCCATTGCCTCCACAGTCAAAAGATCAAGTAACCCATAAAAAAGCAAGTACTCTCAATTACCTGATATCTTCCAATTCTACTACTCAGACCTGTGCCACACCTGTTAAAGTCCCTGATGATGGACCCCCTTCCTCTGTTGCAAGTTCTTTTCAATTATTTGATATAATTGATCATGCTAGAAAGACTAAAATTCAAATCATAGAGGTTGAATATTTAAGAGCTAACCCAGAACAGTTTGATAGGTTGGCAGAATATGTAAAAAACAAAGCCGTCCCCATAGGACAAGATTCTTCAAAAGTTGTTCTTGATCCCCCTAAGGATAAATTGACACAAAACAATCTTGTTGTGACTCCTCCTGTCGCTCCCAAGAAAATAGAACCTTTCTATGTTTCCCTGCTTATAAATGGTTATAAACTGAGTAATTGTATTATAGACTCTGGAGCTTTAGATAATGTCATGCCCGCGAAAGTGGTAGACTCTCTTGGCCTAACTTTGACCAAAACTTTTGGGAGGTGTTTTTATATGGAAAATAAGCAAGTTCCTCTTCTTGGTCAAATAAAAGATGCTCAATATGCCTTTGCGGCTTTTCCAGAGAAGAGAATAAAAATGTCGATTTTAGTGGTCGATGTTCCTGCATCTTATGGCATCCTACTTGGGTAGAACTTCTATAAAGATGTCAGAGGTGAGCTAAGTATGGACTTGTCAAAAGCAAGAATTCTAGTTCAAGGTGTCATGAAAAAGTTACTCCCTGAAAAAGAAGCAAGGTACATAGTTACCCGATCACCAACACCAGAAGCTCAAATTTTATGAGTCCTCAGGCATGGGAAACTACTTCCTGTCTATAGACGGAACCCATCAAACATTAGATGAAACTTCTTCAAATGATAAATTGAGATTGTGTTTAGCTGATACAGCTAAAAAATTGACAAATCAAGATGAACACTTGGAAGAGCCTCTTCCCTCAAACAGAGGAGTTTTCAAAGAAGAAACAACACCTAACGAGGTATGGACCTTAGAATTTGACAGTAGCTGCTCTTCTACTGGGTCGAGAGCTGGGGTTGTGTTGGTATCCCCTTAGGGAGATATTATTCCTTTGTCTTACAAGTTGCAGTTCAATAATACCAACAACACGGCTGAATACAAATCTCTGTTGCTCAGACTACAGGCTGCCAGAGAAAAGGGCATTAGAGAACTCCATGCTAAAGGAGATGCTGAGTTGATAGTCTATCAGGTGAGAAACCTTTATCAGACCAAAAATGAGAGGTTGCACCATTATCACAACCTAGTCTGGGATCATATTGAAAATTTTGACGGCTTCAACATATCTATCATTCCAAGGGAATTCAATGATCGAGCAGATGCATTGGCTGTCTCTGCCACCCTTCTAGTTCCTCACCCAGATTTTAAAAGAGATAAGTATACTATCGAGCTGGTTTTTTGACCAAGTGTACTAGATAATGCTAGCCACTGGCAAGTGTTTAATAATGATTATCAAATCATCACCTTCTTGGAGCAAAAAGATAGTTTCAAACAACTACGTTTTGAAGGTAGTGAACCTCAAGAGTGTGGGGCAGCTCCTAAGGCCCATGTGAACATAGGTGAGGACTTTCTATAGTTTAAAGGGAATAAGATTCCAAAAGTCTTGGTGTCCCTAGAGAAATTGTCTGATAACCATGATAGGTTTATTAAGCAACAGCGTACGAATTCAAAGTCCTCTCAAGACTTTAATCAGGCAAACTTGGGAACCAAGCGTGATCCTAAAATGGTAAATATTGGGAAATGCTGCACTCTCAAGGAAAGATTTGAGCTTACTAGTCTACTCCACCAATACATGGATGTATTGGCCTATTCCTATGATGATCTGAAATTAGTAAAGCCTAATGATGTTCACCATGACATTCCTCTGAAGGCAAACACTGTACCTTACAAGAAGAAATCCAGGTAGTATAATCCAAAAATCTTAGGTAATATCTTAACTGAGATACAAAAGATGTTAGATGCCTGGATAATTTTTCCAATTCATCACTCAGCATGGATTACCAACATAGTACCTGTCAAAAAGAAAAATGGCAAAATTCAAATCTATGTGGATTTTAGGAACTTAAATCAGTTGTTTTTTTAAAAGATAATTACCCTCTCCCCATCATGGATCAAGTTCTGTAGATAGTAACAGGTTTAGAAATGTTATCAATGCTAGATGGTTTTTTAGGGTACAATCAGGTTGAAGTCAGAAAAGTAGATCAGCATAAGATAGTGTTCACCACGCCTTGGGGCACATTCGCTTACCGAAGAATGCCTTTTAGTCTGATAAACACAAGCACCACTTTTCAAAGGGTGATGGATCTTGCTTTCAAAGATGAGATGGGAAAATTCATTGTAGTATACCTGGATGATTTGATGGTATTTTCAAAACATCATTCTGAGCATGTTCACCATTTGCAAAAAGTACTGGAATGTTGTCATCAAAACGGTATCTCTTTAAACCCAAAGAAATCCATCTTTAGAGTAACTAAAGGGAAACTTCTCAGACACATCATGTCCTGAGAAGGTATTAGAATTGATTTAGAAAGAGTCAAGTCCATCTAGGAGCTTACTTTGCCTACCAGCAAGACCACAGTTCACTCTTTCTTTGGAAAGGTGAATTTTCTCAGAAGGTTTATTACTGAGTTTGCTGAGAAAACTTGTCATATTGTCAACATGATGAAGGGCAATGCTACATTCAGGTGGACTGCTGAGGGTAAGTCAGCATTCAAAGAGATTAAAGAAGCAATCACTCGTGCACCAGTCTTGGTCTGTCTAGATTATACTAAAGGTTTCAAAATATATTATGCCTCTGAACATACACTATCAGCTATTTTGGTCTAGCAAAATCCAGAAGGGGCAAAATATTCTATCTCATTCATGAGTTGTCCACTCAAGGATCATGAGCTAAAATATTCCCTTATAGAAAACCATGCATACGTCGTGGTCAAAGCTGTCAAGCATTTTAGGTTTTATATCTTGAATTCTCACACTGAAGTTCTCGTACCAAATACAATAGTAAAATCCATTTTGACTCAGCAAGAGTTCGGTATAAAGAGAGGTAACTGGATTGCCAAAACTCAAGAGTTTGATCTGGACATCAAACCAACTAAGCTCGTACAAGGAATGGGTCTCTGCTAGTTGATCGCCAACAACATTCCAGATGAAGTAGAAAGTGAAGAAGTAGAGATCGAAGGCGTGCCTATGGTTCTCCTTATTGCCACTACTGATGAGTGGTATTCTGACATTGCTCATTTTCTGACATATGGTGAGTGTCCCACTCATCTTTCTTTTAAATAAAAATAGAATGTTAAATTGAAAGCAATTGGTTATGTTCTGTGGGATAATGGTCTTTACAAGAGAAACCTGGACAGGGCATTTCTTCGTTGTGTTGACAAAACTTAACAAGGAAGACTCTTAGAATCTTTCCATAATTTGTCCTGTGAAGGACATTTCTCTACACTGATAATGGCACACAAAATTCTACAAGAAAGGTACTATTGGCCCACTCTTTTTTAGGATGCCTACAAATAGGTGCATAGGTGTGAATTATGTCAGCAATTTGTTGGAAAACCTAAGTTGCTTGCTTTGCCCCTCAAGCTGGTTATGGGACAAGAGGCGAGAACCAAAAGGGATGCATGGAAAATTTGACTCCCTTTGGAGAGGCCCATTTACCATTCGATAGCCTTGTGGTGAGGCTAGCTTCTTGCTATAGTACCAAGATGGAACACCATTTACACTACCTCATAGCAGATAGCATCTTAAGCTGTTCAATCCTTGAAGCTTAGATGAGTCTGTTTGTATATATGTACAGTTTTTATGTTTTGCCTATTTTCTCTCTTTCATTTCTAGCCTAACTCCGTAGCCCGATGGCTTGGATGAAGGCACTTAGAGACTGGTTTCTACTCCCGTTAATCAATTTGATCAGCGAAATTTCCCCAATAGGAGCCAGATATTGTTTCCAAAATTAGCTTAGCTCATTTTTGAGAACAACCCCCTACAGAACTTGTTCATTTCGTCTTTCGTTTCTCTAAGTTCATTTTTTAAGATGAATTTCAAATTCATTTTCATCTCGACCTCAGAACATGAAAGTGGTTACAATCTCATTTTGGCTAAGTTTTCCCCTCCCCAGACTTTCCTTCTGGAGTTAGTAGTCTTTTCTTCCATTTTCGTGCAAAGGCAACAAATTTTGCCACCCCTGCATTCTTTTTTTTTTGCTTTTTGTGTAAAGGCAGCAAATTTTGCCGCCTCTGCATTCTTTTTTTTTGCTTTTTGTACAAGGGTGGCAAAATTTTCCGCCCATGCATTTTTGCCTGCAAGGGCAGTGAATTTTGCCACCCCTGCACCTTGACCTGCAAGGGCGGCAAATTTTGCTGCCCCTGCACTCGAATTCAACAAAAAATGCAAGGGTAGCAAATTTTGCCACCTTTGCACATCTTGATAACCATGCGTAGCATTTATGGCTATGCACGATGGGTTGTTGAGGTGGGTTTTCCACCCCATATAAATTGATTTGGGCCTCTCTTCTCTTCATTAATTCCTCCTCTCCTCCTATCTCTTGTACTTGAGTGACCCAGTTGATGACTCAAAGCACGTATTCATGGATTCAACCTCATGGCACGTGTGATTTCTCAGGTTGGTCTTGTTTTTAGCATTTATTTTTGTTTTCTTTTCTTGCTTTTGCTTAGTGTTAGGGGGTTTTATTTCATTTTTCTTTTATCTTTCCCTCCTTCCCATGTGCTTCCTCTCCACCTTACCGCGGGCATGGTTTTCTCCCCCATTTTGGACCGCAGACTTCTTTTCCCTCTAGCCCACATTAGGCCTTTAGGGCAGCAATTTTTGCCGCCTATGTCTTTCCTCACAAGGAAGGTCCCCTACAATGGCAGTGATCTTTGCCGCCCCCTCCTTTCTGCAGATTTTCCTTGTAAGGGCGGTGAAATTCAACGCCCTTCTCTTTTTCTTCCCTCTCTGCAAGAGCAGCAAAAATTGCCGCCCCTGCACGTTTTTCTTTCCAATTGAAAGGGCAGTGATTTTTCCTGCCCTTACCTTTTTTCCAACTCTTTGTAGGGGCAGTAATTTTTGCCGCCCTTGCATTTTTTCTCTCAGATTTTTCTAACTCTTAGGAATTTTCTGACCTATCCTTTTCTTTCCCTTTCTCCTCATTTTCCATTCTTTCTTCCACCCAACCTTTTTAAGTGACCTCCAGTAACCAAGATCACTTAAATTGCATTTTTCCTCTCTCATCCAGTCTCCTCTCATCTGTGATCATGACTGCAGCTCAATCAGCAAACTCCTGCACACTTACTCCCATCCGATCAAAATCATTCCCCATGACGGAAGTGTCTCCCAAGAAGGTGAAAACCATGAAGTATAAGTACCAGGGTGTCTTCCCACTCACATCAGTCTCCTCGAATGTCGAGGACATTCGAGACACTGAGATTGGCCATGTGGACATGGCTGAATTTCTGGTGTGAACAAAGGTGACAAATCCCAGCACTGAGATAAAGAGGATCATTGAGAGCAACATCCGCCTAGTGGCTGCCTTTCTGGTAGCAACGCATCATGCTGAGTTCATCCTTCAATGCGTGCACTTCTACAACAAAGAGACCAAAATGGTCTCAGATGTCAGTGATAACACGGTGATTTAGTTAGACCACGAATTCATCGACAAAGTTTTCATGTGCCCTCCAACCACCGAAGTAACCCAAATTGATTTCGTGGACGTGTAAAAAGAGTATGATAAAGACCCTGAGAGGGAAAAGAAGGTCATGAACTATAAGTGGTTGAAGACCCCTAGGACCAGCCTCTCCAAATGGCCAAAGAACTTTTTGAGGAGCAATTTTGTCGAGAAAGTTGGTGACTTGATCACCCTTCTCAATAGAGTACGGGGTCTCCCATCTTCTTCACAGTTCCATGAATGGATGTATCCATTCATCAAGATCATCCTCCAGGGCAAGCAAACCATCCTTTGGGGAGAGCAAATCAGCAATGCCCTCCATGAGTAGTTAACCAAAGTACATACTTCCTTCAAATTCTATATGACTTCGTACTTAGTTTATATAGATGCCAAAATGTGATCTTTCCTGGGATTAACTACTGAAGGAGATAAAAAGACCACCCTGGTCTACTCATATTATCCTCAGCTGACACTTCAAGGGTCAACACATCATTTCAAAAGAGTAAATGATGCTTTCTTTGCCATGTTTTTATGTCTCTTCGATCCTCAGCTCGAATAGAAGAGAATATCAGATGAGGCTTGGGCAGTGGTCAATAATTATAGCTACATGTTCCTCCAGTTTCCCACATTCTGTTATCTTTAGGTCGGCTTTTACCAAGGCTACCCCTACATGCTTCCCAAGTTCTCTTTAGATATATTAGTTCTAATGGAACTTTGCCGACAACTGGTTGTCATGCATATTAGACAGATGGAACTGAAGAGACCAGGTTTCAAGTTTCTAATCAAGATTGGTAGGTATTTTGTTGCATTATCAACCAAATCTAAGGTCATGGAAACTAAAATGCAAATAGTTACTATCAAGCCATTTAAAAGATGAGAAAAATTTGACTACAAGGGAGTCAAAGAGAAGATCAAAAAGAAAACTCAGTCCCATGAACCAATGATTGAAGATATTTGGGTAGACCTAAAGACGGCTGAGGAAATTAGGAAAATAGACTATTGCAGGTTGACACTAGAGCAGATTGAATATCTTGAGCTTGCAAAGATCCCCTCTAGTTTAATCGATGATGGGAACATCATAAATAGCAGGTATCTGGTAGAGAAGGTTGTTGGTTCCCCTCTCCCTCCAGTTTAGTGGTCTCAGAAGGAGCTGACTTCTCTGAGAAAAAGATTCAAACCAATATTGGCTAACACCAATGACTGGTTAGCAGCCAAAGGAATCACCCTGAGGGAATTTGTTACAGGTTTAGAGGCTGAATACTAGGCAGAATTAAAGAGAAAATTAGAGAACATAACTAAAAACAAAGGTAATGTCCCTTATCCTTCTAGGCCTCACAAGCCTAGGATCATCTTTGTATCCAAGAAATCAAAAACTTCACAAGGGCCAAAAGCAACAACAAAAGGAACCAAAGAACAGAGTCCTCAAGCACAAGTAGCTCAGGCCATGGAGAAAGATGATCAGCCATCAGGGCAACCAAGTGTTGGGTCTCCACTCTCACAAGAACAAGTGTAGTCGAGCAAGAGCGTATCTCCTTCTCCCCCTCAGTCTCTTATGGTTCCCTCTTCTCCCATCTCTCCTATCAGTGTTCCCTCCTTCGGAGTCACTTCTCCTTCCAGAGTTGTATTTGGCAATCCTCAGGGTCCTAAAAGTTCTCCTCACTCTTCTGGATCCATTCCAAGTCTATCATCTCCTTCCTTCAACTTGCCAGCAAGCCCTGCACCCGAGCCAGAATCGGTAGTTGGTGTAGTTTTGCCAGTTACTCTAATTACAACTACTATCACCACTAGCAGAAAATGGCTATAGTAACACCAGTAGATATAACCATTGCCACAACAGGCACTTCTCTCCTACCTTGGATGTTTGCTTTCACGCCGAAAAGAAAGAAGATGGCCATCTCCCTAGATGAGTTTGACTTTGGCAAAATAGTGCCGGTGAAAGCAAAGGCTCCTAAGAGGCCAATAATTCTCTTGAAATTGGTCAAAGAAAAGGGACAAAAATTTCTAAAAATTACGAAGCCTCCACAGGATGCAACCCTTGAGGGTTTCGAGATGAGCGACTATTCCATCTCTCGTATTGAACTTGGCAAAGTTACCCACAAAGGTACGAAAATTGATCTTCAGTCAGCTATGGATATCATGGTCCAAAAATTTGATCGAGAGAAGGAAAGGAAGGATTATTACAAAGCCAAGGTAGAGCAGCTAATGGCAGTAATAAAAAGGTTCACTCTTCCTCCTGAAGCAGCAACTACAGAGGCCTTCTCCATGGATGACTCAGTCATTCAAAAAGTAGAAAAGACTTATTTGAAAGGGAAAGTCCTAGAGGACTATATTGAAAAGATGCATACTTAGGGAGTTTCTCTACTTACAGAAGTAGCAGCAAAGACAGGAAAAATGAAGAAGGTAAAAACACAGGTAGATGATTTTGTCTCCCTTATCTCTCAAGAGATTGATAGCTTGGAGAAAGATCTTAATAGATGGAAGGAAATGAAAAATATCAAGAAGAGCACCTTGATATCTATCGGTGTCATCTCCAATAAGGACTCCTATGTTGAGATCAAGGAGTCACTGGTCTTTAGAATCTAGGTACTCAAAGACTTAATTGATGATCTTAAATCTTTCAAGGAAGCTAGTGAGAAGAGTGACTTGAGCCTACTAAATAAATTAGAAGAGCTGCCATGTGACTTAACCTATAAGGACAATCAGTTCCTTCTGGTAGAAGAGATGATTCAAAATTTCAAGGAGATGATTCAGAGAGATTTTGAAGAAAAATCCTTCTCAATGTCTTTGGTGGACAACATTCTAGATGCTCAGTTAAGTTTGGAGAATCTAAGATCTAGGTTAACAGGCCATGCTAAAGCTATCACAACATTGAAGGATGCACTGATCAGAGCAAGAATCATCTCCAAGAATGTAGTTGCACCAGACATCATAGGAATTTAGGCATCTATCACCATGTATGATGCTCATTTAAAGAAACTTGGCAGCCAAAATTGATTCTCTCTCTCTCTCTCTTTTCTTTCTTCTTCTCTCCTTATGAACTTCTATTTTGTGCAAAGTGCATGCAGTTTTGAAATATGTAATCACATGTAAAAAGTTTGGAAAAATATCTAAAAGTCAAAGATGAGTCATCTTTGACCAAGATATTTTGTATATTTTATTATTTTCTCTTTTTGAGGATTTTCTCCCTATATATAGTGGAGAACTCATTTGTAAATAATCTTGAAAAAATTAATAGCAAACACTCTGCTGGAATTGAAGCAACTTTTGAGACTTTCTGCTCAAATTTGTAAATCATATTTTGTTGAATGAATGAGAAGCAGGTTATTTCAGACTTTGTGTTGAGATTGTCTGTGTTATTTAGGAAATAGTTCTTATGTCCTTTTTCCTGGTAATATCTTATTCATCTGATTTAATAAATAAAGTGGGTGTGTTTATATTATCTAAGGGCACTTCTGAAAGGTAGAAGATAGACTTTGTGGTGCTTTTATCTTTGATATTTAGTTATATTTTGTAGTTTTAGATGAAGACTTTGTGCTTCACTTTACTCTACGGTTATACTTGTTTCGGATCGGTGAAAGAAAACTATGGAAGACTTTGTACTTATGTGAGTGTTCTTATGAACTTCATCACTTCAGGTGATTTCTTGCTCTCTGTTTAATATCATTCCTAAAAGAAGAGGAGTGTTGTTAGCTTAAGGACCAAGATTTTCCCTCTTTTGTTCTTTATACATTACCTCTAAAAAAAGAGAGGTAGATGCTATTATATCACCCCCATGTGTTATTTTTTGCTTAATTATATATATTCGGCATGTAAGTATTAATAGGGAACCTCCCCTTGATGAGAGGAGAGATTTACCTGGTGCAGATCTGGTAAACCCACACTTTTCATGGTGTAAATCTCCCTATGTTGTGGTTGATATACCCATTTTTTTATCAGTTAGTTGATGACAAAATATTCACCCAACAATAGTAAATGGCAAAAGGCAACAAGACTTCAAAAGGCCTTATCAAAGTTTGTATCAACCTTAAAAATAGGATTTTCAAGAAAATAGGCCTTTGTATAAGGTAAACTACCAAGGGTAAGGTCAAAACCAAGGGCAACATGGAACAATAGGTAGGGTAGCTTCAAACCTAATGTTGCTAGTACTTCCAACTCCTTGGTGTTAGTTAAAAATAATGTGGCCCAAGAAGAAGAGGGTACCATGCTTTAGAACCAATCTTATGGTCAGCATATTATCCCAAATATTGACCTTAATCAAGCCTTTAATGATCAATGGAAATAAGTTGCTAACTTTGGGTATAACCAAGCTCTAATGGCCCAAAATGTAGAGGTTCCTATGATGACCAAACTAGAATAACCTCCATAAATTCAAGGGGTAAATCAGGGACCAAATCAACTAGATGCTACAATGATGAACTATGAATAAGGGGAGTGTTATGCAACCATCAAGTAGGCTAGTTATATCTAGGCCTATAGTTTAGTGGTAGCAAACACAAGATTTAAAATAAGGAATAT
Organism: Torreya grandis; assembly: GCA_037957365.1. Lineage (NCBI taxonomy): Eukaryota > Viridiplantae > Streptophyta > Pinopsida > Cupressales > Taxaceae > Torreya > Torreya grandis. The sequence goes on along the minus strand of JARHVA010000540.1, from coordinate 798,472 downwards.
GGATGCCAACTGAGAAGTAATAAAATAACTTCCTACCATCACTCCTTCACTAACAAGGAATAAGGAACCTGTTGTCACTCCAAAGGTTCCAGTACCCCTAAGAGATCAAATCCAAAGGAATATTTCTATTCCACAAGGCTCACAAGCTCAACAAACAATAATGGTGGCTCCCAAAGTGCAATTAAAGGTTGGTGTTTCACCCATTAACATTGTTGAAGAAATGAAAAAGTCAACCATGGGTGTACCCATATGGGATATGTTCTCCATGCCTACCTAGGTGGAGATTCTTCAGGAGTTTTGTTCAAGATCAATGTTACAAATTTTGTATATAAACCATCAGGCAAGGTGAATGAGGTTCTCACCAATATAGCCAAAGGACCAAAGGAAGGGCAATCAAGTAAAGTAGTCAAGCCTCCTTCTTCCTATATTTCAATAATCATTGGTAACTCTCTGGTACATAACTATTTGGTGGATAGTGGGGCTAGTACCTCAATGATGCCAAAGTCCATAGCTAATTAGCTTTGTCTAAAATATGAGCCATAGTCAAAAGGAGTGATGCAAATTGATGATTTTTCTCCTAAACTATCTAGTATAATCAAGGACCTCAATATGACCTTGTAGGCTTGTCCCAATGTCTTGAACGTACCTCCTTTATTTGCACTGTGATTATCTATAGAATTAATAGACAAGGTAGGGGGATATCTTATAGTAAACTAGTCCTATATGGCCTTCAAAATAAGGTATGGGAATAAGGTGTCAATCAAAGTTGAGCCCATTATATAATTCCATATTGAACTTTATGGGCTAGATAATGTCAACATCAACTGAATCATCATTGATGAAGATGAATTTGCAATGGGGCAAGATTTAAACACTAATCTAGAGGAGGTGATAGACATGTTCCTAGATGAGTTTTGTAATGATAACTAGTTAGTAGACCCCTTAGAGGGTGTTGAATAAAGAGACTTGGGTTTTTTCTATTTGCATGAAGAAGACCAACCTATGCCATCCCCCATAAAGTCTCAAGATCCTAGTGGTCTATGAAAGTTGTTCTTTGATAGCTCAAGAAGAAAGATTTAGGTGGGTGTAGGTGTCATGCTAGTTTCCCCTTCAAATGATAAGTACTTCTCTTCATACATGTTCTAATTCATTTGAACTTACAATGTAATAGAATACAAGGGTCTCATCCATGGCCTTTAATGGGTTAATCAGAGAAAGATCTAGTAGTTGTAAGTCTATGGGGATAGCAAATTGTTTGTTCACCAAGTCAAAGGTTAGAATGCCACTAAGAACCCTTTAATGATATCCTAAAAACATATGGTATGGGACCTCATTGAGGACTTTAAGTCTTTCAACATCCAATTAGTGTCGAGAGGCCAAAAACATGTTGATAAATTAGCAGCTATAGGGGCTCATTTTGACATCCCTAATGAACTAAAAATAACCATGTTTTAACCACATATCAAAGTGGTAATAATACCATTAGTGTCAGATAATGAAGCTCATTAGTAGGTCTTTAAAATTGACAAATAGATTGAATGCTTCTTACAACAAGTAGAATTTACCTCCCTTAATCAAGAAAAGTTACAGCACCAATATGGGGATCATATTGTCCAACTAAGGTCTAATAAGCTTCCTAATGGGTTAATCACCCTAGAAGGCCTATTTCATGAACGAGACCATATGAGGAAGGATAAATCAATAATGTCAAATAATGAGGAGAATTATGAAAGAGTTATTATCTTTGAGGATAAGCTTCTCAAGCTTGGAAAGGTAAGCAATAAAGCTGAAAGGCATGATTTCATAGAGCTCTATAAAGAATATGTATACATTTTTGCTTGGAAATATAGTGATCTAAAGGGCTTTGATCCTAATCTAGCCCAATACATAATAGAGCTAAAGTTTGATGCCAAACCTATTAGGTAAAAGTAGAGGCCCATAAATCCAAAGTTTGAAGAACTCATTAGAAAAGAGTTAACCAAGCTTATGGAGTCTAGGATCATCTTCCCCATAAAACACTCCTCATGGGTATCTAATATAGTACCTATTGGAAAGAAGAGTGGGGATATCAGACTATGTGCAAACTTTAAATGTCTTAATAGGGTTTCTTTGAAGGATGATTACCCTCTACCATCCATGGAAAAAATATAGCAACATGATCATCTTTCCCATCAAACACTCCTCATGGGTAGCTAATATAGTACCTATTAGAAAGAGGAATAGGGAGATCAGACTATGTGTGGCTTCAAAGATATTAATAGGGTATCTTTGAAGGATGATTGCCCTCTACCATCCATGGAACAAATCCTACAAGTAGTTGTTGGTTTAGAACATATCTCTCTCCTAGATGGATACTCAAGCTATAACCAAGTGCTAGTGAGAGAAGAAGACTAGTACAAGACCACCTTCACCACCAAGTGGGGGACTTTTGATTATCAAAATATGCCTTTTAGATTATCCAATATTGGGGCAACTTTCCAAAGGGAAATAAGCATTGTTTTCTAAGGATTACTAAATCAAATGGTGTTGGTCTACTTGGATGGCATTACAGTCTTCTCCAAGAATGCTAGTGACCACATAGACCATCTAAGGCTAGTTTTCCAAATATGTAGAGAGTATGGGATCTCTTTAATTCCCCAAAAATGTGTGTTAGTTTTGCATGAAGGAAAATTTCTAGGCCATATTATTTCCAAATAAGGGTTATCCATTGACCCTGATAGATTAAGTATTATCTTAGCCTTATCCTTTACAAAACAAAGAAAGGGGATCCAAATCTTCCTTGGGAAGATCAACTCTGTGAGAAGGTTCATACCTGGTTTTCTAAGCTTGGTCAAGCCTATCACCACAATGCTAAAGAAAATCCAAGTGTCTGTTTGGTCTGATAAAGCTAGAATAGATTTTGATGTCATCAATTAGGATATTACACAATCACCCTCACTTCTAAACCCTTATTTATCCAAATACTTCATCTTATACACCTTTTCTAACATTGATAACATATCAACTGTGCTGATGCAGAAGAATAGTAAAGCGATGGAGTAACCAATTGCCTTTCTTAGTCAAGGGCTAGAATAATATGAGGTGAAGTACAATTTTAGTGAGAAACAAGTTCTTGTAACCTTAAGGAGCATCAATAAATTTAGGACCATGCTCTCCAACAGTATGAACCATCTTATGGTGTCTCACCCTAGAGTTAGGTCTTTCCTCCTTAACAAAGCTTTAAGTGAAAATAGAGTAGGCTAGATCATAAAGGTCATGGAGTATGACATAGAAACCAAGGTCACCAAGCTAGTAAGGGGTAAGGGTTTATGTGAACACATGGTGAATTACCTCCAAAGGGAAAATGAAGCTATTTTGGTGACCCATGACAACTCATAGGCAGGTGCACTCCTACCTCAGAAGAGTTGGCTTCAAAAAATAACTCACTTCTTAACAATAAGAGAATACCCCCAAGGTTTAGATATAACCAAAATAAGATATTTAAGGCTTAAATATATACCTTATGTATTAATTTATGGTGTTATTTTTATAAAGGACCTTAATGGGGTGCTCCTTATATGCATAGATGATGACCAGGTAACCAAACTCTTAGAGCAGTTTCATGATGAACCTACAGGAGACCATTTTGCACCTGAAACCACTACAACAAAAGTAATGAGGGCTTGTTATTACTAGCCCATCCCTTTTAGATATGCTCATGCATTGGTTAGAAGGTGCTATAAGTGTACCCTCTTTTTAGGAAAGCAAAAACAAGCATCCCTTCCACTCAATCCTATTCAAGTGGAGCAACCCTTCATACAATAGGGGTTAGACTTCAAAGGGATGATCAATCCACCATCAAGTATAGGGAATAAATGGTTTCTAACTATAGGGTGGAAAACATTAGTTTGAAGGAAGATAGTGAAGCTATGGTCTTAGATTTATATCACAACCCTATAACCAGGTTTGGTGTTGTAGCCACCATAATTTTTGATAATGGATTAGCATTCCTTGGTATGAAGATAAGTGAATGGGATGTCAAACTGGGCATCTAACTCAACACTTCTTCTAATTACTATCCTTAAATAAATGGACTAGTAGAGTCTACAAATAATAATTTACTGAGAATCATCAAGAGGACCATGGAAGAAAATCAAAGGACATGGCACACCAAGATAAAGATAGCCTTGTGGGCTGATAAGGGGACTCCTAAAACTACCATTGGTAATTTTCCATATGTTCTTGTGTATGGAAGGGAAGCCAAATTTCCTATCTCCCTTGAGCTTCTTATATTAGAATTATCTCATCAACTTCATTTAATGGAGGATGAACCCATGAATGTGAGGATGGTAGAACTCATGAAACTAGAAGAAACCAGGGACCTTGCTATGAAAACTTTAGAATCACATCAAGCTCAGGTCAAGAAGGATTTTAACAAAATATCTATAGCAAAGAGCTTTGAGTAAGGGGACCTAGTCCTAAAATGGGATTCAAACAAGACCAAACCAGGCAACCATACCAATTTTGATATCTTATGGAGTGGTCCTTATTTGATCCATGGATGCAAAGAGCATAAAGCTTTTCATCTTGCCCAACTAGATGGAGAGGTATTACCCATACTAGTAAATGGCATTCATTTAAATCCCTATTATTGAATAGCATTGTATCCATTTTAACATATTATACATGTCAGAATAGCATTTACTTTCCTATGGGTGCCTTGTGCACTTTTATTTTTTGTTCTATTTTTTTCTTTCCCAAAGTGCCTCGGGTATTTTTTTGTGTTTTATTTCTTTTGATCTTTGTTGTTTCAAAAGAGAGGCTCAAGTCAGTTGTCAAAGTTAATGAATCCATACCAAATAGACTAAATAAGATGATGGTCTAAATTATCAAATCATAGTAGGTATGCTTCTCTACAAGTCATCAAAGATGTTGGCCATTTTTGGCCCACATAGAAAATTCTTGCATGATTTAATGAAGCATGAATAAAGCACAAATAGGTAATTTATTAAATCTATATATCACATGTGCAAAAGAGTTATAAGTAATGGTCAAAAGGGATTGTTCACTTTTATACCAAGATCATTCACGCTAAGTTATAGCTTATGCATTATAACACCATGAAAGATATAAGCATGTAAAGTCACCCTCCAAAATATTTTTTACTATGTTTTTTGGGTCCAAACTAAGCCGAGTAGATATTTTCATGGTGCTAAATATTGCACATGTGGTAGCCCCAAAAATAAATAATCATATGGGTCTGTTCATCTTGAAGTCTAGTTTATGTGCACTAGGCTTCAAGTCTTTTGACAAAGTGCAGAATAAGATATACATGGGAAAAGATGGCTCATAATGTAGGATTTGCTAAGCTTCCATAGTTGTTTTAGACCCAACCAATTTCAGTCAAAAGAGTCAATTTCAAAAATTTATAAAAGTGCATGAAAATCTCACATAGATAGTAGATCAAAAGGGTTTATTCCTTTTAGTATTAAACCCATTCCTTACAATTTTGATGCTTCCATGATCCCTATGCTTCAAGACATAGAATTAAAAATTTGGTTATAAAAGGTAGATGCTCGCATAGATATCAATTTAAAGCTCTGGAAAATAGTCATTGGAATTCAAATAGTGGATAGATCGATGGTCCATGTTGTATCATACATTTGGATCTAATGGTGAGCATCAGTCAAAAGAGTCATTGAATCTCAAAAGTGAATGTATACGTGATAAGTTTCAAGGGTGCATTCAACTAATAGAGATCAATGATCCACAAACTTTTGTACAAATTGAAATTGATGGAGCAAGCTGAGTTAACTTTTGAATGAGTTGAGTCAATTTTTTACAACCAATCAAATTAAAGACAAGCCTAGTATTCTTGATGAGGGTTGGAAAGTTATTTTTGACCATGAAATAAAAGATTCTATAGGTTTTTTGAGGTCATTAGAGCTGGTTTAAATGTTATTAAATGGCCTAGGTAATTCAATGGAATGTAAGGAACATGTATGTGTCACCATTAAGGTTAAATTATGGACCTTGAGTTTGTATTTTTACTTAGGCAGAGTTATTCCTACAATAGTTTTCAATGTTTTTAGGAGAATATACGTATGCACATGCACGTTTGGGTTCTTGTAAAGAAAGGATGGGTCTTTTATAATTTTTATATTATAAAAGGTGTTACTTTTTTTATAGGTCTATACTCATATAAAAACTATAGGAAAACCAATAGTCTCAAAGTAGTTTTCCACCTACAGATAGGCCTATGATCTAAGCTTGAAGATAAAGTAGAAGTATAATTAAATATAGGCCTATGATTTAAGCTTGAAGATAAAGTAGAAGTATAATTAATGTGAGGGATATTCAATCTTTAGAAAGGTCATTATCTTGACAAGAAGCCATCTAAAGGGCACTACACCATGTTTCAGTCAGGTCCATGATCATGAAGTTTTATCTTCAAGCAGGAGTTAGCATCAAGGATCAAAGAAATATCACATTAGGAACTACAACTAGGGACATTTAATACATCCTTAAGGCCTTTGAGGACCTTACCACTCAACAAACCATATACAAGAATTTTATTGATAAAAAGGGTGGTAATGTTCCATTAGCTAAGGAACAAAAGGTGGCAACTCAGGTTCATTTAATGATCCAGGACACGTTTTCTTTTTTTGATAGAGTACTCTCCCACTCTTTTAGGTAGGCTCTCTTCTTCTATATATATTGGTCTCATTCCATTTATAGGGGTTCTCAACTTTTGGGAAATTTGAGAATTTTATTTTTAAGACAAGGATACTCATCGAGACTCTTGAAAAAGTGTGCTCATTTGATAAGGTTAAACCCTATCAAAATAATATAAAAACTACCTTTTGAAGTAATATGATCAACTCTTTGCATGTATCTTATATTTAATCAGTGTTTAGTATGCTTGTGTATGGTAAATTCAAGAAAGAGACTCTTCCTTGTTTGTTTTCCTTCTACTTGCTTTTTTGAAGATGTCCTCAAGCCAAATTGTAAGTATGGATTAGTGTTCCATTTTGGACCTCTGCTATGAAATATTTATGTAATTGGTGAGATTGTGAGATTGAGTAAGTCACAATTATCTTTTGTTGATCTAGTATGGGTTAAAACTTATATGAGTGTTTATTTAATTTAGGTGTATCACCCTGTTAACTTTCTTAGGATCCCTTACTCTCTTCTAACTCTTTTCCCATGAAGCATTGGGCTTAGTCTTAGTTTCATGTGAGCATCAAAGATGAAGCTAGCCTAATCTAGAGGTTCAGCCCTAACATAGGTGACCCATTGCCTAGGGTTATCCCAATTTTATAGATCAATTAGAGAGAGCCTAAATAATCATCTCCAAGGGTGAGAATTGAGCCCATAATAGTTTTGATGGATTCTTAAGATTTATATAACCTAGTCCATGCTTCTTAATGTTCATAACATATGAGAACCTAACTAGATCCATCCATTTACATTGCTAGACTTATTTCTAATTATTTGATACACTACTTCATCCAACCATGAAAGAGTTTTATATGTGGGCTAACAATGGCCAACATCTTTGACAACTCACAGGGGTTGCATGTTTGTCTATGCAAGGGAACCCAAAATATGTTGCCTTGTCTAGTCCATTGGGCATGGAGTCTCTACTTTCATCCAACACATTTGACTTGAATCTAATGTTGGATGCCAATATTGATCTAACCTCTTTAAAAAAACAAAGGACCAAGAAAATAACAAACAAGATAGATTACCCAAGGCACTTATTGAAAGGGAAACTAACCTACTAAAAAAATGTGCATAAAGGCACTTAAATAAAAGCATGAACCTACTGTAATATATACAATATTTTATAATAATCTATAAGCACCTCCTTTCTAGGTCAAATGGAAAATTATTAGTATCATTCACTTGTAACAATCCAAGATGAAAAATATCCTACTTTGAAGGTATCAAAATTCATGGACCAAGTAGTTTGTAAGTCAATCATTTTGATGTGATCCCTAGTGGATGGAGTGGAATGAACATGTCTCTAATATAAACATATCGGTCCAAGTCTTCCAAACTTGGTTCATGTTGGACTATGTGAACACTTTCTTGTTATTATTCATCACTCTTAAGAAAGGCTTGCATGATGACTTCGTTTGGGCTCTTGAGAGAAACTACACTTGGCTCAATTGGTGGTTCAAAAAGACTATATTCTTCTATCTTGTCCTTATATAAATCACAATTGATCATGCTTAGAGCAGAATGTTCATAGCTTTCTAGAATAAGGACATGTCCCTCAACCTCTTCAAATTCTTTGTTTATGGAATTGAACCATTACCATAACTCTTTAGGTTCTTCACTATTATGCTCATCAAATTGAATCACTTGGGTACTTGAGATGTCTCCTTCATCAACCTCACTCAATATTTCATCTTGTTCTTCAACTAAAAATGAAGGTTGATCTGACTATCCAAGGTTTGAAGTATCACATCTGTCTTGTTCAAGATTTGATTTGCTTTACTTCAACTCCAAAATATCAAGGCTACCTTCATTTGGCACCTTATCTTAAAGTTTACCCACCTCAAACACCTAGTCTTGATCATCTTATTGATTTATGTAAAATGGACTTTAAGTGCTCCATTCAAAATATGCTATATTTTAATATTGAGGGTTGTCCTCATCAGGATCCAATTCATTTGTGTCAAATACATGCCAAGAAGGCTAATCTAAACCTAAATTTTCCTTTTTTGGATGAAGTGGACTACCCATCATGATTTATTCATTTAGTTACAAAGCTACCAACATCGGTCAAGAATCAGCCGACGTCAGTCATCTCAAGATAGACAGGGATCGACGTCGATCACTTGTGCATTCCAGAACTGTTAGTTACATGAATAGTTTGTTTGTTGAATGATCATTTTGCATGTAAAGACTAATTTTAGTCTTGAGCTACATTTCTAATTATTGTAATTGGAAAGTCTAATTATTGTTTACATGGGATCTATTTAAGAGACCCATGGGGTTGTATTGTAATCAAGGACAAAGAAGAGATCCTTTTGTTTGTAAGATCAGTTGATCTACAGGTTGTGCAAGATTAGGGGAGATCTACATAGTAAGATCAGTTGATTTATAGGTTGTTGCAAGATTAGGGAGATCTACTTGGAGTAATTCGAGTACTTGGTGGACTGGCAGTATTCTTATTGACTGGTGGAGGGTAAAACTCTGTGTTTGAGTTATGTTTGTAATTGGTTGTGTGAGAGAGAACTCTTGAGGGAGAATTAATGGTACACCCAAAAGGTGTGGGAAAAGTGTAATTTTTTCATTGTATTTCCTTCTAGATGAGTTGAATACAAGATTGTATTGTCTCTCAAATTTTGTGATGTTTTTGATTTCTAGTTACTCATTACTTCTGGTTAAATTCCATGTTTAGCTGCTTATACAAGGTAATCAATTGTGCTCCTAATCCTAACAAGTGGTATCAGAGCTTGGTTAGGTACACTAAAAAGTGGTATCAGAGCTGTGTTTGCTCCAAATCTTGACAAGTGGTATCAGAGTGAGGTTGTAGGTTCATTAGAGCCTGGTTCGGATTAGGTTAGTGTTTGTTGATTATAGGGCACTCTCAGGGGTTTCTGATTGAGTGGGAGAAAAGCAATGGTAGAAGAAAGTAAGCTAAGAATGGATAAATTCAATGGCAAGAATTATCAATTATGGAAGATGCAGATAGAAGATTATTTGTATCAGAAAGATCTGTACTTATCGTTGGGTGGGGTTGCAAGCAAGCCCATAGATATGAAAGATGAAGAATGGAATGTTCTTGATCAGAAGGCTCTGGGATCTATAAGGTTGAGCTTGGAATCGTTTGTGATTTCCAACTTATCACAGGCTAAGAAAATGGTAGAGTTAATGAAATCTTTGGCAAATTTATATGAAAAACCCTCAGCTTTGAATAAGGTATTTCTTATGAAGTAATTATTTAATTTGCAAATGCTAGAAAGTGGATCTGTACATAGTCATCTCAGTGATTTCCATGGTTTGGTAAGCCAGTTAATTTTAGTCAATATAGCTTTTGATGATGAAATTAAGGCTCTCTTAATCTTATGCTTATTACCTCAAAGTTGGGATAGTTTGGTAATGGCAGTTAGTAATATTGCATCTGCTTCAAAAATCTTAAAAGTTGATGATGTTGTTAGTGTAATCTTGAATGAAGAAATTCATAGGAAAATCATAGGGGAATCATCAGGGAATGCTTTAAGTGTTGAAATCATGGAAAAGCAAAGAGAGAAGATCAAGCAAGGAAAATCAAGGTCAAAGATAGGTAGGAGATCCAGATCCAAGTATGGCAGTAAAATCTGCTAGAATTGTGGAAAGAAAGGGCATGTAAAGAAAGATTATTGGTCGGTAGAAGATCAACATGAAGGAAATGAAGAAGCAGATGTTACAGGTATTGTTACACATGATGCTCTTGTATGTTCCTTGGATAAAGTGGAATCTTGGGTTTTAGATTCTAATGCCTCTTTCCGTGCAACCCCAAATAGAGAATTTTTCCATGATTATGTCCAGGGAGACTTTGGAGAGATTTATTTAGGGGATGGTAAGCCTTATCAAATGGTTGGCAAAGGGAAAGTGTAGCTGAAATTGCAAATGGGCAACACATGGGTGTTGAAGGAGGTCATGCATGTCCCAATCCTGAAGTGGAATTTGATTTCTATAGGAAAGTTGGGTGATGAGGGATGCACAGTAACTCTCACAACAGATTCTTGGAAAGTTTCCAAGGGTGCACTTTTTTTAGCAAGAGCTAAGAAATTAGGTACTCTTTATCTATCTACTTGTATTACTGATTCTCCTTCTAGTTTATCTACTTTAGATGTAGATGTGAAGATGTGGCTCTATAGGCTTGGTCACATGAGTAAGAAGGGGATGCATGTTCTTGAGTCAAAAGGTAAGAGTTCAGATTCAGAGACCATAGATCAAGATTTTTGTAAGCAATAGAAGAAAGTGAGGTTTCTTGAAACACATACTACAAGAAAGGATTGGGTTTATTGCATAAAGAGGAAATCTGATGTTTTTGACAAGAACAGGAAAGCCTTGGTTTTCAAGGAGAAGATGATGGATCGAGATCAGCTCAAGGGGCTAACTAATTTTGAGAAGGGAAGTTTGGATAAGATTATGATCCAAAGTGAGCTCACAGGTAAAAAGTCATCACTCACAGGAAAACACAGTTACCGACGTCAGTCAGGTGGAACCGACATTGAACAGGCAGGTACCAACGTCAATCATGTGCAGACCAAAGTCAGTGGTGTCAGGCAGGTGGAGACCAACATCAGTCAGAGAACTAACGTTGGCAACTAGGTGGACACTGACATCAGTCAAGGAACTAGTGTCAGGGATCAGGTGGAATTGACATCGGTCAGGTGCAGACCAAGGTCGACTAGAAAATGGATTTTGGGTGGATAGCAAGCTATCAAGGAGTCTCAAATGCCCATGTGGAGGACTGAAAGGGTAAGTAAGCCTCAAATTTGTTATTCCCCTTCTTTACACTACTTGTTGCTCACTGATGGTCAAGAACTAGGAAGTTTTAAAGAGGCAGAGCAGGTAGAATCCAGGAAATAGTGGGAACATGGCATGAATGAGGAAATTGATTCCTTGGAAAAGAACCAAACAAGAGATTTGGTAGAGTTTCTAGCCAAAAAGAAAGCACTGATAGATGAATGGATTCCTAAGTTAAAGAAAGGAGAGAATGGACACGTGAGACAGAAGGCCAGGTTATATGGACTTGAGCAGGCTGTAGAACAATGGTGTTTAAGGTTTGAGAGGTGTATGAAAAAGCATGGCTTTAGTCAATGTCAATGTGACCATTGTGTTTACTTTACCAAGTTGGATAATATTAGCTACATTATCCTATTACTGTATGTGGTGTATATGCTTGTTGCAGGGTCACACATGTAGGGAGTTGCTGAGCTAAATGTAAAGTTAGTTCAGAGGTTTTCCATGAAGGATTTAGGAGTAGAAAAATTCTTTGGCATGAGTATTTCTAGAGATAGGAAAAATCATAGGTTGATGTTGTCTCAGGATGATTGTGTGAATAAGGTAGTGGAGTGATTCAAGATGTAAGATGCAGAACCAATTAGCACACCTATGGATGGACAGTTCATAGAACAGTGTCCTAAATCACATAATGAGGTTGAGTACATGTGTACTAGACTTAATATTGCCCAAGTAGTGGGAGCTATCAGCAAGTTTGTGGCCATTCTGGGAAAGGAGCACTAGAAAGTAGTTTAGTGGATTCTCAGGTATTTGAGAGGGACCAGTAGCAGGTATACATGCTATGCAGGGTCAAGCACTTCTCTACATGGGTATGTAGATTTGGATATGGTAGGTTACTTAGATGACAGGAGTAGCACCACAGGATGTGTGGTGGTTGGTCTTCAAGATTAAACTTGAAGAGGGATACAAGCCAAGAAACAAAATTAGATGATGTAAAGGTACAAGTATAGGTGCAACTATTTATCTCCAAGTGGGAGATTATTAAGTTGTGGAGCTAAAAGCTTCACTGATGCAAATTAGAGGAGTTTATTGAGTGCTAAAGAAACCAACATCGACATGATCAACTGACACTGGTCATATCCAGTTACAAAGTTGCTGACATTGGTCAGGAATCAGCTGACATTGATCATCTCCATATAGACTGGGACCGATGTCAGTCACCTGTGCATTCCAAAACTATTAGTTACATGAATAGTTAGTTTGTTGAATGGTCAGTTTGCATGTAAAGACTAATTTTAGTCTTGAGCTATGTTTCTAATTATTGTAATTGGAAAGTCTAATTATTGTTTGCATGAGATCTATTTAAGAGACCCATGGGGATATATTGTAATCAAGGACAAGGAAGAGATCCTTCTGATTGTAAGATCAGTTGATCTGCAAGTTGTGCAAGATCATGGGAGATCTACATGGTAGGTAAGATCAATTTATTTTTAGGTTGTTGCAAGATTAGGGAGATCTACTTGGAGTATTTTGAGTACTTGGTGGATTGGCAGTATTGTTACTGACTGGTGGAGGGTCAACTCTGTGTTTGAGTTGTGTTTGTAATTGGTTGTGTGAGAGAGAACTCTTGAGGGAGAATTACTGGTACACCCAAGAGGTGTGGCAAGAGTGTAATTTCTTCATTGTATTTCCTTTTGGATGAGTTGAATACAAGATTGTATTGTCTCTCAAATTCTGTATTGTTTCTGATTTCTAGTTACTCATTACTTTTGGTTTAATTTCGTGTTTAGTTACTTATACAAGGTAATCAATTGTGATCCTAGATCCTAACATTTGGCAGCTTATCTTAAAGTTTACCCACCTCAAACACCTAGTCTTGATCCTCTTATTGATTTATGTAAAATGGACTTTAAGTGGTCCATTCAAAATATGCTATATTTTCATATTGAGGGTTGACCTCATCAAGATCCAATTCATTTGTGTCAAATCCATGCCAAGAAGGCTGGTTTAAACCTAAATTTTCCCTTTTTGGATGAAGTGGACTACCCATCATGATTTATTCATCATAGACACTTTCATTGTCCTCTTTAGGTTCACCTATGACTACAAGCTCCGCCTTTATCCTTTATAGAATAGGTTCCTTTTCTATAAAGGAGATGGTGGGAGGATGAATAGGTTCACCTTGATTGTATATTAGGAGGGTATCCTTATATCTAGGTACTTTTAATTCTCTTTTAGGTGGCTCTTGAACTGAGGAAAGAGAATCTTAAAACTCTTGTACACCAAGCTCATTAAGTTGAGTTATGGTTGCTTGATTCATTTCTTGCATAGCTAACACTTCCTATATTTGATAGTTTTTAGTGATGTCATGGTGATGTTATGGAGGTGTCCTGATGATTTTATGAAGTGCTTTGATAGCCTAAGTAATAATAACAAAGTGTGCAATGTGCTTGTCTTAGTGTGCTTAAATGAGGCTCGGTTGATATTTAGTTTTGACATGATTAGAGATGTTTAGGGATGATTATGGTGATTATAAAATGTGTAATAGGTAACTAAGAGGTTATACATGCTTTTATATCTTGTGTGCATAATTTTAATTCATCTGGTAGTCCATAATTTTCATCTAGATAGTTTTGGTCTAGTGGTAGAAAATTAGAGTAGGCAGTTTGTTGATGTCACCATTACTACATGTGGATGAGTCAAGAGGATTTGGTCACATGGTTATGATCACATGTGTACCTATTTTATTTTCACTAAATCTCAAATCATGTGCCTAATCATAGTCAAAGATATGCATATGCAAATTTGGGCTCCCAGATAGTTGACTGTGTTTTTCCATACTTAGCCAAATTTGTGTGACAAGAAAAGTTAATTAAGAATTTTGATGTTGTTATATCTTGCACATGTGAAGGTATCAAGATAAAATGATCATATTGGTTTTTTTAGTTTTGATTCTAGTTTATTTTTACCTAATTTTAGATCATGTGATGAAGTGCGTCAAAATATATGCATGAGAAAATTTGGCCTTCCAAGCAAGTTTTGACATAGTTGGCTTTGTGATAGAAGATTTTGAGAAGGAATTTTAATGGTAATATATCTCACTCATGTGAAATTTCTAGGATTTTCATAGTATATGGATGTATTCTCCTATGTGAAGAGATCATATGATCCAAATTTAAGATCATGCATCTAAGTCCAGAAGAAGTTATTAAGGTTCAAAAATGGCTACTAAGATAGATTGCAAGGGTCTCCATACTTAGTCAATTTTACAAGAGGTAAAGATTGAGAAAGTCTCAAGGAGATCGATCGAGTGCCTTTTATCCAATATTTTAGGAATCAATGAGTGTTAGGAATAAATACACAAATTGATGTAGAACAATTTCAGAGAATCACAATAATAATAGATATAAATAGAGATGTAGAAAGAACAAAAATAAACATGAAAAAATAAGAAAACTAGATTTAATGTGGCTCACCCAATTTGGGATACATCCACAAATAAACACTTGAATTTTATTAAAATACACAAGAGTAAAAACCACTCTTAGATTAGTCTTTTCATAATTACAATGCACAAATATTGTTTGGAGCTACGCTTAATAAACCCTCCTAAATTTGCACTTGAATTCACACACTATGTTCTTCCTTCTCAAACCCTTATTCTCATGATGTATTACCTAATAAATATCTATCTATACATAATACATTAAAAAATTAGTATTAAAAAATAGTGGGTACCAAAACCATGGGCCAAGTCAACCCAAAAAATGGTTTCCCATTAAAGGCAGTCTTAAACCTTGGCAAGAATACAATAAAGTGTATAGTACATTTTAAATGTATAGTATTTGAAATACACTATAATTTTATAAATAGGCTTCACAACACAACAATATCCCACTTGGAGACTAATTTCCTCTGAGCAGGCTTCTCAACCCTTCATTATCAATTGTGAAGGCCAATCAAAACTAAACATAGCTTCAGTTTCTCCTTTTTTACCACCTTGGTCATCATGTCTATAGGATTCTGACTGGTATGAATCTTCTCTAGCTTCAACTTCTCTTCCTCTAAATCTATTCTAATGAAATAGTGCCTCAGTTGTATATGCTTCATCCTAGAGTGGAAAGCATATTTATTTGATAAATGTATATCACTCTGACTATCACTATATAGCTTCCCTTCCTCGTATTTATGCCCCAACTCTTCAAGAAACTATTGTAACAAAATCATTTCTTTTCTTGCCTCTGTGGCAATAACATACTTAGCCTTTATGGTTGACAAAGCCACAAGTTTTTGTAGTCATGAAATCTAGCTCACTACTATGTCACCTATAGTAAATACATATCTTGTTGTTCTCCTACTATCTAAATATCCAACCATGTCTGAATCTACATAACCATTCAAATTGGTGTCCAATCCACCATAACTTAAAACTATCCCCATGGTCCCTCTTAAATATCAAAGGATCCACTTCACTACCTTCCAGTGTTCTCTATCTAGATCACTCATGTACCTACTTACTACTCCCACTAGATAGGCAATATCTGACCTAGTACACACCATGGCATACATCAAGCTACCAATAGTTGATGAGTATGGTAAATGTGACATTTGGATTCTCTCCTCCTCTATCTTAGGACACTGCTCCTTTGATAACTTGAAATGACCTACCAAAGGAGTCTTAACCAATTTAACATCCTACATATTAAACCTCTCCAAGACATTTTTGATGTACTCTTCATGGGATAGATTCAGCTTTCATTCCTTCCTATCTCAAGTTATTCTCATACCAAGGATTTATTTTTCTACTCCCAAATCCTTCATAGAAAGTAAATAAGTTGTTCCTTGAGTACCTTTACTTCTTGCATGTTCTTACCTATAACAAACATGTCAATTACATACAGGCAAAGGATAATGTAATCGCCATCATCAAACTTATTGATATATATGCAATGGTCTGAATGACACCTAGAGTATCCTTGCTCCATCATTAAACTATCAAATTTCTTGTACCACTATCATGGAGCTTTTTTCAGGCCATACAAGCTCTTCTTCAATTTGTACACCATTTTATTATTTCTTGTGACCTCATATCCCTATGGCTATTCCATATATAAGTCCTCCTCCAAATCACCCTAAAGGAATGCATTATTCACATCCAACTTCTCTATGTTTAATTATTCCATTGTCACTATCCCAAGAATACTCCTAATAGAAGTAATCTTTACCACTGGGGAAAAAATCTCATCAAAATCAATTCCCTTCTTCTATGCAAACACCTTTACCACCAACCAAGCCTTATACATTTTTTACCTCCATCATCTTATTTAATTATATACACCCACTTGTTCTACAATACTCTCTTAACTTCAGGTAGGGTTACCAAATCCCAAGTCTAATTTTTCATGAAAGACTAATGCTCCTCATCCATAGATTACTCCCACTTCTTCCTGACATATGCCTACATTACTTCTTCAAATCACTTTGGATATCCATTGTTAGTGAGTAATAAATAATTAATGGATGGATAAAATGTTAAGGTTCCCTTCTTACCCTAAAATACCTTCTCACCATAGGATTTTGGGGTTCTTGTAGAGTAAGTGCCTGACCTGGTTGCTTGGACACTTTATCATCTAAAATGCCCTCTAGTAATATGTACTCTTTTCTATAATCCTCTTTTTGATCCTAAAACTATTGTATATACATGAATTTTTCATTAAAGACAACAATCCTGGACCTTAAGATTTTATTTTCCCTAAGACTCTAAATTTGAAAACCAAAGTCATCCTGACCATAACTAATAAAAGTGTATTTTTCAAATTTAGCCTCTAACTTGGTCCTATCATCTTTATCAATATGAGTGAAGGATTCACATCCATTTATTATAAGAAATGAATAATCAATCTTTTTATTAGATCAAACTTCCTCAGGTATGCCTCCATCCAAAGCAAATAAAGGACCTCTATTTATCATATATATTGTCATGTTTACTACTTCTACCCAAAACTAAAGAGTTAGTCCTACATGCAACCTCATGCTCTTAGCATGCTCCATGATATTAATGTTCATCATTTTTGACATTCCATTATGATTTAGAGTTCTTATAACTATCCTCTATCTATGAATTCCTTTCCTTGAATAGTAATCAAAAAATGCATTGCTACAATATTCCCCACCATTATCGAACCTAAGACATTTTAACTTGAGACCTATTTCATTATCAACCAAGGCTTTCCATATTTTAAATGTATCAAACACATCAAATTTTCTCCTAATTCCATACACCCAAACTTTCCTAGTTGTATCATCAAAAAATGTGACTTAATAATATAACCCACTAATAAAAGATACCTGACCTAGCCCCCATACATCTGAATGAACCACTTCCAACTTATTCTCCTTCCTCATAGGTCTAGCCTTGAGAAACTTTACTCTTTTATATTTTACATACACACAATCTTCACATAAATCTAAATCAGATCCTTTCAATCTAGGTAGCCGATCCTTCATAATTTGCATACCCTTTTAGCTCATGTGACTGAGCCTATTATGCCAAAATTTTACATTTGCATCTACAACAACTAAATTACAATAATTAGCACTACTTGATAAATACAGGTTACCAACCTTCTTACCTTTTGCTACCACAAGATCACCCTTAGTTACCTTCCAAGAATCCATTGTAAATGTTACCATACAACCTTCACTACTTATCTATCCTACATATACCAAATTCCATCTCAACTTAGGCACATACTTGACATCCTTCAGTAGCCAAGTGTTCTCATTATATTTCTTGATCTGAACACTTCCTTTTCCTACTATGTTTCAAGGCTCATCATCACCAAGGCAAATATGTCCAAAATCCCTTTAAACATAATCAATAAAATAATGTCTATATGGTGTAGCATGAAAAGAAGCCCCTGAATCTAAAACCCGAGATTCAAAAATATTATCAATACAAAGAATTAATGCATCCTAATAAACATTACATATTGTCACATTAACCTCCTTGGTATCTTCCTAATTTTTGTGCTTGTTTTGAAGAGACCAACAATCCTTCTTCACATGCCCAGTCTTTCTATAGTGCCAGCATACCATCCTGGCCCTTGATTTTGACCTTCTAGGACCATTTAATTTTTCATGCTTTCCTTTTCCTCTGAACTTTTATCTCCCTCTACTCTCCACCACCAAAGCATCACCTAAAGTAGAAGTATCCCCAAAGATTTTCCATCACATTTCCTCACTAAGTATTACTCATATGGCATCCTCAAACTTCAATTTGGCATTATTAGAGATCGAGTTGCTCATAGCCATTACTAGGCTATTCCAACTCTTTGGTAAGGAACACAAAATAAGTAAAGCCTTAACTTCATCATCAAAATCTATTTTTACAAAATTCAACATACTTACAACCATATTAAATTCATTTAGATGATCAGTAACTAAACCATTTTCAAACATCTTCATATTAAATAAATTTTTTATTAAAAATATTTTATTAGAAGCAGAGGGTTTCTCATATAAATTCCCTAATTCATTCATGAGACCTTCTATGGTCTTCTCCTATGATATATTAAACACGACTGAAGATATAAGGCATAATCTAATTTCCCCAAGTTCTTTCTTGTCAAGCAACTCCCAAGCCTCATCTATCATACTCATTGGTTTATTTACTTTTCCTCCTAGTGGAGTATGGAGGTCCTTTTGATAGAGGTAATCTTCCATCTTCATCTTCCATAGATATAAGTTTTATCCATTAAATTTTTCAACCTTTGATCTATGATCATCAACCATAGCTCCCACTTAAACTAAAAACCCTTCCTGTAATTCAACACTTCAATAAATACAACCTAAAGCTTTGATACTAGTTGTTAAGAATGAATATAAAAATTGATGTGGATTAATTTCATAGAATTTCAATAATAATAGATATAAATAGAGATGTAGAAATAACATAAATAAACATGCAAAATAAGAACACCAAATTTATGTGGTTCACCTAATGTGGGTTACATCCACCAAAAAACATTTGCTCAGATTTTATTACAAGTCACAAGAGTAAAAACCACTCTTAGATCAGTTTTTTCACAATTACAATGTATAAATATTATTTGGATTTGTGCTCAACAAACCCTCTTGAGTTTGCACCTAAATTCACACACTATGTTCTTCCTTCTTAAACCCTTGTTCTCATGATGTATTACCTATGAAATATCTATCTATACATAATACATCAACAAATCAGTATTACAAAATAATGGGTACTAAAATCACGAGCCAAGTAAACCTAAAAAATGGTTTACCATTAAAGGGGTCCTGAACCTTGATGAGAATACATATAGAGTATACAATACATTTTAAATGTATAATATTTGAAATACATTGTAATTTTAGAAATAAGATCCACAACACAATAACAAGGTGAGGAGAAATGCATGTTATTAAATGAATGAGAAAAGGTAAAGGATAAGGATCCAATTGCTAGTAGGTATTTGTATAGATTGATTGAATAGTAAGCATTACTAGTTAAAGACATGAGTTATCCGTAGAGATCAATGGAGCACATTGAGTCAAAGTTTCTAGATTGCATGAGTTGATGTCAACTATTAGATGTTTAACATTTGGCTTTGGAAAACTATGCATTAAAATTATGATAAAATCAATGGTGTATAATTGATCTAAAGTTAATAGGACATGAGATGAAAGCATAGTGTTTAAAGTTTAACCATGACTGTTTGAATTTGAATATTTGAATTTTGCTAAGGAAAATACTAGTGTCTAGTTTTTGTACCATATCTTTTGATCTATGTATAACTTGCTCATGGTGTAAAAATAGAAGTTGTATAAAATTCCAAGATATATTTGGAAATATGAATTTAAAGGTATAATTATATATATAGACAAATATAATGAGATCCAAATTTGACTGTGTGTTTATGCATGTTATGCAAGTAACTTGAGAAGGGTAATTGAGCTTATTTTGATGTTGTTTCGATGTCTCATTAGGAATTAGCTATTGGGAAGTATTTTATAATCCATGAGGATGATTTTTATGGATTTTATAGGTGTGATCAATCTATATTGAGTATGAAAAATGCTTAAGAATTTGATGGTGTATTCATTCATGATGTTCTTGTGCACCATATTAGTGTTGAATTTGTTTGAGAATACATAGAGATGAGAATAATTAATATGATCATTTGAGGATGTCTTCTGGGATATAAGGAGTGGACCTATTTATTTAGAAGTGGTCTTGTGTTTATTGATTTGGTTGATGAAGTGCTAAATGGGTGAATAGGTCTTCATGAGACCTATAAGGGCTATAAGGGCCTTATTAAAAGGTGTTGCTAATTAAGGGTGACCCATAGGTGTTATGTCCAACCTATGAAGTATGTATTGAGATATGTATTCATGTGATAGATTTATTAAGGGCTAAGGCATGATTAATGGCTGATTAAGGTTTTGATTATTAAGTATGCTCTATAAATAGTGAAATCAAAGATGGTGATTTCTAGATTTGTGAGCGAGAGGCTTGTCAGAGATTTGAGAGAGACTTGTATGTGAGAGAGTTAGAGATTGAAAGAAAGGAGAGGAGATTAATATTTCCTTGCTATTGGGTTGATGAGTATAAGAGATTAAGGACTGTGTGTATGATCTATAGATTATGTTTTTTATAATAGTATAGTGTTCTTGTAATTTGAAGTTGTGCAAAGACATCTGAGTGTGCATATGATGATTATTTGAGTGAAGAAGGAGAGAGATTGTGGAATGCATATGTGAAAGGCCTATATGACTTATATAGATTTTATATAGTTATTAGATAATCAGAGGTCCATCATTAGGCATTGAAGACATCAGTTCTAAGGTTGAAGTGTTCTTTTCAAGGAGGGTCTAAAGGAATTGATCTTCCTTAAGGGTAGTTGCTCCTTGTAAAACATAGTCTCACTAAGGACCGTTGGTCAGAAGCATTTGATCAAGGTTATAGGTTAGAAGGACTTGACAAAAAAATTGGTCAAAAGGAATTGATCATCTTAAGGGTAAGTGCTCTTTGTGGAACTATTGTTTCACTAAAGGCTTTACGTCAAAGAGACTTGACCAAGGTTCTTGATTAGAAAGACTTGATCAGTCTCTTATTTATGATCATCTTATAAGATAGTATTCCATGTGATTTTAGGCTTGAGAGTGGGTTTTAATCCCCAAGATGGTTTTCCACGTAGATCTTGTGGTGTATGTGATCTTGCATTATGTTCATTGTTCACTGCTATGAATGATCTATATACTTTATAAATGTTTGTATTAAATGATTAAGTATTTTTAAGGGTTTGGAAATTGAATTAGATTATTTTCCACTACTGATTTATCCCCCCTTTTAGTGGATTTTACCTCTAATAATTGATATTAGAGCAAGGTCCTTTGGTAAATGCTTAAAATCTTGAAGGTGATCCAAGGTACAATGGCTAGTTAGAATGTGCAAGGTGGTTTCTCTAATAAGGAAGCATCGATGTTCAATGGATCTAATTTTGTCTTTTAGAGTGATAGGATGAAGACATACATTATATCCCTAGGGTTTGATGTATGGCAATCAATTTTAGATGGTTATATTTCTCATGTTATTCCTCTATCTAGTGTTGCAAATAAGAATCTATTTAAAAACAACTCTAAGGTAATGAATTCCATCACTTGTGTTCTTAAAAAAACTAATTTCACCAAATTAATTTATTGCACATTTTTCAAGGAAATATGGGATAAATTGAAGACTATTTTTTAAGGAGATTTAAAGGTTAAGTTGGCAAACTTGTAGACTCATCAAAGATAATTTGAGAGCCTCAAAATGAAAGAAGAAGATTATGTGTCATCCATTTTGTAGAGAGTTGATGAGATTGTAAACACCATTGGAGGTATTTTAAAGAACCTTGAAGAGGTTGTTGTAGTTCAAATGATATTGAAGTCTCTATCCATCAAATTTGATCCAAAAGTATTTGCTATAGAATAAACTCATGATCTTACTCAACTGAATATGGATCAATTACATTACACCCATACTACATATGAGATGATAGTAAATGATGATATACCACCAAAGAAAGAAGTAGCATTTAAACTAGAGATGAAGACAAAAAGGGAGTTTCAAGGTAAGAAACCCAAGGAAGATGGCATTTTTGATATTGATGAGGATGAACTAATTGCTTTGTTTAAAAGGAAATTAAAAATAGGTTCAATCAATTATAAGAGTAAGCCACCTTTAAAATGCTTTAATTATAGAGAGGAAGGACATTTTGATAATAAGTGCCCTCATAAGTACAAGAAAGATATTTATGAAGAACATGATCAAGGTCATGATGATGGAAAGAGATCATTTAGGTCTGATAAAAAAAGGGATTTAGAAGGTTTGACAGTAAGAAGAATTATTCCAAAGACAAGACAAATCTCTACACCAAAGAAGATTGCAACTCATCAAATGAGAGTGAAGATAGTGACTCAGAATATGATCATGAAGATGATGGTCCTACTGAAGATGAAGCTATGTTCATGGTTGAGGAATCAAGTTTATCACATTAGAAAGAGTCTACTTAGGTGGTTTAGATAATGATGAAGATGAGGTGGACTGTGAGACTATATTGATGAATGCTCTTGAAGAACTAAAGATTGAGAATTAGATCAATAAGAAAATGAAATCCAAACTCAAGGAATATGATGTGTAATTCAATGTGTATTAGGCAATAATTAATGAAGACACCAAGGATCATGAAGATATGATCAAGCATCTCAGTTGTCAATTGGAAATTCTATCTACAAGCTTAAAGGCTATAGAAGATGAATGTTCAAGGTATGTTTCTAAAAATGAGTGTTTGAAATCTGAGTTAGAGAAGACATCTAGTAAGGTTAAGTCATTTGTGAGATTTGAAAAGAGATCATGTGATCTAGACAACATTTTGAGTGGTTAAAATCATCCTAGTGATATAACTGATCTTAGATATAAAGAAGAACAAAAGAATGTAACTCAAGATAAGATGAAGACTACTATGAGCAAGGATGATCAGTCTTTGAAGATAAATCATCAAACAAGGAATGAAGGTGTTAGAAGATTGAAGACAAAACAAATTAGACAAAAAAATGCCACGATGTATGCAAATTTCAATGGTTACTATTATACTTGTAATCAATTTGGTCATAGGGCTAGAGAATGTAAGAGACCTGTTAGAAATGAATTTGCTTGGAACTATGATGGGAGTAATTAGTAGAAAGGTGTGAACAAGGTTGAGTGTTTCAAGTATCATGATATGGGACACTTTGAAAAACATTATCCTTTTAAGGTAAGATAAGTTGAGTTCCCTTCAAAAAATGTTGAGTGCTACAGTTGTCATGACATAAGACACATTAAAAGATTTTGTCCAAATCTAGAAAGGTAGAAAGAGATTCTTGAAAAAAGTATTGTATGATTTAATTGTGAATAGAGAGGTCTCATTTCTGAGTTCTACAATAAAAGGCCTATAAGTTAAAAAGGTTAAATTAGGCTCCAAGAATGCAAGGAAGAAGGTAAGTTAACTCATGGAAACCAAAGGTCAAAAGTATGAATCATGATGAGACTATATGTCTAAATAATATATTTGCTATGGTGGAGAATGATTTAGAAGTTGAATAATGCCAAGGGCTATCATTGTTTGCTCACATTGAGAATAAAGAGATCAAGCTCAAAGAGAAGACCAAGGTGTTTGTTGACGCTATTTCTAAGGTAATCATGGATACAAGTGATCATCCCATTTTTGGTAAGTATCATATATAAAACATCAATTTTTAGTTCTTATTGATAAGGCTCCAAGCTACAAGGAAGATTCTATAGATTAAAATGTATGTCATGAATCTGTGTTGTCTCCATGTATTGTCAATCCAATCATAGAAGAAAAGGAGAATGCTATAGTGGTTGAGGAAGTTGTTTATCTTAAGAATATTAATAATAATAATAATAATAATAATAATAATAATAATAATAATAATAATAATAATAATAATAAGTATCAAATGTCTAAGGATGAGAAGGAATATGAGGAGTTATGGGAAACTCCTAGTTTCACACCATGGTAGAGCATTATGGTGTAGAGGAGGTCTCTGTCTATGCTTCTTAAGAGACTTATTTTAGTGGAGAATTAATTATTGATGTGGTATTATTAATATGGTTCTATAAGACTAGAATTGAGCATTCTCAGTTTGAACAAGTATGTATAGGTGAAAAATATACTGAGGTAATGTCATGATGTTAATAACTATATATAAAAGTAGTTTGTATAGTTAGATTGAAGGTTCTCAGGTGGAAAAGGAGGATTTGTGATTTGTCAAAATCATATTTTTTCATAGAAAGGTATATTTACATTTTTATAGAATGCTCTATGTGGTTTTATCATTTGAAGGTATGTTGAAGTATATTTGGAGATTTTTGTTACCTCTCGGGTTTCCTAGTTTATGCTTAAGAGCTTGTAGGTCCTAAAATGGGTTATAGGAAGTCAAGATTCCCAATGGTTTGGAATATCAAATCTTGGTCCAAAAGTGTGTAATGGTTTTATTTAGGTAAACAATAAATTCATAGGTGGATGCTAATTGGAAGGTGTTGTGTTGACTTTGTTTGTTTTAAGATTCTAGGGTTTTGGGCTCTGCTAAAAAAGTGGTCTACCTTATGAGTTGAGGTCTAAGGCTTCTTAATATGTTTAATGGTCCAAATGGGTTGTCAAGTCAAGTTTGATATATATTTTAATGTTTGTGTTTCTCAATTTATTCAAGATTTTGTCAAGTTGGAAGCCTAATTGTATAGTTGGTTTGTGAAGGAAGTATATTGCAAAAGATGAGATAGTTTTTTAAAATTGGTTTCTTTGAGGGGACATATGAGAGTACTATAGATATGAAATTTTAGGTATTGAAGATGTATCTACTGAAAGGTGTGGGCTTTGCAAGTTCTAGGTAGGGTTACAAGGAATCTAAGACAAGCCTAGTATGAAGAAGAGTTATTTTTGCTCAGTTACTCCAAAAAATAAAGATATGTTTATTTAATGGAGATTTATTACATTGATTGAGATCATTTTTATTATTTTGTGAGTGGCATGAAGTTCTCTTGATGGTTCTTATGGTAGCTTGAGATAGAAGGCTAGTAAGCCTATATGTTGGTTCCTCATGGTGTATGGAGATCTAAAGATGCTTAAGTGGTGAAATTGATTTAAAATATTATGGGGATTCCTTCCCAAATGTTTCTTGGTGAGTTCCATCATATTTTAGTGTTTTTTTATGCTCTTTATTCATTTATTTTTGTGCTTAGTTAAAGAAGAGTGTTGGCATAGAGCAAGAGGAAGTTGTTAAGGTAAAAAAAGGAAGGTTGAAGGTAAGGGGGAGTTTGTATCATATTTATAATATGGTATTTTAATATTTATGGTATTTTTCGGTCCTTAAGATCACTTATCACCCACTTTTTCATTGTGTCAAAGGGGGAGAAAGTTTGTATTATGGGAATTCTTGAAGAGAGAGAAGGTAATTTATATATTACCATATATGATGTTTGTTGACATCAATGACAAAGAGGAAGACTTTTGGAGAGTTTTAATTGATGTCATGGATGTTTCTTATTGAGTGGATGAAGTTTTTTGATAGCCTAAGTAACAATGACAAAGTGTGTAATGTGCTTTTCTTAGTGTGCTTAAAGGAAGCTTGGTTGATCTTCGGTTTTGGCATGATTAAAGATGTCCAAGGATGAGTATGGTAATTATAACATGTGAAATAGGTCCCTAAGATTTTATCTATGCATTGAGAGATTATGTTAATAAGTGGAATTCATATGGTAGTCCAAATTTTTCATCTAGATAGTTTGGGTCTAGTGGCAGAAAATCTGAGTAGGCAGTTTGTTGATGTCACCATTGCCACATGTGGATGAGTCATGGGGAGTTGGTCATATGGTTGTGATCAAATTTACACCTATTTACTATGTGATAAATATTAAGTCATGAATCTAAGTGAATTTAAAGTTATGCATATGCAAATTTGGGTTCTTAGGTAGTTTGACTGTGTTTTTCCATAGACAAATTTGCATGTGACAAGAAAAATTGAGTAGGCATTTTGATGGTGCTATATCTTGGACATGTGAAGGTGTCAAGAGAAACTAATCATATGGGTTTTTTACATTTTGATAATAGTTAATTTTCACCTAATTTAGATATGTAATGAAGTGAATCAAAAGATTTTCATGAGAAAAGTTGGCCTTCTAGGCAAGTTTTGACATAGTTGTCTCTATGAAAAAAGATTTGGAGAATGTATTTTAATGATGATATATCTCACTCATGTTAAGGTTCCAAGAGTTTATTAATATATGGATGGATTATCATATGTGATGAGATCATATGGTATAAATATTAGATCATGCATCTAAGCATACAAGAAGTTAGCATGGTTCAAAAATGGCTACTAAGACAGAATACAAGGGTCCCCATAGTCAATTTTTCAAGGGGTAAAGATTGAGCAAGTCTCAAGGAGATCGATGGAGCACGTTTGATTCAAGATTTTAGGAATTAGTTAGATGAGGAGAAATGCATGTTTTTTAATGACTAAGTAAAGACAAAGGATAAGGATATAATGGTGAGTGGGTGTTCATATAGATTGATCAAATGGTGAGTGTTAGTTAAAGACTTGACTAATCCGTAGAGATTGACAAAGCACATTGAGTCAAAGTTTTCATATTATATGAGATGAGATCAATTATCAAATGTTTGAAATTTGGCTTTGGTGGACCATGTGTTAAATTTCAAACAATATTAATGGTTCATAATTAATCTAAAGCTTAGAGGACATGATATGCGAGCATAGTGTTCAAAGTTTAACCATGACCATTTGAATTTGAATATTTGAATTTTGTAAAGGAAATTACCAGTGTCATGTTTTTATGCCATATCTTTCAATATATATAGAATTTTCTCATGGTGTAAAAACAAATGTTATATATGATTCCAAGACACATCTAGAAATATGAATTGAAGGTTTAATTGTATATATAGATAAAGATATTGAGCTCCAAATTTGACTATGTGTGCATGCATGTTCTACAAGTAACTTAAGAAGGGTAATTGAAATCATTGTTATCTTGTTACATTATCTCATGATAAATTAGATATTTTGGATTGTTTTATACTCTATGAATATGATCTATGTGGATTTTATAGGTATGATAAATTTATCTTGAGTATGAAAAATGCTTAAGAAGTTGATTGTGTATTCGTTCATGATGTTCTTGTGCACCGGGTCAGTGTTTGAGTTGTTTGGGAATAATGTGATCATGAGTTATTATGATCATTTTAGGATATCTAGGGACATAAGGAGTGGACCTATGTATTTAGAAGTGGTTCTTTATTTATTTATTTGCTTTATGAAATGCTAAATGGGTGAATAGGTCTCCATGAGACATATAAGGGCTATAAGGGCCTTATTAAAAGGTATATCTACTTAAGGTTGACCCATAGGTGATATGGCAAACCTATGAAGTTATATTGAGCTATGTCTTCATGTGAGAGATACCTTAAGGTCTAAGGTATTCCTAATGTTTGAACAAGGTGTTTATTATCAAGTATGCTCTATAAATAGTGAAATCAAATATGGTGATTTTTAGATTTGTGAGCGAGAGACTTATATGTGAGAGAGTTGGAGAGAAAAATAAAGGAGAGGAAAGTGAGAGTACATAACTATGATGAGTAGAGGAGATTAAGGATTGTGTGTATGATCTGTAGATCATGTTTTTGATTATATTATAGTGTTCTTGTAGTTTGAAGTTATGTGAAGAGATTTGAGTGTGCATATGAGGATTGTTTGAGTGAAGGAGAGAGATTGTGGCATGCATATGTGAGAGGCTTGTATGAGTCAGAGAGAGAGTTTTTGTAGTTATTAGATAATCAAAGTTTCATCATCAAGTGTTGAAGACATTATTTCTAAGGTGGAAGTGTTATTTTTAAGGAGGGTCTAAAGGACTTCATATTCCTTAGGGGAAGTTGATCCTTGTGAAATAAGGTTTCACTAAAGACCTTTGGTTAGAAGGAATTGACCAAGAAAGTGGTCAGAAGGAATTTATCATCTTAGGGGCATGTGTTCCTTATGGAAATGTTGTTTCACTAAAGGCCTTAGGTCAGACAGACTTGACCAAGGTTCCTAATCAGAAGGACTTGATCAGTCTCTTGTTTGTGATCATATTATAGGACAATAATCCATGTGTTGATAGGCTTGAGAGTGGTTTTTATTCCATAAGAGGGTTTGCCATGTATATCTTATGTTATGTATGTGATCTTGCATTATGTTCATTCTACACTAATATGAATGATATTTATGCTTCATGAATAATTATATTGAATGCTTAAGTATTTTCAAGGGTTTGTAAATTGAATTGGACTATTTGTCACCACTGATTCACCCCCCTCTTAGTGGATTGTAACTCTAACATACTCTACCATAACTAGTTTATGGACTACCTCAATTAACACCTCCCTTTTCTTATTTCTACCCTCGTTGATTGATTTCCATGAGGGGAATGTGCAAGACTCGCCCACCTCCTTTTCTTGAATGGGTGTGGGAGAGGGTGGTTTCACAAGAGAGGGTATGAAATATTTAAGGTCATAGGAGCGGATCCAAGATGGAATATATTCATGCTCTTAAGTGAGAATGGGCATAAGGGTAGGATAGAGAAAACTAATTGGTGTAGGATTTACATATTATTTCTCCCACTGCTCAAACACTTCTTTAATGGGCAATACCCACCCTTTCATTTATTTCTTGTCAACATGTGGGTAGTTAGTTTCTTCGATAGATGCCCATACATTTTATAACTCTTGAAATAATATATTTATCCCTTCCATGGCATGAATAAAGAATTCTTATTTAAGATTGACCCCCTCATTTATCTTCATGATTGTTCTTCCTTGGTCCAATATTGCCTCCCTAAGTTTTGACAAGGATGCAATTTGACAAGGTTGACTAGGGGGTTTTTGGACTCTTAAAGGTTGAGCTTGAGGCTCTTGGAGGGGAGAGGGAAAATATGATTGCTCCAAATGAAATTACTACTATTCATAAGATATTAACCTATTGTTTTCATTTTGGACCATGTTTCTTATCATTTCTATATCCTCATTCCTAAAAGATGACCATTGTTCACTTTCACAAATTAACCATCTATTCTTCACTAACTAAAGATCACTCCTTGACTTTTATAGAATATGGATAGGGATGACTAGACAAAACTTCAAACCCTTACCAATATCCCTTATCAAATCAATATAAACTATTAATTCTTGCTTGACGTTTGACAAGGATGTAACAGGGTAATCCTGCTCTTGACAAGGGGAAATAGAGGACTGATTTACATCCAAGGGAGGCTAATCTTGGTTATATGTAGGGGTAGAAGGAGCAAAAATGCCATGATAAGATTGATAGTTTGTTTTAGGTCCACTTAAGGGGAACAAATAAACATTATTTTCCTAATAAGTGTGATGTTGAGGTAGAGAATAAGCATATTGATCAAAAGATGATTGATTATACATACTAGATCATGATGATTATGCACTTAGTTAGGATCCTTAACCAGTTGATATATTCTTAGACTAACCATTGATATTTGTATAATGCCTCTAAAGGTTGATATGTAGAAGAACAACACTAAAACTCCTTCCACTACTTTGGACCTTAGTCCCACTAGGCATGCCATAAACTATTATAGGCTCAATTTTGACCCTTGTAGAGGGTTATTCAGGCTCTCTCCAACTAAGATACAAAACTAGAACAACCTCAATATATGGGTATCCTATAGTGAGGTTGAGCCTTTGGATGAGGTCAGCTTCCTCTTCAATGCTCACCTAAACTAATGTTTCATAGGGAAAAGGGTTAAAAAGAGAATAAGGGCTCCTAAGAAAGTTAACCAAGAAATACACCAAATAAAAATGGGAGACTCCAATAAGCTTTAACCCACACTAGATTTATAAAATACAATGCTAGCTCACACAACCTCAATATCAAGCTATTTACATTAGTATTTCATAGAAGATGTTTAGGAAGAAATGAATGTAAACAAAGATGAGTTTTAATATTCAATGAAAGCTCACATTAATGGCAAAAAGAATACTAATATAGACCTACAACTCATCTTGAATGTACTCTAGAAAAGGAGGAATAAAGAAGGACCATGGATGAGGAATATTATCCTTCACAAAATGCCATAGTGCACAACTCACTCAACACAAATCCAAGGCAAGAAATAGGCAAAGAACATCCTATATTGCATCAAGAGGTAGTTCTTATAAATGCTTGACATGGTCAAGCCTAATCAAGATGAGCATATTTTGTAATATCTCAAAGAGTATCCCTATCACCCAAAAAGATAAAAAATCTAAAATCTAAGAACCTTTTCCCAAGGAGAAGAGAATGGGATAACATAGGAGAATCGGAGAAGAGAGAAGAGGGGGCTTGTTTTAAGAATAATTAATGACCTACCAACTTTCAAGGGATGTTCCACCATCCTTTGGTCCAATCATGACTAGTTCATCATTAATAGGTAATCATGCATTAGTTCCAATATCCTTCAAACTCTCCTCATTGGTTGAGAGATCCCACTAGTTCTACATGATGATAAAGTTTTTTTTAGTGGAATTAATGCTCTAAACTACTTCTTCAACTACCTGTTCACTAGGACCCTAAGTCCACTTGACATGTTCATGAGGATCAAATCCTCAAATCTTGATACTGACAGTGTTATGCCATGAATGGTGGTTAGTACCTATATTTTTGATGATGTAGCCACGTTGACATATGAACCCTTTTGCATTTATCACATATCTACTCCATTTTCATGTGTGGATCATAGGTTCATCTATAAATGGAAAATCAATATAAGATTATTTGTTTTCCTATAGCCTTTATATTAATACATACCTATAGACTATATAACACTTTTTATAGATTATAATATATCCAAATAGACCCATTCTATCTTTGTAGGGACTGAGAATTCATTCTATATGCATATCCTTCTTAAAAATTATGAACACAGTTGCAAAAATAACCCTACATGATACAAATTTACAAACTAGAGGTTTGTATTTAGCCTTAGTGGTGGTCTTTTATAGTTTTGATCACCTTGGTTACATGGCTATGTCCCTTTAATGGCATTTGATCAAGCAATAATTGAAATAGGATGATCTTGCAAGAACTATTTGCTTCTATCAAAAATGGCTTCTCACCTTTTATTAAAAGTTTTGGGCTCTTCTTATTCTAATTGGTTGTTGATATATGACTCAACTCATTAAATAATTGACTTATTTCACTTTATTGATTTTAATCTATATGATTGAGTGAGAGCCATCAATCTTGCCTTTGACCTATCAACTTCTTTCAAGATGGTGTCACATGTCAAACATGCATTGATTCTCAGGATTCATTATCATTCTATAACTTCATACACTTATGCCACATATCAACCTCTCAATCTCCTAGATTTTTTGACTCATCTCAAACCATTAGATCAAGATTTACAATTGAGGAGGATCATTGATCTGTTTGGACCCACTATTTAAAATCTAATGGCTACTTCAAAAGCTTAAATATGACATCTAAAATCCTATCAAATTATGCTTGTATGACCATCATTAATGTTTGTGTGAACTTTAAATTTAATCTAAAAAGTACTTTTTTACTCAAGCTTAAAATTGACATTATCATGAATGTCTTATGTTGCAGGTCCAAATTTAGAAGCTTATAACTTGAGCCAAAAAGCTCATGAAGGCATGAAAATTTTAAATGATGATCCTAGCATGTATAACTATAATTATGCATGATTTGTTGGTCATACAAGGATTTTTTAGCAAAGATAAAAATTGCACAAGTGGACTGGTCTATTTTTTGTTGCATGACATCTTAGTGATGGTTTGGCTCTTAAATTTGCAAATCTCATCTTTTGATCATTATTCAAGGTTTTGATGGATTCTTAAGATTTAATCAAATTGGTCCATGATTTTGAATGCTCAGAACATATTATATCTTTCTTGGATCCCTCCATTTGCATTTCTAGACTCATTTCTAAGCCTTTCATCCACTACTTCATCAAACCATGTAATATCTTTATATGTGGGCCAAAAATGGACAATAGGAGTTTTTGAATCCAAACAGTCAATTTAAAAATCTTAAACTTGACACTCATGTGGATGTCTCATTCTATAAGCCTATCTTTGAACACTTAGATTTTTAGATAGAAAGCTTGTGTAGGCATGAAACTTATAGAGCATGTTCTTGGAATTAAAAAATCCATGGCACTACAATATTTTGTTTCACAAGGCTATCTAAGTTGCACTTATAAAATGCATAAATGAAATGGTCTATTTCATTTTTATGTGATGTCTTGAGGATGACCTGGTCCATTTAGACTTGTCTTTGATATTTTGCATGAATATCCAAGGCTTGGATGAACTCCTGAGGCTTGTGAAAAACTACTTCATGCTCTTGAATGTCATGAACACCATGGAGACCTTATTTATTAAATTTAGACATACTACACTTTAATTTAACTTAAAGTGTTTCAAAATCTTTGTAAGCTACATGAGATATTTTCTCTTACTATTAGATCCTTTGTTCAACATAAACTCTACTTAGCTTCTTACTTCACACCAAGACCCCTAAAATCTTTATTGCAATGTCAAGTTTTGTATGTGGGATAAAATTAGCCAAAATTTATGGTGACATCCTTTGGTTTCATGCCTTATATGCAAGACTAATGTCCTTAAACTAATCCATTGGGCATATGGAGTCCAAAGTCTTCTCTCAACTAATCATGAAGATAGTCCAAAGCCACCCCTATCTGGAACCTCTCTTGAAGCAATAAGAACAAAATAAAATAGAATAATAAAGTTCCCAAGGCACTTTTAAAAGGGAAACACATAGAAAAAAAGAAAATGTGCATAAAGCACTTAGAGGAAAGCATAAAAAATCTACTCTGGTATATACAATATGTTACAATAGATGTAATTTTTTTAATAACAAGGCTTCAAATGAATTCCATTGACTGGGATGGGTAATACTTATCCATCTAGTTAAGTAAGCTAAAAAGCATTATGATCCCTACATTCATGGATCAAATAAGGAACCCTCCACAAGCTGTCAAACTTGGTATGTTTTCCTAGCTTGGCCTTATTTTAGCCCCACTTGAGGACTAGATCCCCTTCCCTAAAACTCCTTATTATAGCTCTCTTTTCAAAATATTTTTTGACTTGATCTTGATGTGACTCTAAAGTCTTCAAAGTAAGGTCCCTGGTTTCTTCCAACTCCATGAGTTCTATAATCCTCACATTCATAGGCTCATCCTCCATCAACTCAAGTTGATGGGCTAAATCTAATGAACGTAGATCAAGGGAGATATGAAATTTGGCTTCCCTTCCATACAAAATAACATGTGTAGAATTACCAATAGTAGCTCTAGGAGTCACTCTACCAACCCATAAGGTTATCTTTATCTTGGTGTGCCATGTTCTCTAGATCCTCCTAATGATGCTTAATAGGTTTTTTTTTGTGGACTCTACTAGTCCATTTCCTTGAGGATACTAGTTGGAGGAGGTGTTGAGGTAGATGCATAGTTTAAGATCCCATTCACTTATCTTCATGATAAGGAATTCTAAGGCATTGTCTAAAATTATAGCAGCTGGGAAACCAAACCTGGTCATAATGTTATCATAGAAATCCATAATTTTACCCTCATTAGCCTACTTCAAAGCATCCAAACACTTGATGAAGTAGTCATTTGTAGTGAGAACCCATTTATGCCCTACACTTTATGGTGGATTGATCATCCCTATGAAGTCTGCCCCCACTGCATGAAGGGTTACTCCACCTAAATTAGATTGAGTGGAAGGGCTACTAGTTTCTACTTTCTATTAAAGAGAACACACTTTTGGCATTTTTTAACCCATGCATGAGCATCATTGAAAATATTGACCTAGTAATAAATATCTCTCATTACCTTTATAGCTATGATTCTAGGTGTAAAATAGACTCATGTAGGCCCATCATGAAATTACTCCAATATTTTGGTCACTTAGTCATCATCTATGCACCTAAGGATTAATTTATTGAGGTCCTTTCTAAAAAGGACACCACCAACCAATGCATAAGGTATAGATTGAAATATGAAATACCTAATTTTAGCTCTATCCAAACCTTGGGGGAATTATCTTATTAGCAAGAAGTGTGCCATATTTTAGAGCTAGCTCTTTTGAAGTGGAGGTGTACATGCATGTGAGTTATCTTAGGTCACCAAAATAGCTTCCTTATCCTCCTGGTGGTCATCTACCATTTTCTCACACAAGCCCTTACCTCTAACCAACTGGTGACCTTGATCTCCACATCATATTCCATGACTTTGGTGATCCAACTTGCTCTTTTCTCATCTAAGTCCTTAGTAAGGAGGAAGTCCCTAACTCTAGGATGAGACACTAGAAGATGGATCATGTTATTAGAGAGCATCAGTCTAAACTTTTTGAGATTCCTCAAATCTAAAAGAAACTACTGTTAGGAATCTAGAACAACAAACATGCTCTGACTCCACTGTTAGGATCTAGGAAGCACAATTGATTACCATGTACAAGCAACTTAACATGCGGAATTAAACCAGAAGCACAAGTAACTAGAATTTAGAAATAACATAGAATATGAGACACAATACCCAATTGTATTAATACTCTTCCAAAAGAGAATTACAAATGAAGAGACGCCACACTCTTCCCACCTTACAGGCTTCCCACACCAAGTGTTCAATAATTCACCTTCAAGAGCTCACTCTCTCAATTACGGTCCCAACACACAACTCAAACACAAAGTTAGTGTTCACCTCCACCAGCCAGTAACAACACCGCCGGTCAACCAGTCAGCAACAATACGACTAGTACACCGAGTATACCCACATACTCAACTAAGTACACAACATACTCTAAGTAGATCTCCCATGAACTTGTAACAACCTGCAACTCGAATAATCTTACTTTGGAAGGATCTACCTTGCCTTCCTCTATGCTCTGTAACCGAGTACAGACTGTACTCCAAGTAGATCTCTCCTGATCTTGCTACCTATTGTGTTGCTATCATCTTGATCCTGTTACCACCTGTAGATCTCCTTTGACCTCGTACACACACACACCTACAAATCAATGATCTTACTTACCATGCAGATCTCTAAACATGGCCTTGCACACCTGTTGACCAAGATCCTACATACATGAAGAATCCTTCTAATTCTCCAAACTAGCACCCATACTTGGCACTATGGCACTAGGAGGAACACACCAATGCTCTCTTCACTCTGAAGGAGCTAATTTTTGCTCTCTTACTCTCTAGCACAAATTACAATACAACCCATGAGTTTATTATATAGATCTCATGTAAATAATAATTAGACACCTAATTACAATAATTAGATCTGTAGCTCAAGACTAAAATTAGCCTTCTTCATGCAAACAATCAGTTCGTTAACGAACTATCCCTGGAACTCGCAGTTTGGAACCACACAGGCGACCGACATCGGTCCCTATTTACTTGGGGGTGACCGATGTCGGCTGATCTATGACCGTCGTCAATAGCTTCCTATCTCCACTTCACTAATGCCAGTGACTGTGACACTCAGCACCCTCCTCCAATGTCTACATTAGTGAAGCTTTTAGCTCCACAACCTAACAATCTCCCACTTGGAGATAAATCACTGCACTGTACCTATACCCCATCTAATCTATTTCCTGGCTTGTATCCCTTTTTAAGCTCAACCTTGAAGACCAACCACCACAAATCCTATGGTGCACCTCATGTCATCTAAGTAACCTACCACATTCACATCTACAAACCCATGTAGAAAAGAACTTGACCCTGCATAGCATGTCGACCTACTATTGGTCCCTCTCAGATACCTGAGAATCTACTGAACTACCCTCCAGTGCTTCTTTCCTGGATTGGCTCCAAACTTTCTAACAGTACCCACTACTGGGGCAAACTCAGGGAGTACACATACTCAACCTCATCATGTGATTGGGGACCCTATTCTGTGAATTTTCCATCCATAGGTGTGCTGCCCGATTCTGCATCCTGCACTACCTTCACACAATCATCCTATGACAACATCAGCTTGTGATCTCCCTGTCTCTAGGATACTCATGCCAAATAATTTTGCTGCTCTCAAATCCTTCATGGCAAACCATTTAACTAACCTTACCCTTATCTCAACAAAACCCTATATGTCTGAACCTTCAGCTAGCATATCACCCACATACAGTAATAGGATAATGTTACGACCATCATCCACCTGGTAAGATAAACACAATGGTTACACTAACATTGAGTAAAGCCCTGCTTTGTCATCCACCTGTCAAATCCTATACCACTATCCTATAGCTTCCTCAAGACCATATGACCTAGCTTTCTATCTCACGTATCCATTCTCTCTATTATTTAACTAAGGTATCTATTTGTCTTTCAGTGCTTTCATACCGACTGGCAACCCTACCAAAGCTCCCATTTGGTTTTGCATCCTAATCATGCCATGCTCCCATTGTTTCTTGGATCCTTCCTGCTCTGTAGTGAGCAACAAGTATAAAGAAGAGAAATAATGAA
Source organism: Torreya grandis (assembly GCA_037957365.1). NCBI lineage: Eukaryota > Viridiplantae > Streptophyta > Pinopsida > Cupressales > Taxaceae > Torreya > Torreya grandis. The sequence continues at coordinate 761,386 of JARHVA010000540.1, read as the reverse complement.
TTTGAGGCTTACTTAACCTTTCAGTCCTCCACATGGGTGTCTGAGACTCCTTGATAGCTTGTTGTCTACCCAAAATCTATTTTAGTGACCGACCTCGATCACCACATAGTCTACATCTGATCGACATCAGTCCCATGTGACTGACTAACTGCCAACACTGGTTGTCCTACCAACATCGGTCTCCACCTACTCGACACCATTGAGTTCTCTATTCTTCACATGACTGATGTTGGTGCCTATCTATTCGACGTCTGTTACTCTTGATCGATGTCAGTACCTGTGTTCGCCTGTGAGTGATGACTTTTTACCCGCAAGCTTTCTTTGAATCATACCCATGTCCAAACTGCCCCACTCAAAAGTATCTATCCCCCTCTGCTGATCTTTGTCCGTCATCTCCTCCAAGAACACCAAGGCTTTCTAGTTCTTAAGTCTATCAAATACATCAGTCTTCCTTTTCCTGTAATAAACACAATCCTTTCTTGTAGCAACCCACTGCTCATAGAAATCTCAATCTATGTTCTCCAAAGCTGATCTCTTACCATTTGACTCAAGAACATCCATTCCATTCTCACTTATGTGACCAAGCCTATAAAGCCACACCTATGCAACAGAAGTGGAATCAGTAATACAAGCAAGTAGATAAAGAGTACCTGCTTTCTTACCACATGCTAATTCAAGTGCATCCTTGGTAACATTCCAAGAATCCACTATGAGAGTTCCTGTGCATCTCTCATCCCCCAACTTTCCTAAAGAAATTAGCCACATTTCCAAGACTAGGACCTGCATGACCTCCTTCAACACCCATGTGTTGGCCATCTACAATTTCAGCCGCACTTCCCCTTTGCCAATACTATGACAAGGCTCACCAACCCCTCTAATTTGGGTTGCATGGAAAGAGGCAATAGAATATATAAACCAAGATTCTACTTTATCCAGGAAACATCCTAGAGCATCCTATACAACAACACCTGCAACATCTACTTCTTCAGTTCCTTCATGTTGATTTGCTACCAACCAACAATCTTTCTTTACCTGCTCTTTCTTTCCATAACACTGTAATTGACCATTAATGCTTTTCAATTACTCCATTTTTAGTGTACTTTATTCTACCATTTCTATACTCCCACTCAATCAAAAACCCCTGAGAGTGACCTATAATCAAACACAAACCTGCTCCCTGCAACCTTAGCTCTGATACCACTTTGTCAGGAATCTAGAACAACAAACATGCTCTGACTCCACTGTTAGGATCTAGGAAGCACAATTTGATTACCATGTACAAGTAAATTAACATGTAGAATTAAACCAAAAGCACAAGTAACTAGAATTTAGAAATAACATAGAATATGAGAGACAATACCCAATTGTATTAATACTCTTCCAGAAGAGAATTACAAATGAAGAGATGCCACACTCTTCCCACCTTACAGGCCTCCCACACCAAGTGTTCAATAATATACCTTCAAGAGCTCACTCTCTCAATTATGGTCTCAACACACAACTCAAACATAGAGTTGGTGTTCACCTCCACTAGCCAGTAACAACACCGCCAGTCAACCAGTCAGCAACAATACTGCCAGTACACTGAGTATACCCACATACTCAACTAAGTACACAACATACTCCAAGTAGATCTCCCATGAACTTGTAACAACCTGCAACTCAAATGATCTTACTTTGGAAGGATCTACCTTGCCTTCCTCTATGCTCTATAACTGAGTACACATTGTACTCCAAGTAGATCTCTCCTGATCTTGCTACCTATTGTGTTGATGTCACCTTGATCTTGCTGCCACCTGCAGATCTCCTTTGACCTCACACACACACACACACACACACACACACACACACACACACACACACACACACACACACACACACACACCTGCAAATCAATGATCTTACTGACCATGAAGATCTCCAAACATGGCCTTGCACACCTGCTAACCAAGATCCTACATACATGAAGAATTCTTTTGATTCTCCAAGCCAGCACCCATACTTGGCATTATGGCACTACGAGGAACACACCAATGCTCTCTTCACTCTGAAGGAGCTAATTTTTACTCTCTTACTCTCTAGCACAAATTACAATACATCCCATGAGTCTATTCTATAGATCTCATGTAAACAATAATTAGACACCTAATTACAATAATTAGATCCATAGCTCAAGACTAAAATTAGCCTTCTTCATGCAAACAACCGATTCGTTAATGAACTATCTGTGGAAATCACAGTTTAGAACCACATAGGCAACTGACATCGGTCCCTATCTGCCTAGGGGTGACTGACATCAGCCAATCTATGACCATCATCGACAGCTTCTTGTCTCCACCTGACTGACATCGGTTGGCCTAACCGATGTCGGTGACTGTGACACTCAGCACCCTCCTCCAATGTCTGCATCAGTGAAGCTTTTAGCTCCACAACCTTACAACTAATTTTCATTGAAAGTATACCTCACCTCATATCCTTCCAATATTTGACTAAAAATTCAATTGGCTACTCCATTCCTTCACTATTCTTCTGCATCAACATAGCTCATATATTGTCAACATTGGCAAAGGTGTACAAGATGAAGTCCTTAGAGAAGTCAGGATTTATGAGTTAGAGGGGTGGGGTAATGGCTTGCTTGATGGCCTCAAAATATACCTTTCCTTCATTATACTAATCAAACACTTGGCTCTTCTTTAGAATGGTGCTGATAGGTTTGACCAAGTTTGCAAAACTAGGTATGAACCTTTTCACAGAGTTGATCTTCTCAAGGAATCTCTAAATCCCCTTCTTATGCTTTGACAAGGATAAGGATAAGATAACAATTACTCTATTAAGGTCAATGGATAATCCTTATTTTTAAATAATGTGACCCAATATCTTACCTTCATGCACAAAGAACACATGTTTACTAGGATTTTAAGAGATCCCATACTCTCTACATCTCTAGAATATTAGCCTCAGATGATCTATGTGCTCACTAGCTTTCTTGGAAAATACTATGATGTCATCCAAGTAGACTAATACCATTTGATCTAACATCCCTTATAAATCCATGTCCATTTGTCTTTGAAAGTTTACCCTAGCATTAGATAATCCAAAAGGCATCTTTTGGTAAGTAAATATGCCCCACTTGGTGGTGAAGGCAGACTTGTATTGATCTTCCTCTCTCACTAGCACTTGGTTATAACCTGAATACCCATCTAAGAGAGAGAAGCATTCTAAACCAATAACTATTTAAAGGATTTTCTCTATGGATGGTAGGGGATAGTGATCCTTTAAAGAAACCCAATTCAGATCCCTAAAGTCCACACATAGCCTAATCTCCCCATTATTTTTCCTTATCAATACTAGATTAGCTACCCATGAGAAGTGGTTAATTGGAAAGATGATCTTGGAGACCTTGAATGAATCTTCAAGGCTCGGATGAAATCTTGAGGCATGTGAAAAACTACTTCATGCTCTTGAATGTCATGACCACCATGAAGACCTACTTTATTAACTATAGACATACTACACTTTATGTTAACTTAAAGTGTTTCAAAATCTTTACAGGCTACATGAGATATTTTCTCTTACTATTTGACCCTTTATTCAATATGAACTCTACTTAGCTTCTTTCTTCACACCAAGACCCATAAAATCTTTAAGGCAATGCCAAGTTTTGTATGTGGGATAAAATTGGCCAAAATTTCTAGTGACATCATGGGGTTGCATGCCTTTTATGCAAGACTAATGGCCTTAAACTAATCTATTGGGCATTTAGAGTCCCAAGTCTTCTCTAAAATAATCATGAAGATAGTCCAAAGCTACCCCTATTTGGAACCTCTCTTGAAACAACAAGAACAAAATAAAATAGAATAATAAAGTTCCCAAGGCACTTTTAAAAGAAAAACACATAGCAAAAAATAAAATGTGCACAAGGCACTTAGAGGAAAGCATAAAAAAGCTACTCTAGTATATACAATATGTTACAATGGATGTAATATTTTTAATAACAAGGCTTCAAATGAATTCCATTGACTAGGATGGGTAATACTTCTCCATCTAGTTGAGTAAGCTAAAAAACATTATGATCCCTGCATTCATGGATCAAATAAGGACCCCTCCACAAGCTATCAAACTTGGTATGGTTGCCTAGCTTGGCCTTATTTGAGCCCCACTTGAGGACTAGATCCCCTTCCCTAAAAATCCTTTTTATATCTCTCTTGTCAAAATATTTTTTGACTTGATCTTGATGTGACTCTAAAGTATTCAAATCAAGGTCCCTAGTTTCTTCCAACTCCATGAGTTCTGTCATCCTCACATTCATAGGCTCATCCTCCATCAACTAAAGTTTATGGCCTAACTATAATGAACATAGATCAAGGAAGATATGAAATTTAGCTTCCTTTCATACACAATAACATGTGGATAATTTCTAATAGTAGCTCTCGGAGTCACTCTACCAACCCATAAGGTTATCTAGTGTGTCATGTTCTCTGGGTCCTCCTGATGATCCTTAATAGATTTTTGTTTGTGGACTCTACTAGTCCATTTCCTTGAGGATAGTAGTTGGAAAAGGTGTTGAGGTAGATGCCTAGTTTAAGATCCCATTCACTTATCGTCATGATAAGGAGTGCTAAGGCATTATCTACAATTATAGTGGCTGGGAAACCAAACTTGGTCACAATGCTATCATATAAATCCATAATTACACCCTCACTAGTCTCCTTCAAAGCATAAAACTAACTAATGAAGTAGTCATTTGTAGTGAGCACCCATTTATGCCCTACACTTGATGGTGGATTGATCATCACTATGAAGTCTAGTCCCCACTACATGAAGGGTTACTCCACCTGAATTAGATTGAGTGGAAGGGCTACTAGTTTCTACTTTCCTATAAAGAGAACACACTTTTGCATTTTCTAACCCATGCATGAGCATCATTGAAAAGATTGACATAGTAATAACTATCTCTCATTACCTTTTTATCTATGGTTCTAGGTGTAAAATAGAGTCCTGTAGGTCCATCATGAAATTACTCCAAGATTTTGGTCTCTTGGTCATCATCTATGCACCTAAGGAGTACCTTGTTGAGGTCCTTTCTAAAAAGGACACCACCAACCAATTCATAAGGTATGGATTGATGTCTCAAATATCTTCTTTTGGCTCTATCCAAACCTTGGGGGAATTATCTTATTTCCAAAAAGTGTGCCATATTTTAGAGCTAGCTCTTTTAAAGTGGAGGTGTACATGCATGTGAGTTATCTTGGGTCACCAAAATAGCTTCCTTGTCCTCCTGGAGGTCATCTACCATTTACTCACACAAGATATTACCTCTAATAAACTTGGTGACCTTGATCCCCACATCATATTCCATGACTTTGGTGATCCAACTTACTCTTTTTTCATCTAAGTCCTTATTAAGGAGGAAGTCCCTAACTCTAGGATGAGACACTAGAAGATGGATCTTATTATTGGAGAGCATTAGTCTAAAATTTTTGTGATTCCTCAAATATACAAGAACCTAATTTTCATTGAAATTATACCTCACCACATATCCTTCTAGTCCTTGACTAAAAAAGGCAATTGTTTACTCCATTCCTTCAGTATTCTTTTGCATCAACATAGTTGATATGTTATCAACATTGGCAAAGGTCTACAAGATGAAGTCCTCAGAGAAGTTAGGATTTATGTGTTAGGGGGCCTGGTAAATGGCTTACTTGATGGCTTTAAAAGATACCTTTCCTTCATTATACTAATCAAACACTTGGATCTTCTTTAGCATGGTGGTGATAGGTTTCACCAGGTTTGCAAAACTAGGTATGAACCTTCTCACAAAGTTGATCTTCCCAAGGAAGTTATTAATCCCCTTCTTGTGCTTTGGCAAGGATAAGGATAAGATAACACTTACTTTGTTAAGATCAATGAATAATCCTTCTTTTTAAATAATGTGACCCAATATCTTACCTTCATGCACAAAGAACACACATTTATTGGGATTTAAAGAGATCCCATACTCTCTACATTCTAGAATATTAGCCTTAGATGGTCCATGTGCTCACTAGCTTTCTTGGAAAAGACTATGATGTCATCCAAGTAGACCAATACCATTTGTTTTAATATACCTTATAAATCCATGTCCATTTCTCTTTGAAATTTTACTCTAGCATTAAACAATTCAAAATGAATCTTATGGTAAGCAAATGTGCCCCAGTGGGTGGTGAAGGTAGAATTGTATTGATCTTCCTCTCTCACTAGCACTTGGTTATAACCTGAATACCCATCCAAGAGAAAGAAGCATTATAAACCATCAACTATCTAAGGAGTTGATCCATGGATGGTAAAGGATAGTGATCCTTTAAAGAAACCCAATTTAGATCCCTAAATTCAACACATAGCCTAATCTCCCCATTATTTTTCATTACAGGTATTAGATTAGCTACCCATGAGAAGTGCTTAATTGGAAAGATGATCTCAAATTCAATCAACTTGGTCAATTATTCTTTCATAAGCTCTTCTATCTTGGGGTTTATGGGCCTCTATTTTTTTCCTAATAGGCTTGGCATTAGCTTCTATCTCTATAGTGTGTTGGGCCAATTTAGGATCAAAGCCTCTTAGGTCACTCAATGGCAAAGCAAAGATGTCTGCATATTATTTATAAAGCTCTATGAAGGCATGCCTTTCAACTTTAGTGCTTACCTTTCTAATCTTAAAGAGCTTATCTTCAAGGATAAAAACTCTCTCATAGTTCTTTCTATTTGTTGACATCACTACTTTATCCTTCCTCATATGGTCTCCTTCATGAAAGAGACCTTATAGGGTGACTAACACTTTATAAATCTTATTATATTTTGATTGAAAAATCTTCTCCCCAAACTGATGTTGAAATTTCTCTTGGCTAATGGAGGAGAACTCTACTTCCTGCTACAAGAAGCATGCAATTTTTTGATCATTTTTTAAGACTTAAAAATGAGCCTCATTATCTAGAACTAATGGTCTTATTACCACTTTTACATGTGGTTACACCTTGGTCCTTTTCAATTCATTGGGGATATAAAAATGACCCCTATATCTACTTATATGTTAGTATGTTGATTTTGACCCTGTAACACTAATTGGATGTTAAAGGCTTCAAAGTCCTCAATTAGGTCCCACACCTTATGTTTTTAGGACTTCATTAAGGGGTTATTATTGACATCCTAGCCTTTAACTTGGTGTACAACCAATTCACTATCTACATAGACTTGTAATTGCTTAATCCTTCTCTTACTAACCCATTGAAGGCCATGGATGAGACCCTCATATTTTGTTGCATTACAAGAGCAGATGAATTGGAACCTATATGAAGATAAGTACTTAAAATTTGAAGGGGAAACTAGCATAACACCTACACCCACTTCATTTTTTCTCTTTGAGTCATCAAAGAAAAATTTCTATAGACCACTACAATCTTCTTAAGGCCTCATGAGGGAAGGCATGGACTGGCTTTCTTCATGTAAATAGTAGACACCCAAGTCCCTTTCTTTAACACCTTCCAAGGGGTCTACCAACTAGATCTCATTCTATAGTTCATCTAATAACATGTCTAGTATCTCTTCTAGATGTGTGTTTAACTCCTACCCCATTATAAATTCATCCTCATCAATAATGGTGTAATTGATGTTGATGTTATCTATTCCATAGGGATCTATGTGGAATTATGTAATGGGCTCATATTTGATTGATACTTTGGCCTCATATCTTGTTCTTAATGCCATATATGATTAATATACTACAAGGTAGCTTCTAATCTTTGTAGTGAACTCCCTGGATAGGCATAGTGTAAAGCGAGGAGGCACATCTAGGATCAATACATCTTGAATCACTGAGACACTAAGAAAAGCATGTAGGGTCAATTTTAGGTCTTTGATTATACCAAATGGCTTGGTGGAAGAACCATCAAGCTACAACACTTCCTTAGATTGGAGCTCATACTCTAGACCAAGTTGTTCTGTTATAGACTTTGGCATTACTGAGGTGCTAGCCCCACTATCTACCAAGTAATTATGCACCAAAGAGCCATCAATGATTACTAAAATGTAAAAGGAATGAGGTTTGACCACCTTACCTAATTACCCTTCACTTTATCCTTTGGTTGCATTGGTGAGAACATCATTCACCTTGCTTGATGGATTTTCTACAATTTGTGAAATATTAATCTTGAACAAACCTTCTTGAAGAATATCTACCTGGCTAGGCACGGAAAGTATATCCCATATTGGCACACTCACTTTTGACTTATTCATTTGATCCATAATGTTGATAGGTGAACCACCAACCTTTGGTTGTGCTTTAGGGGTCACAACCATAACTTGAGCTTGTGATTTTTGAGGGACTGAGACATTTCCCTAATTTTAAATTGTTAGAACTATTAGGACATTTGGAATAGAAGCTAGTCCAACTGGCTTAGATATTGAAGGAGTAATGGTCGGAGGCTCCTTGTTTGGTTCCTAGTTACCATCCATATTCCTTATTTTGGATTTTATATTTGATACCACTAGAATATAAACTTGGCTAGAGTTATCATGTTGATTGAGTGCATAACACTCCTATTGCTCATAATTCACTATTGTAGCACCCAACTGGATTTGTCCTTGATAATTATTTTAACCTTGTTGAGGCTATTATGGCTTGGCCATCATAGGTACCTCTGTGTTTTGGGCCATAAGAGCTTTGTTGTACCTAAAATTAGCATCTTACTACCATTGATCATTGAAATATTGGGTGAAATCAGTGGTTGGGATAATGGATTTCCCAAAATACTAATTCTAAGGCATGGTACATTTAGCTTCTTGAACCACATTGTTTTAAACTGGGACCAAACTATTAGAAGTGCTTGCAGTATTAGGATTGTAGTTATTTTGCCTCTTATATCCATGTTTCCTTGTCCTTGGTTTTAACCTTGGATTTGGCCTTGGTAGTTCCCTTTATATGGTGGCCTATTTGCTTGAAAAGCTTGTTGATGATGTTAATACGAACCTTACATTTACTAGCTCATTTCCCAAGGATTGGCACATGCTCTTGAGCTCTTGAAATTTATTTTTCTCTTGGGAAACACTATATCCACTAGTGGAAGCTTTCTCTTATTTTGGTGTAGGTATTGAATCAGTTATTGGTGTAAGAGGAATGACATCAAGTGGAGGGATAACAATAGGAGGTGGTCTAATTTTAGAAAATAAAGGCATTGGTGGCCTAGGTGTAAGTTTTCTAACTTATACTAGATAATTTTCTACTTTTATGGCCACCTCATAAATATTTTTAATTATATTCCCTCCCATGGATTAGATCATCACTACTATCTCACTATTCAGGGCTTTTAAATAGTATAGAAAGGCAAAGTTATGGGTTGGTCTAACTAAGACAAGAATTTTGTCCCAAGTTTTTTAGAACCTTGTGTTGAAGTCTTACATGAATTCATGAGGAGTTCTCTTAAAAGTAGTTAGTTTCTCTACAAGTGAAAAATGGTCACTTTTTCCCTCAAAGCTTTTTCACAAGGCATCACCTAATTGGTCCCATGTTTGAATGGAATTAGCAACAAGGCCTCTATACCAATATAGGGCCTTTCTTTTAAAATAAGTAGATAATAACCTAACAGATATATTTTCCTCAGTGACATTATGGATATTTCAAAAATTGGATATGTCCATGAGGTTCTCAAAAGGTGTTGTAGCTTGGTCACTAGTATAATAAGGAACACATTTGAGAGATGCAACTAGGATATGATCATATTGGTCAAGGTCTAAAGGGATTTGGACATTAAAATCCACAAAGGGAAAAAGATCTAGGGGCTACCATGGATATAAAAGGATTTACAAGGATCTCCTTGTAGGGGTAGGCCTTGAAAATCACTTAGGAGTAAAGATTCCCTGATATGGATGTGTATTGGCAAACCGTAATCTTTTTGATGAATTTAAAGGTAGTTAAATAAATTAAAAGGGAATACCTCTTGAATATAACCTTTTTGTCACCTTTTGCATGAGATGAATTCACTATTCTACTATCATAATGTTTAATCTTACTTTTGGAGTTGTTAGATGTTGTTGTTTGGGAGCTTAACTACTACAAATTTGATTAAACCAACATTAACTTTGATCAATCTTATTTGAATTGTAGTCCCATTGGGTATGCCAAAAAATATTTTAGGATCAATCTACACCCTTGAAGAGGGTTTTTTAGTCCATTTCCAATTGATCTACACAATGGTAACAACTCCAGGCTATGGGTCACCTGTAGTGGGGTTGGACCTTAGGAGTAGGTTGGCTTCGTCTTTGATGCTCACCTAAAACTAATGATAAACTAATGATTCATAGGTAAAAGGGTTATAAATAGGGTTAAGGGCTCCTAATAAGGATAAAAGGTGATGAAAAAAATTTAAATGGACACTCATATAAGCTTGAACCCACATTGAATCAACACAAGACAACTATAGGTCACACAGGCTCACAATCTCACTAGTTGCATAAATATTTCATAGAAGAGGTTCTAGGTAGAACGCTAATTTAGACCTACAAGTTAGCTTGAAAACACACTCAAAGAGGTAAGTAGAAGGGTAGTAAACTAGGAAGATTCTCCTTCAAAAATTCACCATACACAAGCATACTAAGTACTAACTGAATATAAGAGATAGGCAAAGAGTTGATCTTATTACTTCAAAACGTAGTTCTTATAATATTTTGATAGGGTTGAACCATATAAAATTAGTACACTTTTTAAAGAGTCTCAATTAGTATTATTTTCCTATAAAATAATGAAAAATTATAAGAGCTAAGAATCCCCACACTGGAGAACTAGGATATATAGGAGAAGGGAGAGAGAGAAAGAATGTGGGAGCATGTCATCAAAAAGAGGGAACACACCTTCCAAGATCATTAATTAAAACTTGAGTTTTCAAATTTTTTTTGAATGATCCACCACCTTTTGATCAATTAGGATAATTTTTGTTACCTACCAAGTTGAATAGGTTCCATAAGGCTCTGGGAATGTATTGAATGCTCCTAGATACAACTCCCAACACTAGACCTTTTCTTTAATCCTCCATGCCATCTCTCACTTGAAGATAAAAATTCATGCTCATGGATCTAACATAATCATTGTTTTGTGAATTTTAGGTGGTTTTTTGTCAAAAATAATACCATACTAAAGGATGAGGACCCTCTTCATGATCCTAGACACTTACCCTTTTTCAAATCTAGACCAGATCTTTTCTATAGATAGAAACCAATCTCCCTTATTAGTTTTCCAGTAGCTACTAATATCAATGTAGACCAATAGAATACATAGATAATTTTTATCTCCTATAGGTATAAAATACCCATTTTTGACTCTAAGTATCTATATAAAGTGATAAATTTATCATAGATAGGTTTCCTTTAAAGAATGGTGAACATAGTTATAGAATGAACCCTGTATGCCATGAATCTTTGAACCAGTGATCTATATTTAGATTTAATGACATCCTTTTATGTTTTTTTTACCTAACTACATTTCTATGGCCTTTTAATGATGCTTTAATGATATTTGATGGTAGTGGGATGACCCCTGTAAGACTTGTTTTCCCTAGTTTCATCCTAGTCACATGTTCAACCTCCCATCAAAGATCCTTTACTCTTTCAACTTTAAACCTCACTCATTGATTTACTTTGTATGAGATGCATGTGGACCATTGATTTTACTAGGATCCTAATGAGCTAATAACACTTGGTAATCACTTTCCTATCCTTGAGATACGCTGATCTTGTTGACCTTGCTTGCACCATTGGATCATTATGCATGAATGAATGTGAGCCCTTGATATAGATCTTCTAACTTTCTAACTTTAAGTCACACCATTGGATCATAATATACAAAGCAACATGAGCCTTTGATCTACCTAAGCCTACTTTCCTTCTAGTTTCTATAAACTATTGGATCATTGGTATGATTGAATGCTAATTATTGATCTAGATTAGGCCTACCTCTGTGTCAGTCATCTCATGCCATTAGATCTCCACTTGGTGAATCCACACCATTAGATCTTGTCCAAATTACATCCTTTTAAGTTATTTTAACATAGGGACATTTTGACTCATTTGACCTTAGTGTAAACAATTAAATCTTACTTTTCAATATATGAGCTCATGTGGACGATTATATCTTGATCAACTTCAAAACTTTTAAGGATTTTTTGAATCTAAACGGTTATTTTGTGAATCTCAAACTTGACACTCCCATGGATGTCTCATTTTGCAAGCTCATATTTAAACACTTATATTTTAATATATAAATCTCACGTGGGCATGAAACTTGCATAGCATGTTCCTGGCATGAAGAACTCCATGGAATTGTAATATTTTGGCTCATGAGGCTATCTAAGGTGCACTTATAAAATTCAAAAATGAACTGATCTGCTCTATTTTTGCTAGATGTCTTAAGGATGGCCTAGTATATTTAGACTTGTGATTGATCTTTTATATAAATATCTAAGGCTCAAATGAACTCTTGAGGCTTTTTCAAAACCTACTTCACTATTGTGAATGTCATGACCACCATGGAGACCTACTTTATTGAATTTAGACAAACTACACTTTAAGTTAACTTAAAGTGTTTCAAAAGCTTTGCAGGCTACATGAGATATTTTCTCCTACTATTGGATCCTTTATTCAACATGAACTCTACTCATCTTCTTATTTAACACCAAGACCCCTAGAATATTTACTACAATGTCAAGTTATGTATCTTGGCCAAAATTAGCCAATAGGTGCTTTAAGAAAAGAACATAACAAAAAATAACATTGAGCTAAATAAATTGTATTATAAAGTAAAAATAAATGTGGAATGTAAATGATTGAAATAAAATAATGGAAATAATTTTTAAAATAACCTACCTTTACTTACCTTTATTATTGAATGGTTGTCTATTGTATTTGTAGTTTTGATTGAAGGGTGCATAGGCTACTTTTGATAAACCCTAAGGATACAAAACTAAAGAGAAAAAATAAATAATTGTAAGACAATCAAAATAAATGAATTCTTCTTAACTTATTAAATCACTTGGACAATTGGTAAGGTAGGGTGATACATGCTAATTTTAGAACCAAAATACCAAGGAAAAATGAATAGAGTGAGAGAAAATTAGGTGTTGGAGTTAATCTATGCTTAGGTCTATTTGTGTACATTGGGTAAGTTAGTCCCACATGTATGATGATCTTGGGATTTATCTGCTTTCCTTCTATAAATGTGCTTTTATACCTAAGGCTAAGACATGGACAATAATTTCATCATTGTATAATCTATTTCTATGAATAGAAAGTTTATTCTTTATGAGCAATGCGTAAGCTTCATGGCTATGGTAATGGATTCTTGGAGAGATATTGATTGAAGAGTATTATTAACTCTATCATGGTGTCATAGTGTGCTCCAACTACCATTTTTTATGATGTTTGTCCACTCCTCAGATAAGTTATATCGTTCCTTTTCAAATCTAAGTTTTTTTTTCATATTCAAAACCCCTCTATTATGCAGGGTTTTTGGATTTGGGTGTGCTTAAATTTGTTATATTTAGATATAATTAGTCATAATGATTTTTATTTGAGTTTTTTAGATCTGTTGTGTTGGCCATACATTTTTTGGGATAAATTATAAAGTTTTTTTTGATAAAATTTTGACCATCTTGCAGATCAATTTTCTCCTCATATAGGTGTCTAATTCAAAAAAAAAATTAATTGATGGAAAAAGGAATTTGAGAGGTTTTCATAACATGGTCATAATAAGGATTATGATAAGTATCCAAGGAGATATGCAGATCTTAATTTGACTCTACAAATCTATTTTTCTATGGATTTTTTATGCACGATAGAGTAAAGAAATAGATCTTGTATTTAGAGTGAAAAATCAATGTGGAAGATTGATCTATGTAGAATATTATTGTTTTCCTTTGCTGAAAATTTCCTCAAATCTATTTTTTCCATATCTAGTATAAATAATTTAATTTTCTCCAAGTATTTAATAATTTTTAATTCAATATTTTATTTTTGACCCAATTATGATGATAAATATTGTAAAAACTATATCTATTGATTGTTAACTCAAAATTGAGTGCTATTTTTTTTCAAAAGTGTATGATTTTATGCTAGATCTATTGGTGTCATTTACTTTTTTTAAATGCACTAAAATAATAAAGTGCCAAATTTGAGGGGGGCTAATATAATAATATGTGGGGGGTTGTTTCTTCTTTTGTTTTACTTTCCCATTGTAATTTTTGGATGCATTTTGCAGTTGTGACCAACATATTATTTGCATGATTTTTGGCCCATATTACTACTTGTTGGCCTACATTATACTAATTATGCCACTATTTCACTTCACTATCTTAAACATGTTTTTGGTTGAGTCTAACATCCCTTTACATGTGATTTTTAGGTTGTCATTTTTTGGTAGCTAATCTTTTTTAGTGTTTTTTTTTGCATAAATGATGGATTTTTTCACCATTTTTTTACTCTTCCATCAACCCACGACATGTTTGATTCTAGTTTGTGCATTAGCACTTTGACACACTTGTAGTTTATGCCATGTCTCCATCAAGGCCCCTCTCTTAGCACCTTACCTTCTTTTATGGAGACACTTTTTTGATCCCTTATTTTTGTGATAACTCTCATGATTTGTGATGAATTATACAACATGTCAATAGTCTCCTTTTTTGGAGCTATTTTGGTGAATCTTGGTGTCTTCCTTATTTTTATTTAGTGTGTTTTATGTATGGGATATATTATAATCACACTAAGTGATAAAGTGCCATAGGGGGTTTAATTTTCCAACTTAGTTTACTTTCATGTGTGTGTACCTTAGTTTGTGCACCCTTTACTATTTTAGTTACCAGTCTCTCCCATCACCACCAAGATCATCTTCTTGAGATATTTTATCTATATTTTTGACACTACTTTTATGATAGTTGATAGTCTCCCATAGCTTAAAATGTATATATTTTGGTGAATCCTAGTGTCATCTTATCTTATTTGATAGTTTAACAGTCTCTTTCAGTGTGATATGGAGCTATTTTGGTCCATATAGTGTCATCTTATTTGGTGTTTGAGTAGTGGATTCAGACCACTTGTACAAACTTTTTTTCTTCCACTTCACCAATTTAGCATTATGGGGGGATGTGCATGTATATTATTTTTGGTATCACTCCACCCATTCAATATTATGGGGGGTTTGATGTAGATCCTACTTCTTAGGTGTTAAAAATCCATTGCACATGTAATAATCTTTTGTACTTTCAACACCACTAATAGTATTCTTGATTGAATTTATTTTGGTGAAGCCCAGTGTTAATTATTTTTGTGAATGAGTAGTGGATTAGAACCACTCATGCAGATTGAGTTCTTTTGTGACTTATGATTACTTGGATTATGGACTAATTTTTCATCACCTTTTGGGGTGATTTCTATCTTTCATTTGTCTTTTATATCTTTTTTTTTGGGGGGGGGGGGGTGGTGAGTTTTTATTATAACTTTTCTCCTTTTTCTCTACTTTATGAGATCTAGATGTATATTTTACACTTTTTTTAGTGTTTTCTGGATTCCTTCTTTGTACATGGGTATCTTATTCAATCACTTTATTTAATAAAACCCATATGAGGATTTTTTACTTATATCTATGGCCTTATTAGTGATTCTTATAGTGAAACTAGTGTGATATCCCCACAAATGACACTAGTGTTATAGCCCTACTAGTATTTATTCTCACTTCTCACCATCTTATTGGAGGGTTTTCAAACAATGCTTCCTTGAGTTTATCACTCTACCTAGTATTTTAGAGTGTAGGGTTCATGTTCAATGATCCTCATATTTGGCACCATTCCTATTTTGACTTGGTGGTTATAGCAACTTGACACATGTGTATTCTATAAAAATATATTGGCATCCATAGGGATATTTGGCTTCATACTACATATTTTATTGTACATGGGTACCTCATTAGGCCTTGTTGTTGGGACTCATTTTTCTTTCTTTCTCTCTCTAATCAAGATTAAGGGAGGGTGTTGGAGTTATATATGTTTAGGTATATTTGTGTACGTTAGGGAAGTTAGTCCCACATGCATGATGATGTTAGGATTTGTCTACATCCCTCTTATAGATGTGTCTTTTTACCTAAGGCTAAGACATGGAGAACAATTTTAGCATTATATAATCTATTTCTATGAATATAAAATTTATTCTTTATGAGCAATGCATTAGCTTCATGGCCATGGTAATGTATTCTTGGAGAGATATTTATTGAAGATTATTCTTAACTTTATCATTGGCTAACTAAAATTCTAAGTCTAATAAGTGACCAAAAAACTCAAACAAGTGTTTCTCACATAAAGAAATGTAACAAAGCACATCCAACTAAGGATACATGAAATTGTAATAATAAATTTGACATCAATGTAAAAGAAGAATAAACCATACTTAAACAAATATGGAAAGAAGATATAAAGGAAGACAACAAAGATGAGTGAGAAGTAACAATCCAAACTTAGACATGAATGTAAAAATTACATGTAGTAAAACAAACATTGGTGAGTGAGAAGTAACAAACCAAACTCACATCAATAATGGAAAAAAAATACATAAATGGAACTAGTTATCCACAAAAATAAAAATAAGTAATGTTATACTTTTTTTGAATGAAAAAATTAAATTCTATAAAGGTAAAGAAATGGTGTAAGGAAATAATCCATAGTCACTAAAACATACTTTTTTGCTCTAAAATAGATAAAACCAAGAAAATGTAATGTTTTCATGTTTTAAGATGTGAAGAAGAGGGAATATAAAAGTCAGGAAATATATTTAGAATTAAAATTTCCTATCAAGGAGGGAATGAAATGGATGGTGGGGGAGATGTAGGAAATATCAAGTGGAGAAACTCTTTATCAAATTTAAGAGACTAAAATTAAGTTTGTCAAAACCAGAAGACTTTTAACATTAAGGACTCGAAAGAACTCTTCCTAACCACACAAATCTAGGGTTGTATAATGAAGTATAAATATCATCCTATGAAGACTATATGCATGAAAATAAAAATTGACCTACCTTCCCATAACGTGTTACTCATTCCTTAGGACCCCTTACAAATTCATTGGTCTACTATGAAGATTGGGTAATTGCATGAGAAAGTAGGTATCACTATAAATAATTTTGAAATATTCTATCTTATTATACTAACGTACTATTGACTCTTAAACTTCTCACTCTCGGTGAAAAACTTCTTATGGGAAGCTTTAAAAATGTGGGATGAATTTGTGGTCTATAAAGCAACCTCTAGGATTTTAGAAGTTGACTATTCAAATCAGTTGGGGTGAAAAGGGGAAGAAGGAAAGTTTAAATAAAATTGAAATAAACTAAGGTGATTAACCAAAAGTTTTAATGTATTTATTTTTAAAATTTCATAAAATAGATTTAACCTATAAACATTATAGATAGTTTAAAAGTGCATATGCATGATTTAAAGCCTACAACATAACAAAATCCAATGGTATAGAAGCAGAGAAAAGAAACAATAAACAATAATAAATTCCATTCACTTTGACACAAAACACCAAATCTTCTTCATTTTTAGGTGGATTAAAAAATACAAAGGAACTCAAAGGCACAATATACAATATTAAATCCTACCCATGAGGGGCACTTGCTAAGGTCCTAGAATGGAAAACCAAGACTACTATTATTTCTATTCCAAAACTAAGCTATTACAATGGTTGCTCCTGATACTAATAAAAATAATTAATCTTTTACTGACCCCTAAAAAAATAAAAGGGCCCTAAATATATAGGAACAGAGGCCTCATGAGGAAACGACACTTGGAACTTGGCACTCACACTCATGATGAGGTCATTACAATCGAATGGGGAATTTCTACTCAAGAGTATAGTTAGTTGTAAAGGTTGTAGATAAGGTGCTATTGTTGATGCCTTCATGATCCCCCACTATGATTAAAATAAGAACCTTTTGCACTTAACCTCACCAAAAAATCAATGATTACACCCTTATTTCTCCAAATTACAACCTTATCTCACCACAATAATGCAAAAGAAATATGATTGAATTTCCCCTTTTTCAAAAAATTAAATAACACAATACAATAAGTATGTGTTTTACAATATTCAGATTTAAACAGGGAATATTTATTTTTCAAAAAAGCATATTCCAAAGCAAAAAAAATCTCCAAAAAGAAGGGTTTTGAACCCTTAACCTCCTCCTTTGCAAGCTTCTAACAAAATAAGCTTAACCAATTTCTCTAAGAGCATTTGCAAAACATTATACTCATAAATTTCTACTTATTCCAAATTTTGTGTATGAGGGAAAATTTAAAAAAAAATTACATATGAGTAAATAAATTCAATTTTTTCCCTTTTTACAGCCTTCTCAAGCAAGCTTCCTCCCGTGGGACCCACTAAGACAAATTTTTGATATCAAAAAACATTAGAAATAGAAAAAATAAATTTTTGAATTTTATTGCAGTGCCAAGTTTGCCTGGGACACCATGGCAACTCTTGGGAATTTTCTTTTCACCTATTTTCTCTCTCATAGTACAAATCCGTACATGCTAGGTAAAAAGGATTTTCACTGAGTTTTTGCAAATTTTTTGAGGTGTATTTGCAGGGAATGAGATCAAAATAAAGCTTGGGCATTGGAAGGTTGCACCACAGGCTGTACAAGTTCAAAAAAAATTTAGATTTACAATTTGAATGCAAAAAATAGGGGTTCAATATCATTTGATCAAGATTGGCAGGTGTTTTAGCTATTAAGAGGCCTGAGAATGAGATGAATCAATAATGGCAGCCATGAATAAATATTATAGAGGTTTTTTTCAAATAAATAGGCTGTACAAATCTGGTTTTGGCCAAAAAACAATGAATTTAATAACATTAAAATGCTAAAAAATCATTTTTATGCCAGATGAGGAGGTTTGAACACAAGACAATGGATTATGAATGATCATAAAAGACCAGACTGTGGTATATGGAAAATATACAGGTTTAAATATAAATAATATTTGAAAAATTAAAATAATTTAATAATTTTTTAAAATATTTAAACCAATACTATATGGCATACCTTATTACATGCCAAATGATATCACGTGAATTGATTTTTCACCTTACTCCTTTGAATTCACCAAGCTCCCAAAATAACCATGCTTTGATACCACTAATAACTCCTAAACCAAAATAGGTTGAACCTTGTCCCGCTTAGTGCGAGTGCACAAGTATTTTATTAAATTCAAAAAAACAAGTACATAAGGGTGCCTTTACTTCGTTAACCCTTTTACAATGCAAACATGGATTTATATAGTTTTTACCAATGACTAGTAAAAAAACTAATCGTATAACCAACTAAATATGGGAAAACAACCCATAAGGTAATTCTAATTAATAAATATAAAACATTAAAACTACCTAATAATTAAACTAAGTTTGTTTTATGGGGGTGTCTTTACTAAAAGATGCATGCCCGATTTACAATAATTATTTATTACCTACCAAAAATCTAACCTAACGTTAAGACTTTGGAACAAGTCCTAACACTAACTAGTCATTGCTTGGTTTTAGACTGACATATTAGTCTGCAACTAAAAAGGTATATTCATCATTACCTAGCAGGGTAGAATATTTGTTGCCCCTGATTGAGGTGGCAATGTATTCATCCTTTATTGCATTGATACACTAAACTGTGTTTGCTATTATGGAATACTACTTGTTACCTATTGAGGAGTAGGATTCATCACATTCTTTCATTGAGGCATGACATTGGCCATTATTTGATTACCTAGTCCCATAGGTTGTACACTTGAGGAAGTATTTGTTTGAGGTTGGGGTGTAGAAACTCCTATTCTTTGGTATGAAGACCTATTCATAGGATTAACTACAAGCACATGTTATGGCTAGTTTTTTGCATATTAGTACCACTTTGATTAGGACTAGACACTTTTTGCACATTATCTACTACATTTGGCCATTATTTAGTATAGAGGTTGAAGACACTTTTTCAATAATGGGCATATGCATCAGGTCATCTATTGAATTAGTTTGTATAAATAAGTTAAAACTCAGATTTTCTAGTCCATTTAATTCCATCAACACTCCTATTGAAGGTTCTACATCAATAAGGGGCTTACTTACCATGTTCATCTGATTGAAATCATGTGATAGATTCAGATATGTTTGATATGTTGTCTGCATTTGGTTAAAGTGATCTTCCATGATGTTTTTACTTTGATCAAATATATTATGATTTTGGTACATTATTTGGACTAGAGCCACACGATTGCTAGAAGAAGCCTATTGATCGTAAATGATATTATAGGGCACTCTTACTAGACATGGTAAATTTTCATGGGGGAAGTCTACTATAAACTTATCCCTTACCTCTATGGCTTTAACCAAAATCTCATCTTTATTCTCTAACAAATGTCTCTCAAAGAAAAATGGATCATACGTGGAAGCCATATTAGTTAAATATGACTATTGAAGTACTAGCTCATCCACTATAGGTATTGTAGATAAGTATTGTGTGGTTTTATCTTGTTCATATTCTATGTAAGGTGGTGTGTTAACTAGATAGTTATCTAATGGATCTAAGCTTTGTACCCCTAATTGAGTATTATAAGAGGGATAAGAATCCATTTCATAAGCAATTTTATTCACATAAGGGTCTTGCACCATTTCTTCCTATGCAAATACATTCCTAATCCATGGATTTTACATGAGTCCACTACAAGTGTAGGAATACATGATGGGATCCATAGTCAATACCTTGTAATAAAAGGTCAAAGAGTTCTACAAACTCTAAAAGGGATAGAATCTAAAAAAATGATGCCTTCAACTTGGTCTAGATTTATTAAAAGGATAAAAAGGTATATGCAAAAATTTGTGATGAAATAAGCTAGCATAAAATATCTAACGTTTCACTATTCACAAAAAGATAAACAAGTAAATGGATTGAAAAATTAAAATGCCAAAATCTAAGTTTGAATTGTTTAAAATTAGTCTAATCTAGGAAATTAAAAGTTGCTAGGTCTTTTGGCCAAACATGGCATCAAAATCTAGGCTCAAATAAGGCATGTGTTAGGACTCTTAGCCAAATGACATCAAAAGCTAGACTTTGAAAATAGACGAAAATTTTAATCTAATAGATTTGAAACACTTCTAAAAAACATTAGGCATCTAATTCTTGGACATGAACTTGGTCAAATAGGTATAAGGTATGAAATAAAAGGAACTTTAACTATAGTTTATTTTCTCACAAAAAATGGTATAAAACTTGGTTCTGTTGACAAACAATCTAGACAAAGGTGATCAGTATAACCTTTTTAGACAAAAGATCATAAAAGTACACTCAAATTGGATAAAAAATATAGGAACAAATTTGAAACTCTATGCAAGAAGGTCTATGAAACAATATTGAATTTTTTTTTTTGGAAACTTAATGATGCTATACTAACCAAAAAGGTGTGATAAAAAGGTTTGATTTAAAAAAATTCTAAGGCAAAGATGTTTTCCTACAATTTTGGTAGCATAATAATATATTTCTTGACTCAAAATATTGTGGTGCATAGAATTAAAGTGAAAATGTTTAGCACAAAATGGATTAAGTCTATCAAGTGATGATAATGATTATGAGTCTTAAATGGCATTCAATCTAAATTATAAATTAAACCTAAGTTCCCTCAAGTTTAGTGCAAATGGTGAGCCCACTTAACATATCAACCCTATGAACTTGTAAAGGTGTAATTTCGAGTTTAAATTATAAGTGAAGGACTTAAACAACTTTGGCAAAGGTCTAAACTTAATTGGGTAGCATAACTTCACCAAAGTGGATGATATGACTCTCAAGCTTTTGATGATCTCATGTGGGTAGCATCACGCCTCTTTGTTCAAAGGAAAATTTAGACTATGTGTTTGGTTTGGATTGTTTGTTTACACCAAGTTGTCGACTCCAAATAAGACTTTAAACTAGAACAAGATCAACTAATTAATCAACCTTAGATCCTAAACTGACAAGGTTGCTTGGTATTATTGGAATCTATCAATATATGTCATTTGGAAGGATTTTAAGTGTTCATCCAAAATTAAATGCACGTTATGTAGTAGGGTTTTTACACCCCCCCTTCTCTCAAATGATAGTTTTATGACATGGACATTGAGGTGCACCTTGAACCAATAGTAAGTGGGGATTTGTCTAAGATCTAACAAGTTTATGAATGATCTAGGGGAATCAATGCACAATGACTTTCATACCAAACAATGCAAAAGAAAAACACAAATTTTGGGTCCATATCACTTGGCTTGTTGTAAAAAGGTCTAGTCCTTTTTGAAACCACTACATCTTGTTGTTTGTTTAGTGTAATGTGACTTCCAAAGTAACACTATGTCATGTGTGCAACTCCAAAATATCTAATGAAGTCAATGTTGGGAGATGAAACCCCAAATCAAAGCTTCCCTAAAGAACTTGCAGGAGGTGATGAAGTCCCCCTCATAAGACAAGACACATAAATAAATAAAGCATGAAAGTAGAAAGACTTTAGGGTCATTTTCAAGGTCACCCAAACTTTGATGACTTTTTGGGGAGTTCTTTGGATGACTTTCTTTCTAAGCCTTGGACTAGGCTACTTTGCAATAAGAATGGCACTTTTGATTTCACGGGTTCCCTATAGGGGACAAATGGAATAACATACACACAACATTCCTCTTTCTTTCAAACAAAATTTGATTAAACAAGTATTGTAAAAAACAATTGACAAGTGTGTTCAATTTTAAACCCAAATGAAAAGTTTGGTAGTGTTCATTTGACCCCTTGGTCTTAGTTGCAAAGTTTAAAAAATCCATCAAAAACATCTAAATTTTTTGTTAAACACCCAAAAACAAGGTTCCTAATTGATTTTTAACCATGAAAAGGTGATTTAAACATGTTTTAAGCAAATATCAAGTTTGGTCCTACAACAAAATTGTTAGCATGTCCTTTAGCTTTGAAGCTCTTTTGAGTTTGAAATAATAATCTTTGGAAAAATAACTCTCAGGCCTGTGTTTTTTTTAAAAAAAACACAATGACTGACATCAGTCAATACCACCAATGTTAGTTATAGATAACTAAGATCTAATCGATGTTGGTTTCACTAACTGATGTTAGTTAGGTCAGAAAATTGATGTCGGTATTTCTATCAACATCAGTTACTGTGTAAAAATTGTGGCAACCAAAAATGGCAAAATAAAGTTATAAAATCAATTTTCAAGAGTTTTAAAGGCTTAAATAAATATTTTAGAGTTACAAAAGGATCTCCTTCATGTGTGGGACGCATCTAGTCCCACTGGGCATGCCATTATGTGATCTAGGAATTGGAATCAAGAGAGGATGGTTAGTATGGTGTTAGTTCTAAAATGAAAACAAAATTAAATAAACACACTAAGAGTATAACATCTCTAGACCTAAACACTAGGGAGAGATTAGTTAACAAAATCAAATGATAAGCACAACTAAAAATCAAGGGATCAAATACAAGAGTTTCTTCACCTTCCTTGGATGCTCCAAATACCTTTGTAGTATTGGCTTGCTCAATTTATGGTCATGAAGTCCTTAGCAATGGAAGCTTGGCTACCTCCATCTCTCCTTGGTACCTTTGCATTGTGGCGTGGCATGATTTGGAATCAATTTGGCATGGTAACACTAGTTTCATGAAGCTTTTGGAAACAATCTTGCATTATAACTTTGCACAAATTAAGCTTAGAAATGATGTTGTGAGGTCTCTTATTTATAGATTTTTGGATTTGATCAGAATCAACCTCAACCATCCATCTTAAGAATGAGATGTGTGGTTGAGGATTAATTCAATTTTTGAAATTAATTTTTTAATTATCCTCATCATGACATTGGAAGAAGGGGAAATTAAGAGGCATGGAGGGCATCATGGAAGGCATTAATGAGGCATGGAGGGCATGAATCCTAATGTTTATGGTATTTATGGCCTAGGGATGTCTTCCCAAGAAATGAGGTCACTTGATGATGTAGATATTCAATATGCATTTCTAAAAACAATAATTCAACAAGTTTCCATGGAATTATTAATTAGGTCTTAATTTGGGTTAATTAACTCTTAAACATGATTAAGTACTTTATGCACAAATTACCCAAATTGATCAGAATGCCTTGTTATTGGTCCTAAATTTGACTAGATTGGAAATGGAAGGGGCTTTCAAATGCATTGGAACCATATTCCCATTTATAATGTTACCAATAAAAAATAACAAAGGCATGAATCTTGTGCAAAATATTTGATAAAAAAGAGCAATCCAGAGCATGTGGGTGCAAATTTGGCATTTTGACTTGGAATGATCTGATCAAATTTAGTTGGTCCATAAATTGCATTGCCCCATTTAGTGATACCTTGGAAAAAATCAGCACTTGAATATGTCAATTTCACATCAATAAGCATGTTTTAGTGTTTTTAATCCAAATTATGCATTTTGGGTGGAAATTGGCCAAAATATTGATTGAAGGTTATCAGTGGCTAGTGTTAGGTGTCTACAATTATGTATCCCAATGTTTTGTCATTATTCATACTTAAAATGTTCTTTTAACTTAATAGAGTTTAATTTATTGTTAACTATTTCCATAATACTTGCTTCAATCTTATTTTGGAGGGATTTGAGACTCATTTCTGTGTCTTAGAAGAATCTTCTATTTCGTTCCTTCTAGAGTTCCCAAATTAGAATTGTGGGACTTATCAACCATAAACAATGATAAGTAGAATGTCTTTTGATATTGGGCTAGTATTAAAACAAAGTCATTATATCATTAGGAAGGGCACTCTTCCATCTTTGCTTCATGCATAACCACCTCCAGCATTTAAAAGAGAATTGATAGCCAAAATCTTCTCCCTTTGACTTGATTCAATTCTGACATATCCTAAATTTCCATCAACACCTTGTGAATTCCCTTTCCTCAGGTCTCCATTATCTCCCCTGAAGAACCTAGAATTGATTTAAATTTCTTCTGCAACTCTATATGTGACCGTTACCCTACTCTATTTTTATAATATAATGTGTATTTTTTTTACAAAAATTTATTGATAAACTCCAAGAAGGGGATAAAGTCTAGGTGTTGGATCCATTTAATGGTGCTACTATGGGCATTGGATAGAGTCCCTCACTATCTATTATACATGGAGTCAAATTGAAAGGAATAGGCAATGAAAATGTAAATATTTTAAAGGTAAAAAGTAACATACCCCTTGCTTATGAAGACAAAATAGATGGAGTTGTCTATCTGAAAGAGAAAGATAGGACCTTCATATAGTGGCCACTAAAAATATTTGAAAAAAATGATTTAGTTGATGTTTATCATGTACTAGCTATTAGATAGCTTGGCCCACTACTTTATGAAATAGTTTGAATGTGTTTTTTAGGTATATTCTTAGTGTTTTTTGTCTATTTTAGAGCTATATAAGCAAAAAAAGGCATTGTAACTCAATTTTCTCAGTCACAACACTGAGAAACACACTTTGTATTAACACATTTTTCAAAGCAAACACACATATTTATGTCTTGTATCTGCTATAAGAAAACATTTTCTATAAAAAAAATCAATATTTTGCCTTCTTGATACATGTTTCATTATGTGTAAATGAATGATTGATTATATTTTTCTATGTTTTATGTCAAATGTTTTGAAGTCTCATAATTATGTCATATGTTTGGTGACCCATGTATCTAATACCCAAATATTTATTAATTCATCCTGAGTTTCAAATTAGAGTAATTTATATTCCCTACTATTTTAAATGTTAATTCATGATAAATATTCATGGATTAATCATAGTCATGCTCTACATATTGAGCAGAATAATATTTATGCATTTATGTGGTCTATGAATAAAATTAAAGATCACCGCCATACAACATGGGCTAGTTAAAAGTCTCATGGCCACATGAATCCAGGAATATTGTTAGTGTTTTAATTGGAGATGACATAATTAGTTTCTAGTGTAATTGGAGATACTTTTCTTGTGCTTAATATTAAGGTACTCTTATTACTTAATTGGACGTGACTTAATCAATCTGTAGCCTAATTGGAATTACCTTTCTTGTACTTAATATTATGACTTAAATTTTTTCATACTCTTATTAGCTATAAATTAATGAAGAATTTTATGGAGTCTTAATCAGTATGGTATGTGGAAAATCTAAAATAGGAGTCTAAAATTTGACATCTCTCCACATTTTTTAGATAGAAATATTTAAAACATCTATACTCCTAATACTTATGCATCTAATGGAAGTTGAAAAGATACCCTCAATTGCAGAATGTAATAAGTAAAATGTTATAATGGGTGTATATAATCATCATTTTTAATCCATATTGAAGCTTTTATAAATCCTTCTTTCAAGAAGTGAGCATTTACAATTACATTAATTAAATGTTTTTTTATATTATAAGTCTAAAAAGTGGGTGCAGAGCCTAAGTAAAAAAAGTCTAAGGGATAGAAAAATAGGCCAAAGGCCACTAACAACCAAAAATAAGTGGACAAAAAAAATCAAAATAGGAAACAACAAACAAACTAGGGATTAACCATAACAAAAACACTAGTTTTTTTACAAAATCTTTCCAATCTTCTTTGATGAACTTTAGAAGGTCCTCTGTGCCAATAATTTTTCCTTTTATATCTTTATCTTCTTCATGGAGGTTTTGTAGAATAAATAGGGAAGAAGCTATATAGTGGACAAATTTCAAGCAAATAGTGGTTATCACCTTTATTTTATTCTGAAGGGAGTACAAACCCTTCTTCATTTCCTTCAACCCCCTTTCAATCTGGTTGTCCTCTTTATTGGTATCCATGAAATCCTCATTTTAAAAATCATAAGTGGAGACATTTATCTCCTCAAAATAATTGGTTCCCTCCTTCTCTAATTGTTGATTAGGATTTTGTTTATCTTTTAATTTACCTACTTCCTCCCTTAGATCTGAGGTAGAGGGATCATCCACAGTCTCTACCAAAAAAAAATTTCCCTTGCTAGTCTCCTAGATCTCCTGATATTCATCTTTCTTTCCATATAGCTCTAAAATTTAAAATTAGACCCTTCCTCTATAGCCTCCCCACCTTGCACCTAGGCCTCCAGGTGCTCTTTATCACTAGACAAATTTTGAGGCTCTACCCTCACCAATTTCTTATTCTTACTCTTTCCTTGATTGATATTCTCATAATTGATCTAAATAATTGATTTCCTCATTTTATTGCTAGAAAAGGAAGGGTTCTTTTTTAGCTCCCACAGCTCGTTGATAGCCAAAGAGTGAGAATGTTTAGGGGATATAAAAGTCATAACTATCAGGCAGGGAGAACTAGAACCCAGTCAAAGAGGGGAAAATAAATCAAATTTAGGAGATAGGTTTGAAGAGGGGGAACAATGTTCTTGGAAAAGGGTAGGGAGCCATGAGGACCCACTCTCAAAGGAGTGTGATATTCATCAAGGTTGTTATCATGGGAAATATATAACACTTGAACTTTTAAAGGCTTAGAGGGACAAATCACAAGGTGAAAGTGATAAATCCTAAAGATAAGATCTTGGTGGAGCAGAATGGCAGAGGTAGCTAGGTTTTTTCCAAGGAATTTTTGATAGACATAATAGACATCTCTAGGGATGAAAGGAGGAAGAAGGGGAAGTTAACTAACACCTTATGATGAAAATTATTCAAAAGAGTGAAATGGTAATGATAAAATCACTTAAAATGACCTTCAAGGGTGAACTATTTCATGATGGTGAAGCATAACTTATCCCAAGGGTTAAGTATGCTCTCTCTATCAAAGCCTCACTACAACTTCACACTAGATTTTATCCTTTAATGAATAGTTTTATCAACCCCTTCAAGTCTTTAATAGTGGTGAGTCTTTTCAATCTTCTACCCTCATAGCATAAACCTATGGCCTTAGCAATTGACTCCTCACTAACAAGAAACTCTATACCTCTAACCTAAACTTTGTGGTCACCATCCTAGCTCAAAGCAAACTAATTGGAGAAGTTATCACCATATCCATTTAGACACTCAAAAAAATGATAAATTCCAACTTCATAACATATACTCCAAAGCATAGCATCCACTTTGTTTTCATCACATGATAATGGCTCAGTTTTAACTTTTTCTCCTCCCATGATTGAAAGCTTTATTGAATTGTTGCACCACTAAAAAGGGACCTAGACCAAAGTGAACCACCACCAGGGATATTTAACAAAAAATTAATCAAATAATATGTAATTTTTCTAAGCCCACACCCAATCTTTAGTAAAATACAAGTTGATCCTATAATGATTTCACATGTGAAAGAGATTGCCAAGATTTGTCATGTAAGAATGTGCCTTAAAGGATTGAGGTTGTTTCATGTGATATTGATTTTATTTGATATATTGTTATATTGTAGTTTTTATTAGTTTTTTTAATCATATATTTCCTTTTGTGATCTCATTATATTGTTGTTTCAAAATACTCATAACAAATGTGATCAAGACATAATGTTGACTAGTGAAATCAGTGAATATGACATGTGACATGTGCTCGAGCTTCATGAATATCACTTATCAATTGACAATAATTGGTTTCATGTGTGTAAGCATAAAAAATATTGTAGTACTCAGATACCTTTGTGTTTTTTTCCCATTGTAAAAGTGGATAAGAATGGAAATCATCTTCTTCATGAAAAATATCACAAGTTTGTTTTAGTACTGCACAAATGTTCTTATGCAAGTAGTTGTTCCTCGTATGCCCTTCAGTCTCATAGTCAATACACCATATACCACTACATATCTCACATGCATTTTTTTCCATAAAATTTTCAAGATGAGATGTCATGGATGTTATCTATGCCTCCATAAAAGGACTAATATTGATATCCATGATTCCTACCACTACAGTGTGAAGGGTAGCTTCCAACACCTCACACATGCTTGTGAAGGTTCTTTGTGACAAGGTCCATCAAAAAGGTAGAAATAATCCTCCCATAAACCACTGTGTATGTTGATCAAGATTGATTTTAAATGATAACTTGGAAAGCAAGGTTTTGAATCATGCATCATATTCATGAATGCTCTCTATAATCCCCTATTTTATGTCTTTTAACACCACTATAATTTGTTGTTCAAACTTAGGAATGTCAAATTCCTACAAGAAATATGCTTTGAGTTAGTCATAGTCAACCACTACTTTTTGAGGGTTGAATTTATGATACCATTTATATGCACGCTCTAAAAGTGTGGTTGGAAATTATGTTGTCTTTTGTTCAAAAGAAGTGATGCCACATGTCCTCTAAATTAGTTCACACTTATGAACATGCTCAGCTACATTATTTACCCCATGGTATTCAGGTAAATGCAATGTCATCTCATAGTAAAATGTAGTGGGTTGTGGTTAAGTGGGTGGTTTTTGGGAAGGTCTAGCTCCAGTTCTAGGAGGGGATCTACTTTTTCTAGTGCATCCTCCTAGTCCTCCTCCAACACCTCCAATAATAATGCCCATGGTAGGAGGCATGATAGAGAGTTGATTTCCTAGGTTTGGTCTTCTATTCTAGCCTTGAGGACCAAATCCTCTAGGCATTCCAAGCTATGCCATAAATTTCTCATGTAGAGGTAAAGATGTAGATTCCAAATTATCACCTAATGGCCTAGTTTCAGTCTCCCTTGTTTAGTTTATGATTTTATACTACTTGTATCCTAATTTTGTATATGTATTCTATCTAACTCAAAGACATGAGAATGCATTATGGTAGGGGAGCCTGGTTGACTCATACTTGGTTCTTTGTCTTTGATAGTCTAGCTCATTTCTTCTTCATTAGATAAAAGCAACAAAGGATGTAGCTTGAAAGTGATGGGTTCCTCATATGCATCTAGCTCCTTATAGCTCTTCATAGTGCTCCTTGAGTTTTCTTGATCTCTTCTCATGCTACTAACTCCCATTATCCTCTATCGAGCCTCATCATAGTTTCAGTTCTGTAAAGCTCACTGGCTTGCTACCATGTTGAACCCATAATCTTTAATCAACTGTTAGTCTCCCCTCCAAATGTGTGGCTCATGCATAGGATATTTTATCCCTGCATGGGTAGAGTATCCAACCCAAGGTCCATAATTAACTTTTTTACCTCAAAGGAAAATGATGAAATATATCATCCCCTTAGCTCTCATGGGAATTGAAACTTTGCTTCCTCAAGACATGAATAAGTGGTCACTATGTATTCCAAAATGTAGCTACTCTAAATGCCTTTCCACCAATAGTTAACTAATCACATCTAAGAAACATCAAGTCATGCTAAAATCCTTTGCCATTCAAGTGTCTATGATTGCCTTCATCTAATATTTTGAGATCATCCTTGAGCATATGCTAGGATCCAATAATGCAAGAGAAATGGGACCTCAAAAAAGAAAGTCTTATATAAAAATTTGTAGAGATTATACTTTACCCACTATTGTGCAAAAATTCCTAGTTCAAGATATAAAACCACAAAGTTATCTTCAACACTAGTAACCCATTTTTTAATATTCTCTAATGTGATGCACTCAAACATTTTCCCATGATTATGCTCTAATTTCTTTAGGTCTTGGTAATGGAACCAAAATGTCAGGATTTTTTTCTCTACATCGATGCTAAAGCCTCTTCTGAACAAGCTAGCATGTTGGCCCTATCATGTGAGTGATGAGTCTCAGATGCTCACCCAAAGTGCACATCAAAATATCAATTCCTGAAGGATTCAAAGCACAATGTGTGTTTTCTCATCTCTTGTGTCAACACCACAAATATACTATTATTATTCTTAATATTCCATATTTAATTACCATGATAACCAGGATTACCATTACTAACTAGTTATAAAAGAGAAAGGATCTTATGACTTGAAAATAAAACACATGTCAAAATATAACACTTAGTATATTTCATCTTTTAGAATATAATTTGATAAAATAATAAATTATTATTAGAGTGCTTACTAAATACAAGACTATATATTTCCCTAAAAATGATCTCCCTCTCAAATTCCTATAATAGGGTTTTTTATACTTGTTTTACCCTAACCAAGTGTCATACTCCTAGCTACCAATGACAAATGGCACATAGGCTCTCAATAGACTAAGAATCATGGATCTTACAACTAATTACTCCTATAGACATAGGGCTTTGTGCCCCTAAATCCTCACTTTATGCCATATATATATATATATATCCAAGTTTTCTATTTCTTATGGGTTGGTACAAAACCTCCAATCAGTGGGGTCAAACTATCCTATTTGATTTACTCTTCTAACAACTCTTGTGTCCTTCATGCTCTACTTCCCATGTACTCCCATAGTCTTCCACTTCTATTCTAAGTCCTCTAGTCATGGGTCCCTCATGTCATGTTTTATCTTGATTGGGTCCTCCTGAACTAGGTCTCCCATACCACTATCCTTTTGTGCCCTTCAACTCTTGCACTTGCCAGTCTCATGTTACGATCCTCTCATACCATGCTTCTCCCATGTCATGTCGATACTTGCATTTAAAAATGGATAATGGTCCCTCCATAATATGTACCATAATTGTAACTAATACTTGGTCAAAATTGAGGGGCCAACAATGCTTCTTCATGCATTGGTTGCAGTCCTAATCATCTGAAATCTCCTAGAAATGAGCCATCACTATCTACAGTCAAGAAAACTCCTCTTTCACACACCTTGCA
Organism: Torreya grandis; assembly: GCA_037957365.1. NCBI lineage: Eukaryota > Viridiplantae > Streptophyta > Pinopsida > Cupressales > Taxaceae > Torreya > Torreya grandis. The sequence goes on along the minus strand of JARHVA010000540.1, from coordinate 729,658 downwards.
CACTTGGATTCTAAAAAGACTTTATTTTTCCATGTAAATATGTACAAGGTGGTTAAATATACTTTTCAAGACCCTACATGGATTTATAATCATTAGGCACATCTTAAAAAGGCTCACACTTGAATTTTTGACCCTTCTCACCATCATTTTCACTATGTTAGTTCTAACTGGCTAAGATAAGACCTATTATTTAAATAAATATGAGTGTTTCCAAGGCTTGAAATGGACATGGGGAGTTATCTTAAGTCTTAATATTCCTTCCAAAGTTTATTTAATCTCTTGAAACCTCCTAGAACCTATATAATACATAAAATAGTCAAAAATGCCCTATTTTGTAATCCATCTATACAATTTCATATATTCCAAAAGTATAGGGAGGAACCTGAGAGAGTATTATGCAAGATTCAAACACTTTCATGGTCAAACTAATCCATTAGAGTAGATTTACATCTCTATTTCCTTCATTAGATCCTTCCAAGGGTTTAGGCCTATTTTACCATCTTAGCCATTATTCATAGAGATTTCATGTTCAAATTTCAATTCAATGCCAAAAAATATTTTCTTAGGACCCTATATAATTCTTCCTATCCTTGTGAGTTTCCATGCAATGTGTCAAACTATATATGAGCATTCAAATTTGCCCTATCAAGCTCTTTCTTTTCATCTACATAGGCCTAATGTTGTGTTTGGGTCAGAAATGGATTTACCTAAAGATTATCTACCTTCCACAAGCTTGGTCACCTCTATAGTAACCCAAAAAACATGATTCAATAGGTTAAAATACATATCTAATGCTATAATTATGAATGATTCCCCATTTGGACACTAGGCTTAAACCTTGCCTAACAGGCCTGAGTTGTCTTAAAGTCCAAAATGACTTTTTGTTGGATTTTCATACATCCCAATAGCTTATATACCTCTTTAATTACCAAAAAAACGTGATTTAACAATTTATAATTATCACCTAAGGTTATAAGTTAAAAAGCCTTTTCATTTGGGCTTTCAGCCTAACCATGCCTAATAGGCCTACCTACAAGTTTGATGGTCTAGGCCACACTATTGGTATTTATCCATATATGAAAGTTCCCTTATGTATATTTTTATTTAATCCATATTCCCAAACATTCATTTACATATCCTTATAACTCTTAGTCCATCATTCAACACCCTTTCTCAAAAATGTAGGGTTTTGCTCATAAAAGAAGTAACCTCTGTCTGAGACAAAAAAACTCCCCTATTTTCTTAGACAATGGTGAATGTTGGAGAGGATTATATAGGTTTTAAATACCATATATAAAAAAATTCATCCCTTTTTCAAACCATTTGACCTTCCAAAACCTTTGAAAACCAAGATAGACTTGTGTGGAGAGAGAACTATGTGCAGGCCTCTCCTAAGTGGACTGTATGATGCTCCAATGTATTGCCCCTATAGGTGTTATTGCCTAAAATAGGCTTGATGAAAAGTATAAAAACTCCATATAGTACCTTAGGTTCATTTATAATTATTTTGACCCATTTTTTTACCTTGGTTATGCACTATCAACATACAAAGTAATACTTTTTGCTCACTACCTATAATAGTCAACAGTGGTTGACTTTTTGAAGGAAAAGGCTTGTAAGTACACATTACCCTTTATAAATTGTGCAACATGTTATTTTATATTCACTTGTAATAATATTACAACAACTAATATTGTTGTTTTCATGCTCAAGCTTCTATCTTAGACTGTATGTTCCTATAGTCAGTTGTAGGTGTGCATTCTCAAATGGTGGGACACCTCTAGGTGTGTATGGGAAACAAAAAACCACCTATCATCTCCTCCTAATAATATTTTAGATCATAAATTCCAATCTCACCATTGGTAACCATTCACATATGTTTTAATGGTCTATTTTTTCACCATTAGGTGAAGAGGGCTCTTTTAGGATCAAACCTGTAGATGTTAATGTATGGTTTTAGGGTTGAAAAAGATAACTTTGAGCCTTCCAACCATCACCCTCCACCAATAATATTGACTTAATATTTGTCATATATCTTCTTCTTCATGGATAATATAATTAATGGTCATATATATGTATCATAATTCTTTTTAACCTTGTTGTATGTCATCCACAAAATGGTGAGGTCCTTTATTTTCTTAGTTTAGGGATAAGGTCCCTAAACTTAGTCACTTCCCTTTGAAAGTAAATTTTTACCTCCATTTTAAAACCTATCATTTCAAATGAGTCTACCATGATCCTACATAAAATATTAGGACTTAAAAATAGTTTCATCACATGTTGCAACTTATTGACATGGCTCTTTATCTCTCTGTTAAGCCACCTGTAGCTGGTTACATAAATGTATAGGTTGATAGTATAACTATCCTTCAAACAATAAATAATGTATGAACATTTGATAATTATTAGTCCATTAAAATATCTTAAAATTAATTTTTTAAACCTTTAGTAAATATAAACCATTAAATTAAGTCATTTCACATAATTTCATCATCCCACAAGGCACTTATAAGTGTGTTTTGAGTTGTATGTAGGTAGACAGGAGAATTAGAAAGGATGAATGTAATATGAGAATGTAGCATGAACTTAACACCATTTTAAGGTTTAATATGTATTCCTTAACATTATTTAAACTTCAAAAAATTCCAAATTACTCTTTTCAATGGGAATGTAACTCTTGATAGAACCTGTAGGTGTGTTTTCATGGATGACTATGTATATGTTGTATTTCATTGCCACGGTTCCCTTTTACACTCTTTGGAGGATATAATATATTTTTTCCTTTTTATAAAAAAATTTAAACATATTTATACCTCCAATATATATCAATGAACATAATAAATAGGTTTTACACATGTGATCAACATGATTGTAAGTAAAAATGAACAAAGAGTTGGTTGTGCATGCCAATAGATTGCAAACTTAATGTTATTTACCTTGGATGTTGAAAATTTTGAAAGAATTATGTTACCATGACCGTTTAAATAATTTTAACACCATGATACATCATTTCAAATACCTTACAGAGAAAGAGGCATTTTGAAAATTGTGGAATTTGAATGCTAGATTAGTATCAACACCTTCCTGCAAAGTGAGTTGTTTGGGATATCAAATCAATTTTAAACATGAAAAAAATAATAGAGAGATTTTTAGGAGGTATATAAAATAATTTTTAAACATAAATTACCAACTTAATTGTATGGAGATAACCAAACCAAAGCAAAACCTATAGGATGCAAGAAACAGTGAGCATAAAAACATAGTCAACTTGCTAGGGAAGGTTAATAAGTAAAATTTTATTATGAAAATGGTTATATTTTATTTTAATTTTACCTCCCAAATTATTTTTACCTAAAACCTCTCCAACTTTTTGTACCAAACACAAACCTGTTGACCTGTTCTATGTGTCTAGAAGGGTAAAGAAGAAGACAAATGGTTTTAGCTCAAAAATGACACTTAAAAAGTATGTGAATCATGTAAATGAGTATGAGGAAGATGAATATACATTCCATTACCTTCTCCCATGTGTCACCTTTCTCCATAGGTCGTACAAGTGCCAAATTCCCTCTTTTCAATTGGTTTCTTGATTTTTAGTTAAATAACCTACAAGATTCAGATGGGATTGGAATTATTGATAGGGAATCTGACCTATTGGACATTTTAAAGGAAATTAGGACATTTTTACACCTTTAAAATTGTGCCACTTGCATTTATGACCCCTAAATGAATCAAAATGACATATTAACTAATTAGATCATGACCAAGGCTAGTAAGGCATTAAATGGCATCAAATAACTTATAATACACCATATTTAATAATATTAAACACCATATAAACCTTTATAGATGAAATTTTTACCTATAAGGGTCCCAAATTGACCTACATGGTCAAATTTGGTTAACAAATTAGTGACTCATAGGGGTATCATGTTTGTTATGCTAAATATCAATATCCTTATCAGTCTATTAGGGTTGAATAATTTGAACTCTAAAACATAGAAAGAGGAATTTGACCATTGACCACAAGATTTGATCAAGACAAGACCACTTGACTGCCTCAACCACAAAAAATAAAAGACACACACAAAGTGAAAGAAAACACACATATGCTTCATGAACACTTGTGGAATACACACACAAAACTAAAAAAAATCAAACACTAACTAACATGAGATTAAAAATCCCTCCTATATCAAAGGGGAAGTTTAAAACCCTTCTTTCTTCATGACATGAAGGAATGAATGAGACATATAGTCTTTTGTTCTTTGACATTGATGCCTCCATATTTTTCATGATGTTTACCAACTTCATTGGCATGATGTTTAATGAGAACCAAGAAGATTCAAATATGATGGATATGGAACTAAACTCTTCTTGCATCTAAATAGCCTCAATGTTTTCATATGGATCCTCAATTATAACCTCTGGTGGTGGTTCAACAAGTCATACCTTCTTGATTTCCATAGCCTCTCAATAAGATTGGGTTTCTTTTCAGATGCAAGTTATTCTATCTCATCAAGGAGCTTTAAATATTCTACCCAATCTTGTTCATTGTCCTCCATAGAAGACTTTTTCTTCATTTTTTCATGTGTTTGACCCTCAACTTGGAAAAGCTCTTGAAAGAACTTCATTTGTAGTTATCAATCATCTTTGTCCTCTTTATCATATAGAAACACTACCTCTTTAATCTTATCTTATTGATGTATGAGGTCATAAAAATAGTGTTATTCAAGATCCAATGCATCTGAGGGTGATTCAAAATTAGGCTGAGGTATTGGGTCATCTTTAAGAACAACAACTTTCACCTTGGTCTCAAGATATTTTTCTAGGACTGCAACCTTTTTGGGGATGACTTGAAATTATTCTCCATCTTTACAAACACATTAGTTTTCATGATTTAGTGATTATATAAAACATTTTTATCAAATTTAGATACTTATTCAAGTACTTCCCACTTCAAGTGTTTGTCACAATCTTCATAGATAGCTATAAAAGAGTCTTTATCATGTTTCTTTTCATACAAGAAGGTATAATTACACTTGTGATCGCCAAAGGGAGTCCCTATAATGATTTACTCTTCTTAAAAATTTAGAACCTATTGAGGTCTCTAAAGTTATAATTCAACAATTTTAACCTAATTTTCTTCTCAATGACTACAAAATCCTCAAATTCATTCTTCTTAGTGATGCCAAGACTAGGCATCTTGTAATCAGATGACTTAGCCCAATGAGGCTACCAAGGAGGTATGTTTTCTTCAAGCAAGAGTTATGAATTATTATCAACCAAGTGCTCTTATTTATGTTCCCAAACCATGATTACATCAAATCAAATAGTGATAGAGTGAGTAAAAGATGAACTAGTTGGTGGAGTTGGAACATAGAACTCAAAATCAGATTGAGAGTGAAATGTAGGGGATTATTTTAGAAGCTCTTGAGGAAGAAGAGGTCATACTTGGGATAAAACAATTTTATTTTCTTCCTTACATTTTGAAAATCACTTAATTCACATCTAATTTATATTAATCACTCTCTTGAGGAATGTTAGATGGGGTGTGTTTAGGCATAAGATCTTCTTTGAGATCTAAACCTTCCATCACACCTTGACTTAGCAATTTCATCCTTGACTCTAACTCTTCAATTTTATTGGCTAGGTTATCTTTATAAATTATTTATTGAATTCATATTAATATTCATGAGGATGAGGAGTGCAAGAGGGCTGACATGGTAAACAAGAGGTCTCTTGAGGAAGGGTGGGAGGGACTTGTATAGGATGAAACTCTTTATGAACCTCACACTCTTTGTCTAGTCCTTTATCCTCTTTCTTTCTCCATGATTCCACTATCTTATTCCATATTAGGATGTTACAATTAGGAGTCTCTTCTTGAGGAGGTGATGCAATTTTAGGAGTGGATGAAGTGTTTAAGAAACTTGGGATGTCCTTAGGCTTGGACTCCCCACCTTATCTCCAACTTGGGATTTAATATGGGATGTAATGGGAGAGGGAGATGAGGGCTTAAATTCTGATTCCTTTTATTTTTATATGGATTCATTTATTTTATTATTTTCCAACACAATTTTCCTATTAAGGTTTGCTTCAAAAACAAGTCTTATCTTTCCAACTCTCTCTTCTAGCTGATTGGGAAAAGAATGGCTTTGATAAGCTTGATTGGATTTATGAGTAGGAATCATGTAGGACTGATAGTAATGTTTGGGAAGTGGATATTAGGGATAATATATTTGGTGAGGTTGATCCTCATGACTTCTTAGCTTATTCTCTAAGGATGAAACCAAGCCACTCACATCTAGCATCTCACTTGTTAGTGTTTGTCAATTTGCTCTCTCAATGGGAGCCCACTCTCTTTTAACCAAATCTAATTTTTCTCACCTTATGAATAATATGACTAGGATCATATTGACCATGTCCCTTTAGTGTGTCAATATCCATCATATACCTCTCATATCCCAAAAGAATTTGCTTGAAAGTAGAAATGGGCTGATTTGAGAAGTGACTAGGTTGACTAAGAGGAGCACTATATTGAGAAGGTTAGTTATATAAATGATATAACTCATGACTAGGCTGGTAATAATCATATTATAGCTGGTAAAGATCATATTAGAGCTGGTAAGGATTATGACAAGGCTGTTAGGGAGTGCCATAAGCTTGATAAACCTCACCAAATTATATAAAACAATACTCAACACTAAAGTTAGCCATAGAGCTTCATTAGGAAGCAAGAATATAAGTGATGATTATCAATAATATTAAAAAGAAATACTTGGGATACTTTACCAACTTATATAACTTTAAAATCACCATTGATGCTTAGATAGATGCCTCCAAAGGCTAATGTGTTGAAAGACAACACCAAAAATCTTTCAACTTCTTAGACTAAGAATCCCATCGAGTGTGCCAAAAAATATTTTCACTTGGATTTGAACCCTTTAATGGGATTTCTTATCTCTCCTCATCCAAGTGGCACAATTGAAACACCTCTAGGCTATGGGTAGCCTAAGGATGAGGTGAATCTCAAGATAGGGCTAGCTTCCTTGTTGTACCACTTGTAGACCACTACTACACCTATGATTGTGAGGGAAAAGGGAGAGATAAAATTGAAATAAAAATATCATAAAAGAGGTGATACATCAAATTAGCTTATTACTACCAACCAATTGCATGTTACACATGAGAACAAGGGACTAACCAAACATACACTTCTCTAATCTACATCTTCTCACATCAATATTTCATTATGAGGTTATGGTGATTGTTTAGGCTAGGAGGAATAGAAAAGAGGTATATAATAACACTATTGAATATGATAACTCACTCAACCTTGAAACTTCCTAGAAAACTTCACATGACCTACAAGAAGAAGCTTTCCAACTATAAATAGGTGAGAGAATGAGATAACATGCTAAGGAAACAAGAGTCATCACTAAGAAAGATCAATAATACAAATAAAAAAACTATAAATAGTCATGGAAGATGTAAAAATCAGTAGTATTTATTGATCCATGGTATGAAAATGAGCAGGGCTTCAACATACTTATGTGGAACATAAGTTACAAAGACCAAAATGGCTATTTCTATAGAACTTGAGAGAGATAAGAGAAGAAAGAAGTTAAAAGGTCATAAGGACACTTATCATGATGATATAATGAGTTACATGTGCATGGGAAGAGGAAATGAAATGTACCATGAAATATTATAATAGATAAGTGGCTTTTTAAGTCATGAAACTCATGAAAAGTGGCATGAAATTTCCTTTGCTGACTCAAAAAACTACCTTCATGATTTATCCCTATTTAAATGTCCTAAAAATGAATAGGGATAAGTATTATGATTGTAATGAGAGGGAAGTATTTCATACATTCCTCTCCATACATTGGTTATAGTCCTAATCATCTAGAATCATTTAGAAGTGAATCACCACTACCTGTAGTTAAGAAAACTCCTCTTTCACACACCTTACACACTTGGCTTCCAAAAAGACTTCAGTTTTCCATGAAAATATGTAAAAGGTGGTGAAATACAATTGGAAATACCCTCCATGTCTTTATAAGCATCAGGCACATTTTAAAAAGGCTCACACTTGAAGTTTTCACCATTCTCACCATCATTTTCACTATGCCAATTCTGAATAGCTGAGATGAGAACTATGGTTTAAACACATAGAATTTTTTACAAGGTATTAAATAGACATGTATAATTACATTAAGTCTCAAGATTCCTTATAAAGTTGATTTCATCTTTTAAAACCTCCTAGAACCTACACAATGCACAAAATAATAAAAAATACCTTATTTTGTACTCCATCTATATAATTTCATATAGTCCAAAAGTATAGGGAGGAGCCTGAGAGAGTCTTCTACAAGTTTCAAACACTTTCATGGCCAAAATAGGCCATTAGAGTATATTTCCATCTCCATTTCCATCATCAGTTCCTTATAAGGGTTTAGCAAGGGTTTAAGCCTATTTTACCCTCTTATCCATTATTCATAGGGATTTCATGTTCAAATTTCAATTAAATGCCACAAAATATTTTATTAGGACCTTATCTAACTCTTATTACTACTATGAGTTTCCATGTAGGGTGTCAAAGTAGATATGAACATTCAAATTTGCCCTATACAACTCTTTCCTTTCATCTACGCAGGCCTAATGTTGCCTTTAGGTCAAAAATGGATTACCCTACAATTTTTCTACATTCCACAAGATTTATCACCTATGTAGTGACCCAAAAACTATTATTAAACAAGTTAAAATTCATATCTAATGATATAAGTGTGAATGACTCCCCATGTGAACACTAGGCCTAAACCTTACCTGACATACTTGGGTTGTCTTAAAGCCCAAAATGCCTTTTTGATGGATTTCCCTGCAATAGCTTAGATACCTTTATAATTACCCAAAAAACATTTTTTTAACAATTTATAATTCTCATCTAAGATTATAAGTGAAAATTCCTTCTCATTTGGACTTTAGGCCTAACCATGCCTAATAGGCCTACTTGCAAGTTTGAGGGTCTAGGTCACCCTGTTAGTATTCATCCCTCTATGAAAGTTCCATTATGTCTATTTTTATGTCTTAAATTTTCCCACACCTTACTTTACATATCCATATAACTCTTTTTCCATCATTCATCACCCTCTCTCAAAAATGGAGGGTTTTGCTCATAAAGGGGGTGCCCTCTATCTGAGACAAAATAGAGGGCACTCCCATATTTTATCAGATAATGGAAAATGTTGGAGAGGATTATATAGGTTATAATTACTCTTTATAAAAAATTTCATCCCTTGGTCAAACCATTTAACCTCCCAAAACCTTTGAATACCAAGACAGACCTATGTGGAGAGAGAACTGTGTGCAGGCCTCTCCCAAGTGGATTGTATGATGCTCCAATGTACTACACCTATAGGTGTGATTTCATGAATTAGGATTGAGGAAAAGTATAAAACCTCCATATAGTCCCTTAGGGTCATTTATAATTTTTTGGACCCATTTTTTTCACCTTGTTTATGCACTATCAAAACTGAAAGTAATGTTCCCTGCTCACTACCTATAACAATCAATAGTGGTTGACTTTTTGAAGCAAAAGAATTGTAAGTACACATTACCCTTTTAATATTGTGTCACATGTTCTTTGGTATTCACTTGGAATCCTCTTTTAACAATAAATATTTGTGTTTTCATGCTCAAACTTCTATCTTAGATTGTATGTTCCTACAGTCAGTTCTAGGTGTGAATTCTTGAATGGTGGGACACCTATACGTGTGTATGAGAAAAAAAACACCACCTATCATCTCCTCCTGATGATATTTTAGATCATAAATTTTAATCTCAACATTTGGAACCATTCACATATGTTTTCCTGGTCTAGTTTTACAACATTAGGTGAAGAGGGCTCTTTTAGAATCAAACCTGTAAATGTCAATGCAGGGTTTTAGTGTTAAAAAAGATAACTTTGAGCCTTCTAACCATCACCCTCCACCAATCATTTTGAATTAATATTTTTCATATCTCTTATAATTCATGGATAATAAAAGTAATAATCATACATATTTATGTATCAAAAATATTTTTAAACTTGTTGTATGTCATCCAAAAAATGGTGAGGTCCTTTATTTTCTCAGTTTAGGGAAAAGGTCCTTGAACTCAGTCACTATGCTTTGAAAGTAGTTTTTCACCTCCATTTGACAACCTATCATTTCACATGAGTTTTAAATAATTTTAAATAATATGTTAGGACTTTAAAATAGTTTCATCACATGTTTCAACCTCTTGACATGGCTCTTTAGCTCTTTGTTAAGCCACTTATGGGTGGTTATGTAAATGTGTAGGCTGATATTATAACTATCCTTCAAACAATACATATTGTATGGAATTTTTATCTCTCCTAGTCCATTAAAAACTCTTAAAATTAATGTTTTAAACCTTGAGTAAATATAAACCATTCAATTAAGTCTTTTCCCATGATGTCATCATCCTATAGGGCACCTGTAGGTGTATTTTGAGATGTATGCAGGCAGACATGAGCATTAGAAAGGATGTATTGAAAATGAGCATGTAGCATAAAATTACCACCATTTTAAGGTTTCATATGGATTCATTCATCTTATTTAAACTTTAAACAAGTCCAAATTACTCTTTTCAACCTAAATGTAACTCTTGAAAGCACATGTAGGTGTGTTTTCATGGTTGATTATGTATATGTTATATTTGACTACCATAGTTCCCTTTTATACTCTTTGGAGGATCTAACATGTTTTTTAATTATTATAACACATTTCAACCTCTTTATACCTCAAATATAACTCCATTAACATACTAAATAGGTTCTATACACGTGATCAACATGGCTGCAAGTAAGAATGAGCAAGGAGTTGATTGTGCATGCCAATAGCCTATAAACTCAATGTTGTTTGCCTTGGATGTTGAAAATTTTGAAATAAGGATGTTACCATGACAATTTATTTGAGTGAAACACCATGATACATCATGTCAAATCCCTTGTAAAGAAAGAGGCATTTTATAAATGGTGGAATTTGAATGGAAGATTAGTATCAACACCCTCTTACAAAGTGAGTTGTTTGGGATATCAAATCAACTTGAAAAATGAAACCAGACATATATAAAATTTGAGGAGGGAAATAACATTCTCTATAAATATCATGACCAATTTTATTTTATGGAGATAACCAAACTAAAGCAAAAACTATAAGGTACAAGAAATAATGAGCAGATTAACATAGTTAACTTGTTAGGGATGGTTCATAAATCAAAGTTAACCAATATTCAAAATATTACTATGGAAATGGAGATATTTAATTTTAATTTCACCTCCCAAAGTTTTTTGACTTGAAACCTCTCCAACTATCCATACCAAGCACAAACCTATTGATTGGTTCTATGTGTCTAGAAGGGCAAAGGAGTAGAAAGGTTTTAGCTCAAAAATAACACTTATAGAATATTTCAAGCATGGAAATGAGTCTGAGGAAGATTAATAAACATTAAATAACCTTCTCCCATGTGTCACCTTTCCCCATAGCCCATACAAGTGCCAAACTCCCTCTTTTTAGTTTGTTTCTTGATTTTTATTTAGATAACCTACAAGATTCAGATGGGACTAACATTCCTAATAAGGAATGTGACCTATTAGATGTTTGAAAGGAAATTAGGTCACTTGGACACTTTGAAAACTATGCAACTTGTATTTATGACCCTAAATGACTCAAAATGACATATTAAATAATTAGATCATGAACAAGGCTAATAAGGCATTAAATAACATCAAATAACTTATAATACACCCTATGACATAATATTAGACCCCCTATAAACCTATAAAGACTGATATTTTACCTATAGGGGTCCTAATTTGACCCACAAGGTCAAATTTGGTCAAAAGATTCCACAAACCCCTACTCCTTAGAGTGTCTCTTTGATACCATAGAGTCTTATTATATATATGTAGAGCATTACGTATCCTATAATGCCAAATATTACACATGTTCATGCTCCTTGGTAGTACCACTAGCTTATTGCACTAGGTTCATAGAGGGGAGATACCTATGATCATCCTATATATGAGATCATAGCATAGTATTTTATTTTATGGTCATCCAAAAATACCAAAAAAATTAAAACATTCAATAATCCAAAAAAATATTCAGCATTTACATACCTTATTAGCTCCTTGGTATATATGTTTTTAGTTCTATGTTGGTAGATAGCATATCATGTATTTATATATACATGTGTTTTATGTATCTTTTGAGTGTGATGCAGGCATACCCAGGCACATGATCTATGCACTTTCATATGTTGGGCCTTCCCTCTACTCATGTCATTTGGACATTGGGAGCATCCACTTATTTGATCATGATACATCTAGGTTATATCATTTTATATTATCATGTTTGCGATTATATAATTACACATGCATTTATCCAAGTTTATATATTTTATAGTGTACTTGATATGCTATGTAATTAATGTTTTTTTTCTAACACATATATCCAGGGACTATTATGATATGTTTATGTTGGTTGATTATGTTACATGTTTTCCATCTATGCACTTCCTCAAGTTTTTGGTCATGCATTGTATTGCTTCTTCAAGAATTTTAATATCCTCCATTGATTTCAACCTTCATGCCTTTATTTGCCTATTTTGACTTTTGAATATGTCATATATTGCCTTGTGTACATTTTAATAATTTATATCCATTTGATTGTGTGGTATTTGAACATTCCCCTTTTTTGAGGGTTCCTTGGATCATTATCTTTTGATTTACTTTTGAGTTCTCTTGTGTGTATGTTTGATTTTTTTGGAAGCTTGTATTTTTTACTATCTACACTTTTCCTTAATTCACATCATGCATCTTAAGATTTGTTATGATCATGTACTATGTACCTCATTTCTATATCTACCTAGACATGATACTCCTACATGCTACATGATCCTTACATATATTATACAATTATATTATCTTTTTGAGATAAGGTAACTACCAATTTATATTTTCCCTCACCTAAAAATGGGGGGCACATCAATGGGGGCATGTCATAGAGGTGTGGCTTTACACCTTCATAGTTTTAGATTTAAATGGGGGCATGCCAAAAAGGCATGAATTCCACACTTATTTTGTATTAAACATTTTTAGACTATAGTGGGGCCATGTTATGGAAACATGTTCTCCACACTTACCCCAGTTCTCAAATTCTATAGATTTAGTGGGGAAATGTCATGGGAACATGTCTTCCACATTTACACAATTTTCAAATTGGTTAAATTACATAATTAAATGATTCAAATAAACATATGTGGTAGTATTCTATACATTGGTACCATTATTATACATAGGTTTCATCTTGAAACATATATGTGGTTCATATTCCATGAAAAATAGAACCTTAAATTGTAAAATAAAATTAGCTTTCAGATTTCAAATACTTTTATAAACTTTAGCATACACCAGGATGGACTTTTATAGAATGTTATTGAACTAATATACTATAGTAGTTGGTTCTTATTTGGCAAAATTGAGGTGATTAAATCACTCAATATTAACAATTTTATAAGATGGAGTGATCAAATCATCCACCCACACCAAATTTATAGTGTGAGTTGACTTGGATCACTCATGCTCATTACTTTATATGTATGATTGAGTTGAATGGTTGAGTTAATCTCAATTTTTGGGTGGTAACTCACATTTTATCTAAGGTTGGGGGAAAGTTTCCCTTCAATATTTATATATATTTACATTTTTAGGTTTTACCATTTTCCTAATCTCAATGCCAAAGCTTCATATTGAAGCATCTCTTCAAATCAAAATTTTAAAAGGCAAGATGATTGCATCAATACATAGGTGTACTCTTAACCTTGTTATCTTTACTTTAAAACATTTCAAACTATTTTATTTGTAGATTATATGCATTGATTATATATATTGTAACATGCTTTTGGTTATAGGTCAGTCATCATTAAAGCATTCAAATGGGACTAATGAAAAGTCAAGGTGTGTTATACATACTCAGGTATGCATTTCTTTTCCTCTAAACTAGAAATTTCATTATTAGATTTGTAGGCACCAAATATGAATTTGTTTAACCCTAAATTGGATTGAGGAATCATAATTTGGTATTATAATAAGTTTAATAATATACAAATGATAATGCACAAGGGTGATAATTAGATCTATAGTAGGATAATTAAATGCTAAACTCAAATATAAGCATACGTTGATTTTATCATGATAAGTATAGACTAAATATAGAAAGTAAAACTAAACTATGCATGTAAATGATAAATAACTAATATACTTAGCTATTTTTGATGATAACACAGTGTTGGATCTATAATAGGTAAAAAATAGTCTAGAAGATGATTCTAGAATAGGTATAAAATAGTCTGGAATATGATTCTAGAATAGCTATGAGATTCTAGATCTAACACTTTTGGAGCTATAAAAACTAACATCAGCCTAAGATGGTTATGTTGATGTTATTGTATGGGTTTGATGTAAGTGTCATGTACATAATACCTAATATAAAAGGTTGTGACCATTTAGATGCTTATGCATTTGGCTTCACTTTCACTTTGGTACATTCAAATCTAGGTTATGGATGATCACTCATCATGAACATGCAAAACCCTATTTCTTTATCTTCATGGTGACCTCAGGGTAAAATGGGTTAGTATATGACAAGATAACCCCAAAAAATCCATAATAAGTGGGTATTGCATACATATCCAATACTCTAGAAGAGGGCCTGAGACTGATGTAGTTCTCCGCTATGTGTTGGCTTGTGTGTGAATCATGTAATATTATGCAAAGTAAGTATAATACTAATGTAGATTTTAACTTGGAAAATCAAGATCTCAAGTTAATCCTTTGGTACTTTATATTTATAGATGTCTTGTACCTATGATTGGTATGGAAATAAGAAAGCTTTGTTAAATTAAATGCTTGATAGAGTGATTTTTATATTTATCCTTGGTCTCTCTTGGTATTTACTAGGTGAAAAATGAATGAGGGTTGATATTATATTTATATAAATCCCTTTGGATTAATAACTAAAATTAAATAACTTAAGATGATCATTATGATATGTTTCATTTATAAAATAGATGACTTTAGGGCACTTGACACTTACATCAGATCACGACACTAACATCGATACTAGTGTTTATCTTGAACATTAGTGTCTAAAGAGTAAGAAAGTGGGTACAGGTTCATAACATGTAGAGATGAAAAATAAGTACATTTTAATCATTCTATGCAATCTAGAAGACCTTGGTCATCAATATAAGAGTGGTCAGACTAAGAGATATAGGCCAAGGAGCACAAGATAAAGCAAATCAGAGACTTACAAAAGTGGGAAAGGTCTATAATTAAGAGTAACAACTAAGGTCTAAGTTTTCTAGGGTATAAGACTAAGGTGCTATATAATCCATTAATATAATCTACATTCCCCCCTAATCTAGTAATGAAATTACTATTTTAAAGGAAGCAAATGCATACTTGGGTATGTATAACACACCTTGTCTTTGTGTGTGCCCAAATTGAGAGCTTTGTTGTTGATTGATCTATAATCAAGTGCATGCTACAATATATAATAATTGCATGTAATCTATAATTGAAATTAATTGAAATTGATTGAAATTGAAAGAGAAGGGTTTAGGAGTACACCTATGTGTTGATGTAATTATTTTGTCTATTGACAAGTTGATTTCAAAAAGATGTATCATTGTAAGTTTATGAAACCAAGATTCATTTAAGCATAGATAAATATTCAAACTACATATATCTAAGGATGTGTGTGTGTGTGTGTGTGTGTGTAGAGAGAGAGAGAGAGAGAGAGAGAGAGAGAGAGAGAGAGAGAGAGAAGTGAGTTGCCACCTGGTAGTTAAGATTAGCTCAACCATGTAACCCAATCATACTTATAACCCGCTTCCCATACTATATGTGGAGCAATATGAAATTTTTAATAAGTACCAATGTCAAGGACATGTTTCCAAAACATGCCCCTACTATAATATGAAGATGTTGAATATTGAACAAGCATGGAGAACATGTTTTTAAAGCATGACCCCACTAAATCTAAAAAATATGAATGTGTGGAAGCCATGCCTATATGACATACCCCCACTAATATTCCCCCTTCTTGAGGTGAGGGAAAAATAAGAACTGGTAGTGACCTCACCTTAAAATGAGAAGATAACTAAATAATCTATGAATGTAATTATGTATCATATATAGGAATGTGTCTATATAGATATAACATTGAAGCACATAGAACAATGTGATCACATTAAGGCTTGTAAGTGCCATGCATAGTTGTACCATCATTAGGATCATATATGTAGTGAGTATTAAATTTTACATTCAAGAACTTGGTTTGTTTTAAATAACGGCTTCTAAATAAATGGTTTAACAATTTGAGTATCTATGTATGAAGAACCAATCACACCATAGGTTGGATTTTATTTCTTAGAAATGGATGTTTCTTATTTTTTTTCATCATTGGCAACATGTGGGATATAAATTGGAAAAACATACATCTTCTCTTTCTCATTATAAAAAGATGCATTTTGATCATTTTGTAACATTACCATTTGGGATTTTTCTTTCAAAATTTATTTCTTTGGATCATTCTTTCGAATATTTGGTATGTTTTTTGGAGAATTTTCCACATTGGAAACTTCCACATCACATGAAGGTTCATCCACCTTTAATGATGAATCACTTGAATATTGAGGTAGAATTGGTAAAGGATTTTCCTTTTGTTTTGGAGAATATTTTGGTACCCATTTTTGTTCATTTGGCACCTTTGATTTAGGATAATTTATATTTCGTATCTTTATTTTCAATGAAAAATAAGAATATGTATGGTGACTATGCATTTTTTGATATGCACAATAGTATTTGGATCTCAATATAGGATATGTAAGAGATAATTTATCACATTATTTCTAAGCATATCCCTTAGAATCTCACTTGAACTCTTGGTAGGATTTTTTTCACTTTTAGAATCATTGTCATTCGGTGACTTTGGTTTTGGCTGCCAATATTAATTTTTATTAGGCACATCATTGGTATGAAAAAATGCAAACATGTGGTTAGCATAATGTGAATTATTTGTATATGAAATCTGATTTTTTAATAAAGTGATCTTTAAATTTAAAGATAGTTTTTTCTTTTGTAACTCATGTATTAACTTTCTCATACTAGTGATTTGATATTTTAGGGTTTCATAAACACAAACCTTGGGCATTTCAGAATGATGAACTTCATTTGACATTATAGGGTCAGCCACCTTATCCCTTGGATAAGTGATAACCTAAATTAGATTAGATGGATGATATATATCACCCTTCTTGGGGTTAGTAAGAGAAATATGATCCTTTGTATCCATTATAGATGTTCTAAAAATTAATATGAGAACAAGATAAGCAAGAGAAATAAATGCCAAGGAAAAAATAATAATTATAGTAAGGAGATATAAATTTCAAACTATTAGATAAGTGTTTTAAAAAACTAAGACATGATTTTTAGTTATAATAGGAGATGAGATGAACCCCAAAAAATATAGAAATGAATGTACATGTATGACTTGTAGATCTAAATTTACCAAAAATAGTAAAATGTTAAATTTGTAAATCCCACACACTATTTTGGATAAAAGAGTTTTTTTACATATCAACATAATAATGAAAAAAAAATAATAATTTGAAATTTGAGCTATTATGAATGATAAATTGGCCAAATAATGCAGAATGTTTCATAGGCAAACCCTAGAATATTTCAAATAAATAATTAGTAGTTTTGATAAATGAGGAACAAGTTTTAGAGATCTAAAAGAGGTTTTTGAATAAAATAATATATTTGATAAAACCCATAAATTAATTTCAAAATAAGTAAAAAAAATTACTTGTAATAAAATTACTTAGATGTTCACATAAAATGATTTTATATTGCATAGAATAATCAAATATGAGAGATCACACAACAATAATTGACAATAGAGGAGAATACTAGATAATATAGCAAAGCCACTTCAAGTATGCAACCTCTATAATAATTCACTAATAGCATAATACTTAACATGATGATTAAATACTAACCACTATCTCCTATATATAGTCTACTTAGCCATGATTATTCCATAGGCCGACCTAACTAAGAACATAGAGAAATGTAATAAGAATATAAAAGAGGTATGTAATCCACAAGTCAGCCACACATATCCCAAGACACATCAAAGGTTAAGGGTGTAGCATGCCCCTCCCCTTTAAAACATTATTATCCTCAATGTTGAGTCAATTTTGGATGTTACACAAAAGATTCATCCTCCCAAGTAACATCTTCATAGGGTAGATTCTTCCATTTGATCAAGTACTCCTTAATCACTTGAGACTGCAACTACTTAGTGCACATTTGAAGGATTACCTCAATATTAAGAACAAATATTCATTCCTCATCTAATTATGGTAACTTAGTTTGGGTTGCCACTTTATGTCCAATGACCTTGTTTAGGCATGATACATGAAACACTAGATGTATGCGAGTAGAGGAAGGGAACTCTAACTTGTAGGCCACACTACCAATTTCCTACAAGATATAATAAGGCTCATAATACTTAGGGGACAACTTGTTATCCTTTTTATATTTGTTTAAGGACATATTCTTATATGTATGTAAGTGACCAAAAACCCAGTCACCAATGTCAAAGTGCCTCACTCCTATGTTGATCTACCTACTATTTCATGTGATTCTGGGCCATGGTTAAATTTTCATAGAAACTGGCAAGGACCTCCTATTGATGGTGAATATGTTATTCAACTGCATGAACCTTAGGATAGACCTTCAAGGTTGAAGTGATGAATGGTGGGTGGTATCCATATAGTCCTAGAAAAGGAGACATTTTGGAAGAACTATGAACAAAAGTACTATACCACCATTTAGCAAGTGGAAACCAATGAACCCATTTATCCTATTTATTAGAAACAAAATAATGGAGATATCCTTCTAGACATTTGTTGACTACCTCTGTTTATCCATCTAATTAAGGATGATATGATGAACTATGAGCCAACTAGGTACCCAAACATGTAAATAACTTAGTCCAAAAATTACTGGTGAAGATGGGATCTTGATCACTGATAGTGATTTTAGGGGTATCATGCAATTTCTGAACTATATTGAAAAAAGTAGAAGCTACTGTACTAGAAACAAATAGTTGTGATAAAGAATAGAAATGAGCATAGTTACTAAGATGACCTACCATAACCATGATAACATTTTGACCATTAGATCTTAGTAATCCTGTAATAAAATCTATAAACACCTTTTCCCAATGTTGGCTTGGGACGGATAAAGCCTACAAAAGACCTAGGTTTTTGATGGTTTCTCCTTTATTTTGTTGATAGATCATACATTCAGCCACATATTTCTGGACATCCCCCTTGAGTCCTTCCCAAAAAAAAAAAATCTTGATTCTATGATAGGTTTTCAAAAATCCTAATGACCCCCAATTTGAGTTGCATGAAGTTCTTGAAGTATTGTTTGTTTAAGAGAATTCTTGCATAGGTATAATTTGTATTTATACCATAATGTATCACCCTTCCATGTGAATTTTTCAAATCTACCCAAACCTTGCTAAAGATTCTGAATCAAATCATGAGTAACACTATCCTTGTCCCATTTTGATTGTGCTTCCTCTAGCTAATATGCCTGTAGAATGGTCATAGTATATAGCAAGGCCTCAACTGATTCATCCTTCTTAAATAGTGCATCTACCACTACATTGTCCTTGCCTTTCTTATGAACTATTTCAAAATCATAGCCTAACATCTTAGTTACCCATTTTTATTGTTATTTAGATAATAACCTTTGTTCTAAAAAAATATTTGAGATTGTCATGATTGATCTTTACTAGAAAGTGATGACCCATCAAATAAATCCTCTATTATTTGACTACATAAAAAATGGCCATCATTTCCTTCTCATAAATGGGCTTGTGTTGATTTTTACCCTTCAATTGATGAATTTCAAATGCAAGTGGTCTACCTTCTTGCATAATTACAACACCCATACCATACCTAGATGCATCACATTTAACCACAAAAGTCTTAGAAAAATCAGGAGTAGCTAACACTGGAGTGGTGCACATCACCAATTTCAATTATTCAAATACACTAGTTGATGTATCAGTCCACTGAAAGGAGTATTTCATCAATAAAGATGTGAGTGGGGCTAAAATGCTACCATATTTTTTGACAAACCTATGATAGTAACTAGTGATCCCCCAAAAATTCCCTTAGTTACTTCAGTGTCTTAGGAGCTAGCAAGTCCATCATGGCTTGGATTTTTTTAAGATCCACTTTTACTCTAATATGTGAAACTGGATGACCCAAATACTCAACCTCACAAGCTCCAAAATTAAATTTAGAAGGTTTGGCATGCAACTAATTTTGTTCTAAAATTAAGAGTACTTATTTCACATGGTGTAAATGGTCTTCCCAATTTTTACTATAAATGAGGATATCATCAAAAAATACTAGAACAATTTTCCTCAAAAATAGCCTAAAAATAGTATTCATCAAACTCTAAAGGGTAGATGGTGTATTAATTAGCCCAAAAGGCATAATAAAAAACTCATAATGGCTCTCATGAGTCTTGAAAGCACTTTTGGGTATGCCTTCATCATGGATCCAGATTTGATGATACCCAAAACAAAAATCTAACTTGGTAAAATAAAGAGCACCATTTAATTCATCTAGAAAAACATCAATGACAGGAATAGGAAACTTATCTTTGATAGTGTACTTGTTGAGTTCCCTATATTCAAGGCACATCCTCCAAGTGTCTCCTTCTTTCACATCATGACAACTGGTGAAGAGTATTTTCTTTGGCTATGGTGAATGATTCCTACATCCAACATTTCATGTACCATCTTTTTAATTTCACTTTTTTGAGCATAGGGATATTTGTATGGCCTGATGTTGGGTGGTGTACTACCAAGAAGAAGTTTGATAGCATGATCATGCAGGCAGCTAGGTGGAAGTCCTTTCGACATGTCACCAAAAATAATCGAATGGGCATGATTCACTTATTTCAGATCAGGAGGTGTAGATGGCTGAGTTGGATGAACTTCCATGAAAAATAAGTGAGCTACAAATCCTTCAACATCCTTTTGAATAATCTTTATCATTTAATAGGATCTAACAAGTTATGGAGATTTATCCCTTAAACCCCTTAGCTCAAATGTCCTTCCCTTAGAGTGAAAATGCATGAGTAATTCTTGGAAATTCATCTTAATGGTACCCAAAGTGGTGGTCCACTATACTCCCAAAATAATCTTAGCTCCCACCATAGGAATATCAAACATAAGAGAATTCAATAAGTAGTCTCTGTTGAGTTGTGGAGCTAAAAGCTTCAACTCTTTGCAAACAGAAGGAACAGGAAGGTTGCTGAGATCCAGGAGCATCGACGTCAGCAGCAGGACTGACGTCAGTCATGACCCAGTGCAGAAGGCCACCGGCGACGGCAGGGAGTCGGCCGACGTCAGCAGAATCAGACTAGCAGGGACCGACGTCGGTCACCTGTGTGTTCCCAAACTACTCGTTACATAGACAGTTAGTTAAGTGAACGAAGTGTTTGCATGTAAAGGCTAGTTAAGTCTTTGGTTGCGAGGATAATTGTCTAAATTAAGAGTCTAAGTTAGTGTTTGAGTTAGGGATCTATTTATAGACCCATTGGCATGTATTGTAATTAAAGCATGAGATAAAAAGGAAGGCAAGTAAGTTGCTTCCATTGTAAGATCATTGAGTTGCAGGTTGTTGCAAGCTCATAGGGGATCTACATGTGAGTATGGTCTGTTGAATTGCAGGTTGCAGGTTCATGGGAGATCAACTTGAAGTACTTTTGAGTGCTTGGTGAATTGGTAGGGTTATTACTGACTAGTTGGAGAGGTGAACACCAATTCTATTTGTGAGTTGGTTGTTGGGACCCTTTTTTGTGTAGGAGAGTGTTGTGTGAGAATAATTACTGTACACTTGAGGTGTGGCAAACCTCTGTAAGGTGAAAGAGTGTGGCAGCTCTTTGTTGTATTCTTTTCTGTAAAGTGTTAATACAAAATAGTGTATTGTCTCTCATATTCTGTGCTATTGGTGAATTCTAGCTACTTGTGTTTCTGGTTATTTCCGCATTTATAATTGCTTATATTTGGTAATCATACTGTCCTCTTTCTGAGGAGCAAGATCCAACAAGAGGAATCAGAACGGAGGTGTGTTTGTTCTTGGACTTCCCTGACAAGTGGTATTAGAGCTTTTGGTTGGGATACTAACAGATTGGATTAGATCTGGTTAGTGTGTTTTGATTACAGGTACTCATAGGGTTTCTATTTGAGTGGGAGTTGAGCAATGACAGAAGACAGTAAGCTACGGATGGAAAAGTTTAATGGCAAGAACTACCAATTGTGGAGGATGCAGATTGAGGATTATCTGTATCAAAAAGATTTGTACTTACCATTGGGAGGGGTTACTTGCAAACCCTCAGATATGAAAGATGAAGAATGGGAGGTTCTTGATCGGAAGGCTCTGGGATCTATTAGATTGAGTCTTGCATCATCTGTGATTTCCAGCTTATCACAGTGTAAAACAATGGTTGAGTTGATGGAATCTTTGGCAAATTTATATGAAAAACCCTCAGCTTCTAATAAGGTATTTCTTATGAAGAATTTATTTAATTTGCAAATGTTGGAAGGTGGATCTGTTCATAGCCATCTTAGTGATTTCCATGGTTTAGTAAACCAGCTAAGTTCAGTCAATATTGTATTTGATGATGAAATTAGAGCTCTCTTAATTTTGTGTTCATTACCTGAAAGTTGGGAAGGTTTGGTAATGGCAGTTTCTAATATTGTGTCTCCTTCAAAAGTCTTAAAAGTGGATGATGTTGTGAGTGTAATCTTGAATGAAGAGATACGCAGGAATAACACAGGTGAATCATCAGGAAATGCTTTGAGTGTTGAAGGCAGAGGAAGGCAAAGAGAAAAGATAGAGCATGGGAGATCTAGGTCCAAGACAGGAAGAAGATCCAAGTCCAGGTATGGCAGAATAACTTGCTGGAAGTGTGGAAAGCAAGGGCACTTAAAGAGAGATTGCAGATCAGGTACAGATCAGCATGAAGAACATGAAGAAGAAGCAGATGTTGCAGATTATGCTGCACGGGATGCTCTGGTATGTTCTTTGGATAAAGTAGAATCTTGGGTTTTAGATTCTGGTGCCTCTTTTCATGCATCCTCACATAGGGAATTTTTTCATGAGTATGTCCAGGGAGATTTTGGAGAAATTTATGTAGGGGATGGTAAGCCTTGTCAGATTGTTGGCAAAGGGAAAGTGAAGTTGAAACTACAGACAGGTAACACATGGGTGTTAAAAGAAGTCATGCATGTCCCAGTTCTGAAGTGGAATTTAATTTCTGTTAAAAGTTTGGGTGATGAGGGTTGCACAGTAACTCTCACAGTGGACTCTTGGAAGGTTACCAAGGGTACACTTGTTGTAGCTAGAGTTAAGAAAGTAGGTACGCTTTATCTATCTACTTGTACTACTGATTCTCTTTCTGGGTTTTCTACTTCAGCTGTAGATTCATAGATGTGGCTTGATAGGCTTGGTCACACAGACAAGAAAGAGATGCTCGTTCTTGAGTCAAAGGATATGCTTTCGGATTTGGAAGGTATGGATCATGGTTTTTGTATGCAGAAGAAGAAGGTAATGTTTCTTGAGGAACCCGATGTTAGTGACAAGAATAGGAAAGCCTTGGTTTTTAAGGAGAAGGTGACGGACAGAGTTCAGCACAAGATGCAGAAGAATTTTGAGCAGAGCAAGGGTGATTTGGACAAGGATTTGATCCAAAAAGAGCTCGTGGGAAAAAGTCAGGTCTCACAAGAAAAACACAGAGACCGACGTCGGCAGGAAAACTGACATCAGCATCCAGACAGGGACCGACATCGGCTATGTGCAGACTGATGTCAGTGACTCAGGGTAGATATTGACCGACATCAGCCAGGGGAAATCGACGTCAGTAAGGTGGCAGTCGCAAGAAACTGACTTCGGTCATCTGTAGATTGAGATGTGACCGGCATCAGTTACTGAGATGAATTTTGGGTGGACAGCAAGCTATCATGGAGTCTCAAGTGCCCATATGGAGGACTGAAGGTGTAAGTAAGTTCTTAAATTCGTCATTTCCCTTCTTTACACTACTTATTGCTCACTTATGGCATAGGACCAGGAAGTTGTTGAAGAAGCAGAACAAGTAGATCCAAGAAACAGTGGGAGCTAGGCATGGATGAGGATGTGATTCCTTGGAGGAGAACCAAACAGGTGTTTTGGGTAGAGTGGCCAGCTAGAAGTAAGCACTGAGAGATGAATGGATGTTCAGGATAAAGAAGAGCGGAAATGGATACGTGAGATGGAAGATCAGGGTATATGGTCTTGCATTAGCTGCAGGGCAATGGAGGTTTGATCATTGTGTTTCTCTTTACCAGGTTGGATAGTATTAGCTACACTATCCTATTTCTGTATGATGTGCTTGTTGCAGGGTTACATATACAGGTATTGCTGAACTAAAGGTAAAGCTAGTTCAGGTGTTTGTCATGGAGAATCTGGGAGCAGCAAGATTCTTTGGCATGAGTGTGTTCTAGATACATGGTAGGTCATATGTTGACTTTATTTTAGGATGATTGTGTGAAACTGGTTAGCACGCCGATGGTTGGACAGTTCTATGAATAGGTGTCTTGATTCACATAATGAGGTTTAGTGCATGGTATGTACTAAACCTGAGTTTTCCCAAGTAGTGGGAGTTGTCACAAGTTGGAGCCAATCCGAGAGAGAACCATTGGAGGACAATTCAATGGATTCTTATAGGGACTAGCAGCAGGTGCACATGCTATGCAGGTTTAGGTTAATTTCTACATGGTTGTAGATGTGGATGTGGCAGGTGATTTGGATGACAGGTTTTACACTACAGGTTTGTGGTGGTTGGTCTTCAAGAGTGATCTTGAGGAGGGATACAAAGCCAAGGGAACAAACTAGATGAAGTACAGGTACAGGTACAGGTTGCAGTTGTTTATCTCCAAGTGGGAGATTGTTGAGTTGTGGAGCTAAAAGCTTCAACTCTTTGCAAACAGAAGGAACAAGAAGGTTGCTGAGATCCAGGAGCACCGGCGTCGGCAGCAGGACCGACGTCGGTCGTGACCCAGTGTAGAAGGCCACCGGCGATGGCAGGGAGTCAGCCGACGTCGGCAGAACCAGACTAGCAGGGACCGACATTGGTCGCCTGTGTGTTCCCGAACTGCTCGTTACACGGACAGTTAGTTAAGTGAATGAAGTGTTTGCATGTAAAGGCCAGTTAGAGTCTTTGGTTATGAGGATAATTGTCTAAATTAAGAGTCTAAGTTAGTGTTTGAGTTAGGGATCTATTTATAGACCCATTGGCATGTATTGTAATTAAAGCATGAGATAGAAAGGAAGGCAAGTAAGTTGCTTCCATTGTAAGATCATTGAGTTGCAGGTTGTTGCAAGCTCATAGGGGATCTACATGTGAGTATGGTCTGTTGAATTGTAGGTTGCATATTCATGGGAGATCAACTTGAAGTACTTTTGAGTGCTTGGTGAACTGGCAGAGTTATTACTGACTAGTTGGAGAGGTGAACACCAATTCTGTTTGTGAGTTGGTTGTTGGGACCATTTTTTGTGTAGGAGAGTGTTGTGTGAGAAAAATTATTGTACACTTGAGGTGTGGCAAACCTCTGTAAGGTGAAAGAGTGTGGCGGCTCTTTGTTGTATTCTTTTCTGTAAAGTGTTAATACAAGATAGTGTATTGTCTCTCATATTATGTGCTATTGGTGAATTCTAGCTACTTGTGTTTCTGGTTATTTCCGCATTTATAATTGCTTATATTTGGTAATCATACTATGCTCTTTCTGAGGAGCAAGATCTAACAAGAGGAATTAGAACAGAGGTGTGTTTGTTCTTGGACTTCCCTGACAGTCTCTCATGGCCATCTTAATACTATGGCATTTTCCTAAATAGCTGATAGTACCACCATTTGCAATCATGACCTAAAATTTTAGAGTGGGATAAATGAAATATTTCAAGTGAGCAACTTCTTATTGTTGATAAAGTTGTGTGTACTCCCATAATTAATCAAGATAGTGACCTATTTTTGTAGCAAACCCACCACCTTAAGAGTTTAGGGAGTAATAATACCTAAAAGGGCATGATAGTAAATAGTATGTTGAGAGTCTTTAAATTCTTCCTCAGGACCTTATTCATCCTTGTCAAGTGCCTCCTCATCATCGTCATCCTCATTGCCACCTTAGATGTAAAACATTTTTTTAGCATAATGATGGTCTTTTTTCCATTTACTATTGTAACCATAACATAACCCTTTGGCTTTCTTTTCCTCAATTTATTGAGGTGTCAATATAGTGGGTTGAGGATATGATTGTGCTGGAAGGGTGTGATCATGACCAGTAGTGAAGGTTTTCCATTTAACCATCTCTTTTTCCTCTGCCATGCATGCCCATGGGATAGCTTCTGATATAAATGTTGGGTTAAACATTCAAACCTCTAATTGGATTCTATCTTTAAGACCACCCAAAAATAGATCAATCAAATTTTCCTCAGTGATGTCTTCTACTTGTAAGGATATATTCTAAAATTGATGAATATAATCCTTCTTAGTTCTCATTTGCCACAATTTGGCTAACTATTTGAAGTAGTTCTCAGATACATTATTTTCATAATGAGATAGTAAATCATCAGTGAAAATATACCATGTAATAGGAGCATTATTATTTTTCTTTTGATCATATAACCAGTGATACCAAATGAATTGCTTAGGTTCAGATATAGAGACACCACAATCACCTTCTAAAAACTAGGTGTTTGATGAAGATCAAATAAATTATCAAGTTGGGTAATCCAAGTAAGAGGATCCTTACCATTAAAATTATTCATGTCAACTTTGGGAAACATCGATTTCATACCAGAATTGGAGTTGTTATGTTGAGAGGAGGAGGACCTAAATGCTGAAGTGGAGGAGTGTTTGACTATAACTAAGATAAAAGAGTAGCCAATGAATTAGTGATTTGATTAAATTAATTTTGAACCCTATTAATCTCTCTGTGCATCCTTAAAACATTAGTTTTAATTGAAACAAAGTCATCATGCCACACCAAGCCTTTTATTATAGCCTAAAGTTGAGAAATCAATGGATCTAAAGTTCTAGATTCCATGTCACCAATAGGAGTCTTAGGATTTTTTTGCCCCCATTTTCATCCCTATGTAGAAGGACTAGCCATATATAAACCCTAGAAGGGTTTTTTCCTTGAAAAAATTATACCAAGGGATGGTACCATTGTGATCACCTCACCAAGATGAATCCAATGACTACCTTTGTGTACTAGGGTAAAACAATTTGGCACAAAAAAGTGTACCAATAGACTATATTGTTGTGATCATTTCGTTGAGACGAATCTAATGAATACAAATGTGTAAGGCAAAAAAAAATTATAGACTTTTTTTTAAAAAAAAGTATTTCAAACAATACTATGCTGATAGAAAAAATTGATTCTTCCCAGATTGCAAGTTATGTTTTTTCACTCCTTCCCCTCAAAAAATTCACACCTCACCTGACTCAAAAAAATAATGCCATAGAAATCTTGCCCAAATCAAAACTTTGATACCACTTGTAATGAAATTACTTAGATGTTCACAAAGAATGATTTTATATCACACAGAATAAGCAAATATGAGAGATCACATAGCAATAATTGATAGTAGAGTAGAATACTGGATAATATAGAAAGCCACTTCAAGGGGGTAACCTACACAACAATGCACTAATATCATAATAATTAACATGAAGATCAAATACTAAAAACTACCTCCTATATATAGTCTACTTAGCCATGGTTATTCCATAGGCTAACCTAACTAAGAACATAGATAAATGTAACAAGAATATAAAAGAGGTATGTAAGCCACAAGTCAGCCACACATATCCCAAGACATACCAAAAGTTAAGGGTGTATCACTTGTTTGCCAATATTTACTAAAAATAGTAAATTACAAAAATTGAAAAAACCATATCGAATTTAGGTGAACAAAAAGAGGTTTTTTATTATACTAATATGAGTAGAAAATAAATCTTAAGAATTTTTAAATGGGTATATTTGGAGTTTGAAATTAATTGATAAAGGAAGAATCTCCTTGAAATCACATGCATATGAAGCCCTTGTGACCAAAGGAGGGTAAAACCTTAGGGTAAAGCTTTAGATCTAAAAATCCATCACAAGCAACTAACACTAGAAGTATTGAAAGTCATATATCATAAAATTTTACATTCATATGGATCGAGTTCACAAAATGTTTAACACTAAATTAGATTGAGAAATCCTAACTTAGTTTTATAGTAGGGTTAAGAATATAGAAATGACAATGCATAATGATGATAATCAGATCTACTTTAGGAAAATTAAATTATTAACTTAGATATAATCATACAATTAATTTATTGTGTTAAGTATAGGATAAATATAGAAATCAAAACTAAGTTATGTATGGAAATGACAAAGAAGTAATATACTTAGCTTGTTTTGATGTTCACATAATGATAGATATAGAACAGGTAGAAAATAATTTCAAAGATGATTTTAGAACAACTATTAGATTTTGGATCTAATGCTTTTGGAGATCTTGACACTAACATCATCTTAGGATGGTTGTGTCAACATTAATGTCTAGTTTTGATGTAAGTATCATGTATGAAATACATGCTGGAAAAGGTTATGACCACCTATTCTATGCTTCTAGGTTTGATGTCACCTTCACTCTAGTTCATTCATATATGGTTCATGGACTATTTCTCCTCATGAATTTTTAAAACCCTAGTTCTTCATCTTTATAGTGACCTTATGGAAAATGGGTTAGTGGGCACATGATGTCGAGATGACCCCAAGACCCCACTATCAGTGGGTGATACCTACATAGTCAATACTCTTATGTTTCAAAATGATATAGTTCTACCCTATTTGTTGGACTATGTGTGAATCATGTAATATTATGAAAAGTAAGTATAATAATGGCATAGCTTGTAACTTATAAAATAGGGCTCTTAAGTTGTTGCTTTAGTACTTTAGGCCTATATATGTGTTATACCTAAAACTGATATGGAAATAGGGAAGCTTTAATCAATTAAATGCTTGATAGAGTTCTTTTGATATTTATCCTTGGTCTTTCTTGGTTTTGGCTAGGTGAGGAAGGAATGAGGTTTGATCTTCATTTTATATAAATCCCTTTGGAGTAATAAATTGCATTAAATCACTTATGTTGACCATTAAGATATGTTTCATGTGAAAAATAGATGATTTTAGGGCACTAAACACTTGCATCAACTTAGGATGCTAACATCAATGTCAGTTCCTATCCTGGGTATTGGTGTCAAGGGAGAAGGAAAGTAGGTACATGTTTATATCTTGTAACTATGGAAGATAAGTATATTTTAAGTATTATAGGAAATATAGAAGACCTAGGTCATCAACATAATATTGTTAAAGGTACAAACCATTAAGAGGGGGGTGAATCAATGGTGGAAGACAATCTAATTCAATTTTCAAACCCTTCTTACAATTAATCATTCAATACAACCATTCATGAAGCATACAAGATGTTTATATCAATAAACAATAGATAAACCAATATCATACACACAACACAAGATCTATGTAGGAAACCCTCTTGGGGAATAAGACCCACTCTCAAGCCTATAAACATATGGAATATTTATCCTATAAAAACTATGCAAACATGAGACTTGTCAAGTCCTTCTGACTAAAATTTATTGAAACACCTATTTCACAAGGATCACCTACCCCTTATATGATCAATTCCTTCTGAACACCTTTTGGTCAAGTCCTTCTAACTGGATTTAGTGAAACACCTATTTCACAAGGAGAACCTACCCCTAAGATGATCAAGTCCTTATAACCACCTAAATCTTCAATATTTAAAGATAAATATCCTTGACATCATAAATATTACCTATAATTCATAGACATAGTCATTAACCTTCTCTATTCTACAACCCATCTATTGGGCACACACCCTTTCCTCTTTCTTTCGCTCTTCCACTCTCACAAACTCCTCTTCTATCAAATGTAAAAATCACAAAAATTGATTTCACCTTTTATATATCCTTAATTATTATTATCATGTTCACAATATTCATTTTTTTACACAACACATTCCTTCACCCTTAAGTTATTTAACATGTGTCACCTTTAAGCACAACCTTCTTTCAAATATACCTAAGTCACCTTTTAGGTCCTATGAAGACCCATTCACCTCTTTGACACTTATCTGATCAAAATAAGAACATAGAAACACTTTAAAATACATAGACCCATGCCACATAATCTATAGGTCCTCCTTAAGTGACAACAACCAATCACAACACCTTTATGTTAAAGCTCAATTCACTCAAACAACATTTTGTGCACATAGCGATTATGAATGAACACATAGTCAACTTCTAAGAATTTTTTCATATATAATATGGATTGGTCAAACCTCTAAAGTCCAATTATATCATCCTCAAAGAGTCTACAATAGTCTTCAATAGATAATTCCCATTGAAACATCTAAATATCACCAAAACAAACTCAATTACCCTTCTCGGGTTACTTGCAGAGCATGAATGAACACATAGTAAAATTTAGAGCTCAATAACTTTGAATGTACAAATATTTATACCTTAAAATTAATACACACACACACACACACACACACACACACACACACACACACACACACACACACACACACACACACACACACACACACACACACACACACATATATAAATATATATATATATATATATGATCTTTTAATTCTTATACAACTTTTATTTTTACACCTTGATCAAATTCTACATAGATAGAAAGTTATGGCTTAAAAACCAAGCACTAGTTTTTCCTTCGTTAAATTCAAATATTTAAATCGAAACAATCACAATTAAATCTCAGTTACTTAAAACACATCTCATGCTCTTTTCTCAACTCACACCATTGATATTCTTCAAAAGTGAAATTTAACTCATAGCATTCTACTATTCAAAGGTTAAACCTCAAAAAATTTGAGCTCATCTCATACATCCTTACAATATTGACCAAATGCACACTATTGATCTTTGAGGATTAAGCAGGTCTTTATTTTATAGCACTCATTATTATATCTTGCTCAAAACTCTTGATATTATGAAATTTGACACCTTCACATGCCTTTTGAGCACTTTACTAATAGTCCTTTGCACTTGTGCCACTTGGAAATCTTGCATGAACTATTAACTCTTTGACTTGACTTGCACCATTGATTTTTGTTAGTATGAACCACTACTCACAGTTGATCTTCTGTCAGATTAGAGAGCTTGTGACACTTTTCACCAATGTGTGTAACATTTGACATGTTGAATTTATATGCACCATTGATTTCAATATGTGTGATTAAGTGATAACCATTGGATTTTCTAGATAATGACCTCATACATCAATGTAGTTTACTTTTATAGTCTCTAGCCCATCACAGTCTACAAGTGTAACTTTGATGATTTATAACTTGAGCTAGACAAAACTTCAAGACTCTAAATTTTCTAGGTAGCTTCTTGGCACCATAGACAACATCTCCATCTAAACCTTTGACTATTATTGTCTTTTTTATTACCTACATCAAATGTATAAACTTTTTGATTTATATAAATTTGTATGATGTGCAATGATGGTCTGGCTAAGTATGGGAGCCTCTGCAATCTACCCAAAAGGCCAACTTTAAACCTTAATAAATTTTGTTGCACTCAATCACATGACCTAAAACTTAGACCATAAAAACATGAGACTAAAGTGATCACAACCATATGACCAACTCCCCTTGACTCATCCATATGTGGCAATGGTGATGTCAAAAAAAATGCCTAGTTAGATTTTTCTGCCACAAGAACCAACTATGCCAAGATGAACATAATGAAGAACCAGATGAATACCATACACTTACACAAGATTTAAAATCCTCTTTGAACTTTGATAGGACCCCTCACACATGTTAAATACTTTAGACCCTTCCCTAATCATGCCAAAACTGAAGATCAACCAAGCTTACTTCAAGCATACTAGGACAAGCACACTACACACTTTGTCATTGATACTTAGAATATCAATACACTTCATCCACTCATCTAGATTCCTCCATGACATCACTAAAAACTCTAAAAAAAATTTTCCCTTTGTCATTAATGTCAACACCCATCATATAACTCACCTTCCTTCTTTCTCTTCAAGCACTCTCACAATAGGAACCTTTTCTCTCTTTGACACTATGAAAAAGTGGGAACAAACTGATCCTAAGGACCTAAAAATACTATAAATAAGAGAGGAGCACCTTATAAATATATTACAAACTCCCCCTTACCTTGATCCTACCTCTTCTTGCCTTGACACCTTCATCTTACTACATGCCAACACTCTCTTCAACCAATCACTACAACCAATGAAGAAAGAACACACAAAAGCACTGATATATAATATAAACCACCAAGAAACATCTGAGAGAGACTCCCCCTAAGATCTCTGATCCATTCACCTATTGAGCATCTTTATATCTTCACACACCATGAAGAACCACCATACATACTTACCAGCCTTCTCTCTCAAGCCACCTCAAGGACCACCAACAAAAATTCATGCCATTCACCAAATAGGAAATATTCTCTAAACCAACTCGATATCACACCTTGAGTGACTCATTCCTTTTTATTTTGGATAATCTAAGCAAAAACATCAAATCTTTACACTAGGCTTGTCTAGACTCCTTATAGCCCTACCTTGAACTTGTAAAACCCATAAATTTCAATAGACATACTTTCAAGACCTAAAACATCATATCTAGATCACTCTCATATGACCCTTTAAGCACACCAATTTTCATCACCTAGCTCCTCCTTTAAAACATAATTCCTCTACAAATATACTAATTAATTTAGGCCTCCATTTTGACAAAAACTTGAATAATTTTAAAAACACAAATATTCAAATCTCTATGAAGCATGATTTGACAACCCTTTTAGCCTATTAAAAATATTAAGAAGCTTAAAAACTAAATTCATAAGGCAAACCACTTTTCTATCATAGCTCAAAACTATAGAATCTTAAAATAAAACAAGGTCAAAACCTCCTTTTGGTTAATGCCCACCTCTGAAACTTATTGCACACCTAGAGATAATCATCACACATTTCTGGAGCAAGATTTGATCCTTAACACCTTTTATAACCTTAACTTAATATACCATGGCTTTGATCTACAGAAAGAAAGATAAACCTAAGAGCACACAAAAACCTCTAAAATGCACAAATAGGATCATCAAGACATAAAACTACCTAGAACACATCATTAATAAGTACACAGACCTTTCTAAGCACCAAAATCTTCTTAACATTCCATCAATCTCATTATCCCACATAAAAACACCCATTCTAATGTTACAAACACTATAGATATAGAAAAAACACCTTATGACATCACTCTAACCTCATCAAAGCACTTCTATCTTGAAACACCAACTCCAACTAGAAACACTCATATCTTGCCTTTTAATACCTTCTTAAGAACACCATAGCAATAATTTCTTCTCCATTGAAAGGAGTCTCTTAAGAAGCATAGCTAGAGACCTCCTCTACACCACAAGGCTCTTAAAATAAAGTGAAGCTAGGCGTGGCCCACATCTCCTTAGTAACCACTAGAATATTTTTATAGTTATAATACTTCTTGTTCTTGTTCTCCTTAGTATGAATTTTAACAACTTGTTCCTTACATACATCACTCACTTTCTCTTTTATGATAGGATATACAACATTTAGAGTAACTATGAAATCTTGACATACCTTGATCACTGAAGTAACATCTTTGCATTATAGAACATCACCTTTAGACCTTATCGACATAGAAAATAAGATTAAAACTTTCTCACACATATCAAGTTGCTCATTAGCATCCAAACACACCTAAAAACTAGCCTAAACCAAAACATTGGTCTTCTCCTTGAGCTTGGTCTCTTCATTCACAACATGAGTAGATAATGAGAGATCTTGGCACTCTCCAAATTTTATAGCATTCTCCACCATAGCCAATACATTACTTGGACCTATAGACTCATCATGACTCATACTTACCACCTTTGGTTTTCATGAGTTAACTTGCCTTCTTTTTTGCACTCTAGGAGCCTTATTAAACATATTATATCTTGTAAGCCTTTGCATGAAGAATCTAGAATTGTTTCCTCTTTGTTAATAGTTGAAGCACACTATACCTTTTACAAGAATCTTATCCTACCTTTCCTAATTAAAACAAAATCTTGAAATATGTCCATTATTTTGGCAGTTGAAATAAACTAGTCCTTTTGAAGAAGACTCACCTTGTCTTACCTTATTTAGAAAATGCTTATCAAAATGTTCCTCACCAAGGTATTTCAAGCATTTAAATTTATTCACACCTTTTGAATGATGACCCCCATAATATTTCCATGTAAACTCATTTTTAATAGGTCTTTTTCATTCTCTATCTCTATGACCAAACTAATTATATGTGTAATAATAACCATTGAAACTTGCATACCTCATGAAATTTAGTTGTCTGATCTAATTTGTCTTTATTCTTCTAGCATATTCATTTATTTACTAAGTTTTAACCTTTAAGGTCTGATTTACATTAGTCTTCATCTTGTCTTGAGTTTTGTTTTCTAGTTCTTCCTTGTATCCAAGACCAATTATATCACTTTCATGCTTTTGACCACTCAAAATATTGTCTAGATCACTAGAACTTTTATCAAACTTGAAAAATGATTTCACCATGCTTACAATCTTCTATAACTTATATTTTAATGACTCATTTTCAATTACATACCTTGAACATTCATCTTCTTTAACTTTTAGGCTTATAGATAGGATTTCTAATTGACAACTAAGATGCTTGATAATATCTTCATGGTCCTTGTTGTCTTCATTCATTATTACTTCATACACACTAAATTATTCCTCATAGTCCTTCATTTGAGACTTCATATTCTTCTTAATCTTCTTCTCAATCTTTCATTTTTTAAGAACATTCATCAATTCATTCTCACAATCCACCTCATCTTTATCATCATTTGAATCACTCCAAGTAGACTCCTTTTTATATGAGTAACTTCCTTCCTCAGCTGTGAATAGGTTTTCATCTTCAATAAGAACATAATTTTCATGATCATACTCTAAGTCACAATCTTCACTCTCATCTGATGAGCTACAATATTCTTTGGTGTAGAGACTCTTCTTGTCCTTGAAGTACTTCTTGTTGTTGTCAAACATTTTGAATCCTTTCTTGCTTTTATCACACCTAAATGATATTTTTCCATCATCATGACTTTGATCATGCTCTTCATCATCATTATTCTTTTGCTTATGAGGGCACTTGTTAGCAAAACTTCTTGCCTTTATACTTGCCTGATCCTATTTTCAATTTCTTTATAAATAAAGAAATTGGTTCATCTTCATCAATATCAGATATGTCACCTTACCTTGGAACTTATTCTTTGTCTTCATTTCTATCTTGAATGTTGATTCCTTCTTTAGTGGTATATCATCATTTACTCTCATCTCATAGGCAATAAGGATGCCATGCAATTCATCCATATTCAACTGAGTAAGATCATGACTTTCTTCTACAGTAGATACTTTAGAATCAAACTAGAGAGAGATTAACCTTAATACATTTTGAACTACATTAGCTTCTTCAAGATTATCTCCAAGACCTCTAATGATATTCATAATCTCATCAACTCTCTATAGAAAGGATGCCATATAATATTCTTCCTTCATATTAAGACTCTCAAATTATCTTTGATGAGTCTACAACCTTGCCAACTTAACCTTTGAATCATTTTCATAAATAGTCTTTAATTTATCCCACGTTTTTCTTGTTAGATATTCAATTGATTACCTTGGTGTATTTGGTCTCTAAAAGACCATAAGCAATAGCATTCATTGCCTTAAAATTATTCTTAAACAACTTCTTATCTATATCATTAGATAGATGAATAGTAGGAGTAGAATAACCATCTACAATAGATTACCAAGTGTCAAAAACTAAGGACATGATGTAGGTCCTCATCCTTACACTCTAAAAATCATAATTAGATCCATTCAACGTTGGTTCTTTCTTAGTTGAAAAATCTCCTTACGTTTGATGGCTACATATATTGTACCTTAGATCTCCTTCAAGCTATCAAGATTTTACCAAAGGACTTGATCTGATACCAATTTTTTAAAGTTATAAGAGACTAAGAGGGGGGGTGAATCAATGGTGGAAAAATATCTAATTCAATTTCCAAACCCTTCTTGCACTTAAGCATTCAATACAACCTATTGTTCCCAAAATCTGTCACTCATTTTTGGGACAACATATGAACTATTTTGGTCTTGTAGGCCAAAATCTTCTCTTCCCTTCTCAAAAATTATTCTGAGCATTCAAATTATTCATTATTCAAGATTTTTTAGTTAAGGGACAAGTAGGTTCAACAGGTTCAATGGCTTCAATAGGCGAGTTCTCACAAAGGAACAAGTTCCCAACACTAAGGCAATTTCAAGATTGGTTCAATGCCTCAGTTCAACCAAAAATGTTCATCGACCAGCTCCAAACAAAGGATTGAACCATTGAACCATTGAACCCTACTTCCAAAAGGTTCATAGGTTCAATGGGTTTAAAGGTTCAATGATGTTGGTAAGCTTAAAGAGTTAAGCACTTTGGCAAAAGTTCAAGTTCAACTGCTTTGGCAAGTTCAACGGCTTCCAAAGACTTAGCGAAAAGAAGGAAGATTGAATTATTGAATCATTGAAACTTGAACCAAAAAAAAAGGTTCAAAGGTTTAAAGGTTTAACGCAGTTGGTTCAAAGAGATTGGTTCAAGCAGTTAATTGAATGAGTGGAATAAAGAGTTTTAACCATTGAACCAAAGTTGGTTCAATCGGTCAGTTTAAAGGGGTCCCCAAAAGCCAAAATGGAAAGTGCCCTTGTAGAAGGTAGTGAACAAAAGGTAGGTGCCCTTGTGGAGGGCAAGGAACATTCATTCAAAGATCAAAGAGAAGGCCAAAAAAGTAAGGTTTCCTTCAGACTTTTTATTTGAAGAAATTGCCAAGTAAAGGAACCAAAAGGATTCCTTTGAAAAGATTTTCCATGGAAGAATTTCACAAAGGTGAAGGAAAATCCTTCAAAAAAATTATTCAAAGAAATTTCTTTAGACATTTTTCTTGAAGGAATGACTAAAATCCCAGCGAAAAAGCGGCCAAGGCAAGGAAAGATTTCCTTCAGACAAAATGTCTGAAGGAATTCCTTCAGAGATTTTATCCAAAGGATTCGAAGGAAAAGGCCACCTGAAGAATCTCAAAGGGTAGGTATCCTTGTGGGGGGCTCTCAACACCTAGAAAATGGACCTTTCTCAAGGACCTGAAGGGACACCTTCTATTTGGGGTGTTCTAAAGACATAAAGCCAAAGGAATTTTAGGGCTTCAAAAGACTTAGCCAAAACAAAAGATTCTCAGAAAGAGATTGAACTGTTGAACTTTGAACCAAAATGGTTCAAAGGTTCAAAGGTTCAAAGAAAGCTCCAAGCAAAGGAAGAGGAAGATTCCAGAGAATAGTTCAAAGGGATGGTTTAACCAAAGAGCAAGG
Source organism: Torreya grandis (assembly GCA_037957365.1). Taxonomy (NCBI): domain Eukaryota; kingdom Viridiplantae; phylum Streptophyta; class Pinopsida; order Cupressales; family Taxaceae; genus Torreya; species Torreya grandis. The sequence continues at coordinate 691,835 of JARHVA010000540.1, read as the reverse complement.
AAGTGATTGAATGAGGGAAGCGATGGACCCAAAGAACTGATAAAGACCACTTAAACTATTGAACTATTGAACCAATGAACTTTCAAAGGTTCAAAGGTTCATGGTTGAATATGGTTCAAACAACCAGTAACCATTGACATCCCCATGGATGTCAAATTTAAGGTAATGGAATATCCATTAAATTTTAAAATATAGCATGGAACTTGAAGGATGAACCAAGTGACTAGCTAAAAAAGATAGCCTGAGAGCTCCATTTATAGCAGGAAAGAAGAGAAGGCTATAAGAGATATTGAAATATCTATGAGAGAGTTATTTTTAGTAGGTGAAATAGTTCACCAAGTAGTCATCTGAGCACACCAAATCAAGGATGTGGCCTATTTTTCTTCCATGAAGTAAAGAAAAATTGGATAGCTACGCAAATAAGAAAGAAAGAACTAGGTGACCTATACTTTGGAGGAGACATATGAGATGAATTGGCACACCATAGTTAAGGCTAATGCACTGTTCCAAGCATGGCCCCTTGACAGAACTGAAAATGCATACAAGGCATTGAATGTAGCATGAGTTGTTCCATAAAACAAAGTGCCAAGACTTTCTTGGCTACCATTTATGGTAATCTCTTGTTTGATGCAAAGGAGATCTCTCCATTATAGAAGCAAAAACTCTGCCCAAATTGAAAGGTGATTACTGAGACTTTGAGCTCAGATTGTTGATCATATTACTTTATTTGAATGAGAAAGCAAGTTACTTTTAGACTTTATGCTATTATAGCTTGTGTTATTTTAGGAAATTATTCTTATGTCCATTTCCTAGAAGTATTCTTGTTTATTTAATCTAATGAGTGAAACTAGTGAAAGTAATCAAGAAGGTGTCCTAAAACCAATTGTGGAAAGACTTTGTGCTGTCACAATTATCTTCAGTGTGTTTTTAGTTTCTTTCTATGTAAAGGATCTGGGGATGACATTATGACCCCATTATACTTCGTATTCCACTCTTTGGGCAGTTGAGGTGTAGACTGTGTTACACCTCATTCTGTTGGTTACTGTGCCCTTGTTACCTGTTGGTTACTCACCATAAAGAACTCATGCACCTTGCTACAAGACCACTTCTAAACGAAGAGAAGTGACTTCACTATTATCACCAGGATTTCTCCTTTGTCTATGAACATCATCTCTGAAAAAAAGAGATGGATGGTGTAGTCCTACCCTTGAGTGTTATTTTCTACTTATATATATAGTATATAGATCCTCATATTTATAGGGAACCTCTCCTTGATGAGAGGAGATATTTGTCCACCTCTGATGTGGTAAACTTGCACATTTGGCTAATCAATCTCCCTATACTATGGTTAAAGAGACCTATTTTGCTCATTAGTTAGCTAGTGACAAAAAAATTACCCAACAATTTTTTGGTGATTGCGCTGGGGAAGAGCACACAGTTTGAAGCCTCAAGCTTCAAGCTGAAGTAGGGCCAGTTCTTTCCCATTTTTATTAGACAATCTGGTAACTCCATGCTATACTAGAAAATAAAGAACCCAAGGTGTTTTTGACCTTATTTTTGAGTTGGTGCAACAGGGCAATTTCAATTTGTTCCCTCCCCAACTTCAAGTTCAATGATCCAGGAGTGTTCCTTCTACCCATACCAAGTCACCAACACAAGGTAGAGCTTCTTTTTCTACTGGTAGTAGAGATTTTCCTATATATACTCCACATAGATTTGTTATCCCCCTTTTCCATAATCAAATCATGGCAAATCAAGGCCCCTGGAGTAACTCTTTCAACCCACTCAATTTAACCCCACTTCTACATGAGCTTCCACGTAGTTCAAGGAAGAATTCCCCCAAATTCTTTGGTGATGGGAGAGTTCATCCTGATGAACATATTGTTACCTTCAGGATAGCCTATGGTGTGATAGGCATGGAGTATGAGGACATAGTAGTTAGGCTATTTTTGGAAACACTACAAGGCATTGCTACAAACTAGTTCTACCATTTGCAAGCTCAGTCAGTGACTGACTAGGACACTCTCAAAGCCAAATTCAAAGAAAGGTTCAAGCCTATAGAAGATTTACATGCCCTGATAGCCTAGCTCACATAGATGAAGAAATAACCTCATGAACCTATGAGAGACTTCATTGCCAAGTTTGACAAGCTGAAGAACAAAAGTCCTACAATTGCTCAGCCAACACCTAAAAACCTCAAATGCTTCTTCATTAACTCACAGCTGCCTGAAGTGAGTTTTCTGTTGAGACAGGATGGCCACATAGACCTTGTTGCTACTCAAGATTTGGCTACTAAGGTAGAAGATGACCTTATCTTGGCAAGAAAGATAAGGAGAGATCTTAACAGAGGTAAATCCTCTTCATCTTTTGAATACTCACCTAAAGTCACCACTAATCCAATGGTACAGAAGCTAGCAAATGAGTTGCTAGCTCTTAGAAAGCAAATGGTGCAAGGGATGTCATTTACTCCTTCATATAGAGATATACCAAGGAGGACATTTCCCAATTAGTCATACTAAGGCCATGCTACCAGGAATCAAGGGCAGCCAAATCATCTTCCTCCCCCTTAAGGTAAATTGGCCATTGAAGCACCTCTAACTAATTCAGCAATCAGATATCTTGAAGCAAAATTAGATTTTTTCTTCTAGCCTGAGTTGAACCTAGAAGATGATGTTAATATCTTCACATAGGGAGAAGAATTAGCTGGTGAATCTAACATTGGTTTCCTAAATTACCAGGATGAACCCAAAAGTGAAGGTAAAATAGCTGATGAAACATATGCTGTATTCACCCAATCCTAAAACTAATCAACCTAGCAAGCTGATAAAGAAAAAATAGAGGAGTGACCTCAACCAGTAATTTCAATTGCTAAGCGGGGAACCACTCTACCTTTTCAGCCAAAGGGCCCAGTGATTGCAAGAAAGGTAAGTACATCAAACATCCCTACACCTTCTACTTCAAATTCACAGACCAGTCCTCCCCCTCCTAAAAACCAAAAAGATGAAATCCCATCCTTTGTTCCTAGTTCATTTAAGACATTTGACATAATTGACCATATAAAGAAAACCAAAATTCAAATGTCTAAATTTGAATTCCTGCAGTCCAACCCTGAGCAGTTAGATAAGTTGGTTCAATGTGTAAAGAACCAAGCTGTCCCTATAGGACAAGCAATTCTAAAAGTAACTCATGATCCCCTTAAGAACACATCCACCAGGAATACCCTTGTCATTACTCCTCCTATTTCTCCCAAGAGGATTGAACATTTTATGTCTCCTTGTTGATAAATGGACACTAACTGAATAATTACATCATAGATTCTGGTGCATCTGACAATGTCATGCCTACCAAAGTGGTGGAATCCCTTGGTCTTACACTGACCAAGACATTTGGGAGATGTTTCTCCATGGAGAACAAACAAGTGTCACTATTGGGACAAATCAAGGATGCCCAATTTGCATTTGCAGCATTCTCAAATAAGAGAATCAAGATAACTGTCCTAGTGGCCGATGTCCTAGCATCATATGGCATCCTTCTTGGGCAAAATTTCTACAAGGATGTTAGTGGTGAATTAAGCATGGACCTATCTGAGGTGAGGATCCTAGTTAAAGGCATTATGCAGAGATTGCTCCCTAAGAAAGAAGCAAAATGTGTAGTCACTCAAACATCACTACCTGAAGCTCACATTCTGTTTGAGTCTTTAGGCATGGGTAATTACTTTTTATCTATAGAGGAAGTCCATGAGGCACCTGATGAAATTCCCAAATGTGTCAAATTGAAAATTGGTTCAGATGGAATAGCAGAAGGATTGGTGGAGTGTAGTGTAAGTGTAGAAGAATCTCCCCATCCAAATGAAGAAGAATCTAAAGAAAAATCAGTGTCTGATGAGGTATGGATTCTAGAATTTGATGGCAGCTGCTCTTTTACCAATTCAAGAGCCAAGATTGTGTTGATATCTCCTCAAGGAGATATTTTTCCTTATTCATAAAAGTTGTAGTTTAGTAACACCAACAACACAACTGAGTATGAATCTTTATTACTTGGATTAAAGGCTACTTGAGACAAAGGCATCAAACTCCTTCATGCTAAAGGAGATGTTGAACTAGTGGTTTGTCAGGTAAGGAACCTATATCAAACCAAAAATGAGAGATTGCGTCACTATTGTAATCTATTCTAGGATCAAATTTAAAGCTTTGATGCTTTTAGCATCTCTACCATACCCAAGGAATTCAATGACTGAGTTGATGCATTAGTTATTTTAGCAACTCTCTTGGTTCTTCACCCTGATTTTAAAGGAGATAGGTACACTATTGAATTGGTCTATTGACCATGCGTGCCTGACAATGCCAATCATTGGCAAGTGTTCAATGGTGACAACCAAATCATTGCCTTCCTAGAGCAAAAAGACAACTTTGAGCAACTTTATTTCGAAGGCAATGAGCCTCAGAAGCTTGAACTAGCCCCTAAATCAAGTGCAAATGTAGGTAAAAAATTCTTGCAACTTAAAGGAAACAAAATCTTAAAAGGCTTGGTTTCCCTTGAGAAGCTATCTGACAAACATGACAGGTTCATCAAACAGCAGCAAACAGATTCAAGCTCCTCCTAGGAGTTTGATCAAATAAATCTGGGTACCAAAGAAAATCCCAAGATGGTGAACATTGGCAAGTGTTGCACTTAGGAAGAGAAGTTCAAGTTCACTACTCTACTTAGCTAGTACATGGATGTCCTAGCATACTCCTATGATGATCTGAAGTCGCTCAAGCTTGAAGAAATTTGCCATGAGATTCCTCTCAAGAGTGATTCAGTGCCTTACAAGCAAAAATCCAAGAATTATAATCTGAAGATATTAGGTACTATTCTATCTGAAATACAAAAAATGTTGAATGCTAGAATAATTTTCCCAATCCATCATTCTACATGGATTGCCAACATAGTACATGTGAGAAAAATGAATGGCAAATTTCACTTCTATGTAGACTTCAAAAATTTGAATCAGTCATCCTTAAAGGATAACTATACTCTACCCATCATGGATCAAGTCCTTCAGATAGTAACTGGTTCAAAAATGCTATTAATACTAGATGGCTTCTTAGGGTACAATCAAGTTGAAGTTGGTAAGAAGACCATCATAAGACTGCCTTCAACACACCTTGGGGCAGCTTTGCCTATCCAAAAATGCCATGTACCCTTATAAATGTTGGCACCACTTTTTAGAGAGAAATGGACCTTGATTTCAAAGATGAAATGGGTAAGTTTATTGTAGTGTACCTGGATGATTTAACAGTCTTTTCCAAGCATCATCCTGATCATGTGCACCATTTGTGACAAGTGTTGAATCTATGCCACAAGAATGGCATTTCTCTAAATCCCAAGATGTCTATTTTTAGAGTAATAGAAGGGAAAATTCTCGAGCACATTATATCTCGAGAAGGTATAAAGATTGACTCAGATAGAGTCAAGTCCATCCAAAAACTTACTTTACCCACAAGTAAGACTGCAGTTCACTCTTTCTTTGGAAAGGTGAATTTTTTATGAAGGTTCATCCCTGAGTTTGTTGAGAAGACTCACCACATTATGGACATGATGAAGGGAAAAGCCACTTTTTGATGGACTACAAAAGGCAAGTCAGCATTTGAAGACATCAAGATGGCTATTGCCCATGCCCCAATTCTGGTTTGTCTAGATTATACCAAGGATTTCACAATGTATAGTTATGCTTCCAAGCATACACTTTCAGCGATTTTAATTCAACAAAATAAAAAAGGTATGGAATCTCCTATTTCTTTTATGAGTTGTCCTCTCAAAGCTCATGCACTGAAGTACTCAAACATGGAAAAGCATGCTTTTGCATTGGTAAAGGTAGTGAAGCATTTTCATTTTTACATCCTAAATTCACACACTACTACCCTGGTTCTTGACACCATAGTCAAATCCATATTAACTTAGCTGGAGTTTGGAATGAAGAGGTAATTGGATTGCTAAAATCCAAGAGTTTGATCTAGTCATCAAATCAATGAAGCTGGTGTAGGGAAGGGGCTTATGCCAATTGATTGCTGACAATAGATTAGAAGAAACAAAGCATGGAGAAGAAGAAATTAAAGACACACCAACAATCCTCTTTGTCTCCACCATGAATGAGTGGTATTCAAGTATTGCTCATTTCCTTACTTATGGTGAGTGTCCTACTCACCTATCTCATAAAGAAAGGAGGATTGTCAAATTGAAAGCTACCAACTTTGTCCTCTAGGACAACGGCCTATATAAGAGGAGCCTTGATGGAGTGTTCCTTCGCTACGTGGATAAAGAGCTGCAGAACCAACTTTTGAAGTCCTTCCATAATCTGGCCTGGGGAGGACATTTTTTTGCTCTTGTAACTACCCATAAGATTCTATGAGCTAAGTATTACTGGCCTACTCTATTTGAAGATGCATACAAATGGGTAAGAAGATGCGAATTATGCCAACATTTCGTTGGAAGACCCAAACTAGCTACTCTACCTCTTAAGCCAGTGGTGATAGAAGAGCCATTTCAGTAATGGGGAATCAATTTCATTGGTGCTATGAACCCATCTTCAAGTGTTGGACATGATTATGTCCTCATAGCCACGGATTACTTCACCAAGTGGGTGTAAGCTATTCCAACCAAGCATGCTACTTCAGAAGTAGTGTGCAATTTCCTTAAGGAGAACATCATTTCTAGGTTTGGGGTCCCAACTAAGATTATCATAGATAATGCAGTTTGTTTCTCTTCCCAAGAGATTACTCAATTTTATTTTTACTACAAGATTACCCTCTCCCACTCTTTTGATTATTTTCCACAAGGGAATGGCCAAGCTGAATCAAGCAACAAGAACCTGGTGACTATCATCAAGAAGCTGGTAGATGACAACAAATGAATATGGCATAAAGAATTGGTTGATGCTTTATGGGCAAATAGAATTACACCCAAGAGGGCAATTAGTATGTCACCCTTCCAACTTCTTTATGGTCTCAATGCTGAGATACAAATCACCCTAGAATTGCTAGCATTGAAATTGGCTAAGGTAGTCAAAGATTAGACATATGAAAGCTCCATCAATAAGAGGATCATGTGCTTGACTGAGTTGGATGAGTAGTGAACTATGGTGGTGGACCAAATTGCTACGCATCAAAGTCTGGTGAAGAAGCTCTTTGATGAAAAGGCAAAAAACTATGATTTCCAGATTGGAGATCAAGTCCTATTATGGGACAAGAGAAGAGAACCAAAGGGAATGCATGGGAAATTTGACTCCCTTTGGAGGGGCCCTTTTACTATCCACCAGCTCAATGGTGAAAATAGTTTCCTAGTGAAGTATCAAGATGTCACGCCCTTTTCTATACCTCATAATGGGCAGCATCTGAAGCACTTCAATTCTTGAGGTATCAGATAAGTTCACCTGTACATATGTATATTTGTATAGTCTTTGTTTCTATTTTGTGTTTCATTTTTATTTTTGGTGCCTTTCTTTTTAGGTAGCATGACTCTGTGGCCCAATGGCATAGTTAAAGGCACTAGAGATTCTAGTTTCTACTCCCCTCAGTTGTTTCAAGTTTTCAACTGAAAGAAATTCCCCAACGGGAGCCAGCTGTTGTTCCCAAAATTTATCACTCATTTTTGGGACAACATATGAACTATTTTGGTCCTGTAGGCCAAAATCCTCTCTTCCCTTCTCAAAAATTATTTTGAGCATTCAAACTCTTCATTATTCAAGCTTTTTCAGTTAAGGGACAAGAAGGTTCAATAGGTTCAATGGCTTCAATAGGAGAGTTCTCACAAAGGAACAAGTTCCCAACACTTAGGCAATTTCAAGATTGGTTCAATGCCTCGGTTCAACCAAAAATGTTCATCGACAAGCTTCAAACAAAGGATTGAACCATTGAACCATTGAACCTTGCTTCCAAAAGGTTTAAAGGTTTAATGGGTTTAAAGGTTCAACGACGTCGGCAAGCTTAAAGAGTTAAGCGTTTCGGCAAAAGTTCAAGTTCAACGGCTTTGGCAAGTTCAATGGCTTCAAAAGACTTAGCAAAAAGAAGGAAGATTAAACCATTGAACCTTGAACCAAAAAAAAGGTTCAAAGGTTTAATGTGATTGGTTCAAGCGGTTAATTGAATGAGCAGAACAAAATATTGAACTATTGAACTGTTGAACCAAAGTTGGTTCAATTAGTTGGTTCAATCAATCGGTTCAAAGGGGTCCCCCAAAGCTGAAGGGGAAAGTGCCCTTATGGAAGGTAGTGAACAAAAGGTAGGTGCCCTTGCAGAGGGTAGAGAACATTCATTCAAAGATCAAAGAGAAGGCTGAAAGAGTAAGGTTTCCTTTAGATTCTTTATCCAAAGAAATTACCAAGTAAAGGAACCGAAAGAATTCCTTCGAAAAGATTTTTTGTCGAAAGAGTTTCACAAAGGCAAAGGCAAATCCTTTGAATAAATTATTCGAAGGAATTCCTTTGGACATTTTTCCTGAAGGAATGATCAAAATCTTGGTGGAAAAGTAGCCAAGGTAAGGAAAGATTTCCTTCAAACAAAATGTCTGAAGGAATTCCTTCAGACATTTTATCCGAAGGATTCGAAGGAAAAGGCTGCCTGAAGAATCTCGAAGGGAAGGTACCCTTGTGGGGGGCTCTCAGCACCTAGAAAATGGACCTTTCTCAAGGCCCTGAAGGGACACCTTCCCTTCGGGGTGTTCCAAAGACATAAAGCCGAAGGAATTTCAAGGCTTCAAAGGAATTATCCAAAACAAAGGATTCTTAAAAATAGATTGAACCATTGAACCTTGAACCAAAATGGTTCAAAGGTTCAAAGGTTCAAAGAAAGCTCCAAGCAAAGGAAGTGGAAGATTCCAGAGAATAGTTCAAAGGGATGGTTCAACCAAAGAGCAAAGAAGCGATTGAACCAGGGAAGCGATGGAACCAAGGAACCGATAAAGACTGCTTGAACTGTTGAACTATTGAACCAATGAACTTTCAAAGGTTCAAAGGTTCATGGTTCAATATGGTTCAAACAACTGCAACCATTGACGTCCCTGTGGACATCAAATTTAAGGTAATGGAATATTCGTTAAATTTTCAAATATAGCATAGAATTTGAAAGATGAACCAAATGACCAATTGAAAAAGATAGCCCAAGAGCTCTATTTGTAGTAGGAAAGAAGAGAAGGCTACAGGAGATATTGAAATATCTATGAGAGAGTTATTTTTAGTAGGTGAAATAGTTCACCAAGTAGTCATCTGAGCACACCAAATCAAGGATGCAACCTATTTTTCTTCCATGAAGTAAAGGCAAAGTGGACAACTATGTAAATAAGAAAGAAAAGACCAGGTAACCTATACTTTAGAGGAGACATATGAGATGAATTGGCATGCCACAGTTAAGGCCGATGCACTGTTCCAAGCATGGCCCCTTGATAGAACTAAAAATGCATTCAAGGCATTAAATGCAGCATGAGCCATTCCATGGAACAAAGCACCATGCCTTTCTTGGCTACAAAATATGGCAATCTCTTGTTTGATACAAAGGAGATCTCTCCATTATAGAAGAAAAAACTCTGCCCAAATTGAAAGGCGATTACTGAGACTTTGAGCTCAGATTGTTGATCATATTACTTTATCTGAATGAGAAAGTAAGTTACTTTCAGACTTTGTGCTGTTATAGCTTGTGTTATTTTAGGAAATTGTTCTTATGTCCATTTCCTAGGAGCATTCTCTTTTATTTAATCTAACAAGTAGAACTAGTGGAAGTAATCAGGAAGGTGTCTTGAAACTAATTGTGGAAAGACTTTGTGTTGTCACAATTGTCTTCAGTGTGCTTTTAGTTTCTTTCTATGTAAAAGATCTTGGGATAACTTTGTACCCCCATTATCCTTCGTATTTCACTCTTTGGGAAGTTGAGGTGTAGACTTTGTGTTGCACCTCATTTTGTTGGTTGTTGTGCCCTTGTTACCTGTTGGTTACCCACCAGAAAGAACTCATGCGCCCTGCTGCAAGACCACTTCTGAAAGAAGAGAAGTGCCTTCAGTATCACCAGGATTTCTCCTTTGTCTATGAACATCATCTCTAAAAAAAGAGAGATGGATGGTGTAGTCCTACCCCTGAGTGTTATTTTCTGCTTATATATAGTATATAGCTCCTCATATTTATAGGGAACCTCCCCTTGATGAGAGGAGAGATTTGTCCACCTCTGATTTGGTAAACCTGCACATTTGGCCAACTAATCTCCCTATGTTGTGATTGAAGAGACCTATTTTTCTCATTAGTTAGCTAGTGACAAAATATTCACCCAACACAACCATTCATGAAGTATACAAGATGTTTATAGCAATAAATAATAGATAAAGTAAGATCATACACATAACACAAGATTTATGTGGGAAACCCTCTTGGGGAATAAAACCCACTCTCAATCCTGCAAACACATGGACTACTTATCTTATAATAAGTACACAAACATGAGACTATTCAATTAATTCTAACCAAAATTTAGTGAAACACCTATTTGACAAGGAGTACCTACCCCTAGGATGATCAAGTCCTTCTGACCGGCTTTAGTGAAACACCTATTTCACAAGGATCACCTGCCCCTAAGATGATCAAGTCCTTCTGACCACTTAAATATTCAATATTACAAGATCCCTTTCTTTGACATCGAAAATATGACCTATAGGTCATACACATAGTCATCAACCTGCTCTGTTCTACAATCCATCCACTAGGCACACACCCTTTTCTCTTTCCTTCACTCTTTCACTCTAACAAACTCCTCTTCTATTAGTCTAGAAATCACCACATTTGATTTCAAATTTTATAGATCCTTCATGATTATTATCATGTTCACAAATTTATTTATCAACCAAAACACATGCCTTCACTCTTAAGGCATCTAACATGGGTCACCTTTAAGCATAACTTTCTTTCAAATAGGCCTAAGTCACCTTTTATGTCTTATTAAGACCCATTCACCTCTTTGACACTTATTCAAAATAACTTACAACACATGAGCACTTTCAAATATATGGACCCATGCAACATAATCTATAGGTCCTCCTTAAGTTATAACAAGCATCACATCACCTTTTTGTTAAAGATCAATTCACTCAAATAATGTTATGTGCACACATCCATTATGAATAAACACATAACTAAATTATAATAATTTTTTCAAATATGGATTATACAAACCCCTAAATTCTATTCAAATCATCCTTAGAGAGTCTAAAACACACTCCAATAGCTACGTTCCCTTGAAACATCCAAATATTATCAAAATAAACTCAATTACCCTTCTAAGTTAACTTACAGAGCATGAATGAACATAGTAAACTTTGGAGCTAAATAATTTTAAATATACAAACATTCATAAATTTAAATGAATATTTACAGATGTGCCTTGAATTCCTCTACAATTTTGATTTTAACACCATGATCAAATTCTCATAGATCTAAATTTATGGCTCAAAAACCAAGCACTGGTCTTTCCTTCATTAAATCCAAAAAATTTAATCCAAAAATTCATAGTTAAATTTCGATCGCTTAAAACACATATCATTCTCTTTTCTTGGCTCACTCAACTGATACCATTGATCTTCAAAATTATCTCAAATGTTAACTCACAGTGCTCCACTCTCCAAATTTTAAACCTTGAACATGTTGACCTCATCTTATGCATCCTTACAATATTGACCAAATGTGTATCATCAATCTTTATAGATTAAGCAGGTCTTTATATTATAGTGTTTACCATTATATCTTGCTCAAAACTTCTAATATTATGACACTTGACACCCTCACATGATTTTTGAGCACTTTATTGATGGTCCCTTACACTTGTGCCACTTGGAAGTCTCACATGAATTATTGACTCTTTGACTTGTCCTGCACCAATGATATTTATTAGTATGAACCACCACTCACCATTGATCTTATGTCAAACTAGCGAGCTTGTGACACTTATTACCTATGAATGCAACCTTTGGCATGTTTACTTCATATACACTATTGATCTCAATATGTACAATTAATCTCTTAACATTAATCTTCTAAATAATGACCTTAGACATCAATGTAGTTTATTTTGACAATCTCTGGCCCATCAAAATCTACAAGTGCAACTTTGATGATTTATAACTTGAACTAGACAAAAAATTAAGACTCCAAATTATTAGGATAGCTTTTTAGCACTATAGACAACATCTCCATGTAAACCTTTGACCGTTATTGACTTTATGAGAACCTACATTAAATGTACAAACTTGTTGGTTCATATATATCTGCATGAAATGCAATGATGATCTGGCTAAGTATGGTAACCTCTACAATTTACTTGGAAGGCCAAATTTGAACCTTAATAAATTTTATTGTGCTCAATCACATGACCTTAAACTTGGTCCATAATAACTTATGAGTAATGTGATCAATATGTGGCAATGGTAATGTCATCAAACTACCTACTCAAATTTTTTTGCCAATAGAACCAACTATTCCAAGATGAACATAATGAAGAACTAAATGAATACCATTCACTTTCTAATCATCCTTGACCTCTGATAGGACCCCTCACACATGCTCAATACTTTAAACCCATCCCTAATCATGCCAAAACTAAAGATCAACCAAGCCTACTTCAAGCATATTGGGATAAGCACACTTCACAATTTATCATTGATACTTAGACTATCAAGACATGTCATCTACTCATCTAGAAACCTCTATGACATCACTGACAACTCTCCAACAATATGCCACTTTGCCATTGATGTCAACACCCATCATATATCTCACCTTCCTTCTCTCTCTTCAAGCACTCTCATAATAGGAACCTTCTCCCCCTCTGACACAATGATAAAGTAGGCACAAATTTATGTTGGGGACCTTAAAATAATCTCAATAGGAGAGTACCATCTTAGAAAGATGATAAAAATTCCCCCTTACCTTGAGCCTACCTCTTCTTGCGTTGACAACTTCCTCTTGCTACAAGCCAACACTCTCTTCAACCAAACACTACAACCAATGAATAAAGAACACACAAAAGCACTGATATCTAATGGAACTCACCAATAAACATCTAATAGGGACCCTCCCTAATATCCTTGATCCATTTCACCTCTTGATTATCTTCATATCATCACACACCATGAATAACCACCATACAAGCTTACCAGCCATCTCCCTCAAGCCACCTCAAAGACCACCAAAAAAACTTCATGCCACTCACCAAATAGGAAATATGTTCTAAACCAAATTGAGAACTCACCTTGAGCCACTCATACCTTTCTCTTTTGGATAATCTGAGCAAAAACATCAAATCTTCACACTAGGCTTGTCTAGACTCCTTGTAGCCCTACCTTGAAATTGTAGATCCCACAAATTTTAGTAGACATACTTTCAAGACCTAAAACATCATATATATATATATATATATATATATATATATATATATATATATATATATATATATATATATATATATATATATATATATATATATATATATATATATATATATATATATATATATATATATATATCACTCTCATATTCCCCTTTAATAAAACCAATTTTCATTACCTATATCCTCCTCTAAAACATACTTCACAAATATACTAGTTAATTTAGGCCTCCATTTTGACAAAAACTTGAATAATTTTAAAAGCACAAACCTTCAAATCTCTATGAAGCATGATTTGACAACCCATTTGGGCCATTCAACATATGAAGAAGCCTCAAACCTTAATTCATAAGGCAAACCACTTTTCTATCATAGCCTAAAACTTTAGAATCTCAAAATAAAATAAGGTCAACAAACCTCCTTCTGGTCAATGCCCACCTCTGAAACTTCTTGTACACCTGGAGACAACCATCACACATTTATGGACCAAGATTTGATCCTTCACACCTTTGGGAATCTTGACTTCCTATATAATGGCTTCGATTTATAACAAGAAAGATAAACTTGAGATCATATAAAAACCTCTAAAAGGCACAAACATGATCATCAAGACATAAAACCACCTGGAACACATCACAAATAAGTGTATAGACCTTTTTGAGCACCAAAATCTTCATGATATTCCACCAATCTCATTATGCCACCTAAAAACACCCCTTTTGATCCTATAGACACTGCACATACAATAAAAACACCTTATGACATCACTATAACCTCATCAAAGCACTTATCTCATCTTAACACACCAACTCTAACTAGAAACACTCCTCTTTCCTTTTAATACCTTCTAAAGAACACCACAAAAATACTTGCTTGTCCACTGAAAGGAGTCTCTTAAGAAGCATAGATAGAGACCTCATCTACACCACAATGCTCTTAAAACAAAGTGAAGCTAGGAGTGGCACATATATCCTTAGTGACCATTGGAATCCTTTTATACCTATAAGACTTCTTGTTCTTGTTCTCCTAAGTCTAAATTTTGACAACTTATTCCTTTTCTGCATCACTCACTTTCTCTTCTATAATAGGATATATGAAATTTGGAGAAACTATGGAATATTGACATACCTTGATCACTGAAGAAACTTTTTTGCATTACAAAACATCACCTTCAAACCTTGTCAGCATAAGAACTAAGCTTGAAACTTTCTCTCACATAGAAGGTTTCTCATTAGCATTAAAACACAACTCAGACCTAACCTCAACCAGAACCTTGGTTTCTCTTTGAGTTCTATCGCTTCATTCACAACATGAGAAGACAATGAGAGATCTTAGCACTCTCTAACTTCTGTATCATTCTCCACCATAAAAAATAGATTACTTGGACCTATAGACTCATCATGAATCATACTTACCAACTTTTGTTTCCATGAGTTAATTTGCCTTATTTCTTGCACTCTAGTAGCCGTATTAAACCTATTCTATCTTTTAGACCTTTGCGTGAAGAATCTAGAAATGTGAACTCATTATTGACAGTTGAAGCACACTATACCTTTTACAATAATCTTATCCTGCCTTTCTTGTTTAGAACAATATCTTGAAATATGTCCACTATTTTGACAATTGAAAAAAACTACTCCATTTGAAGAAGACTCATCTTGCCTTACCTTATTTGGACAATGCTTATAAAAATATCCCTCATCAAGGTAGTTGAAGCACTTAACTTTGTTTACACCTTTTCACTAATGACCCTCATCATAGTTCCATGTAAAATCATTTCTAATAGGTCTATTACATTAACTAGTTTTATGCCCAAACTGATTACATGTGTAAAAATAACCATTGAAACTTGCATACCTCATGGAATTTGGTTGTCTGATCTGATTTGTATTTATTCTACTAGCATATTCATTATTTGACTTATTTTTGACCTTCAAAGTCTAATTTACATTAGTCTTCTTCTTGTCTGGAGTTGCATTTTTTGGTTCTTCTTTGTATCCAAGACTAATTCTATCACTTGCATGCTTTTGACCACTCAGAGTATTGTCTAGATCACTAGAACTTTCATCAAACTTGAAAAATGATTTCACCTTGCTTGAAGAATTCTCTGACTTATATTTTATTGACTCATTTTCAATTACATACCTTAAACATTCATCTTTTTTAGCTTTCAGGTAGAATTTTCAATTGACAACTGAGATGCTTGACAATATCTTCATGCTCCTTGGTGTCTTCATTCATTCTTTATTTATAAACACTGAATTGCTCCTCATAGTCCTTGATTTGAGACTTCATCTTCTTGTTAATCTTCTTCTCAATATTTAGTTCTTCAAGAGCATTCATTAATTCAGTCTCATAGTCCACCTCATCTTTATCATCATCTGAATCACTCCAAGTAGACTCCTTTTGATATGAGTAACTTCCTTCCTCAGCTATGAAGAGGTCTTCATCTTCAATAAGAACATCATTTTTATGATCATACTTTAAGTCATAGTCTTCACTCTCATCTAATGAGTTGCAATCTTCTTTGGTGTAAAAACTCTTCTTGTCCTTGAAGTACTTCTTGTTGTCAAACCTTATGAATCCCCTCTTGCTTTTATCAAACCTAAATGATCTTTTACCATCATCATGACTTTGATCATGATATTCATCATCATTCTTATTATGCTTATGAGGGAACTTCTTAGAAAAATGTCCTACCTATCCATAATTGAATCATTTGAAGGGTAGTTTACCCTTATACTTGTCTGATCCTATTTTCAATTTCTTTGTAAACAAAGCAATTAGTTCATCTTCATCAATATCAGATATGTCATCCTCCTTGATTTTCTTACCTTATAACTTCTTCTATGGCTTCATTTATGTCTTGAATGTTGCTTTATTCTTTAGTGTTATATCATCATTTACTCTCATCTCATAAGTAGTAAGTATGCCATGCAATTCACCCATCTTCAACTGAGTAAGATCATGACTTTCTTCTACAACAGATAATTTAGAATCAAACTTGAGAGAGATATACCTTAATACCTTTTGAACTATAGTATCTTCTTCAAGCTTCTCTCCAAGACCTCTGATGATGTTCACAATCTCATCAACTCTATGCAGAAAGGATGCCATAGAATATTCTTCCTTCATCTTAAGACTCTCAAATTGTCTTTGATGAGTCTGTAACTTTTCCAAATTAACCTTTGAATCTCCTTCATAAATAGTCTTTAATATATCACACATTTCGTTGGTAGATATGCAATGGATTACCTTGGTGTATTTAGTCTCTAAAAGACCATAAGTGATAGCATTCATTTCCTTAGAATCATTCCCAAATAACTTCTTATCTATAGAAATGGATGGAGAAATAGTAGGAGAAAAATAACTATCCATAATAGATTACCAAGTGTCAAACTCTAAGGACATTATGTAGGTCCTCATCCTCACACTCCAAAAATTATAATTAAATCCATTGAACATCGGATCTTGTTTAGTGGGAAAACCTCCTTGCATTTTATGTCTATTCATATTGTACCTTTGATCTCATTCAAATTTTCAATATTTTACCAAAAGAATTACTCTGATACCAATTGTGGTACAAGCCACTAATAGGGGGTAAATCAATGATGGAATATAATAGATAAAGCAAGATCATACACACAACACAAGATCTATGTGGGAAACCCTCTTGGGGAATAAAACCCACTCTCAAGATTGTAAACACATGGACTACATGTCATATAATAAGTATGAAAACATGAGACTGGTCAAGTCCTTCTAATCAAAATTTAGTTAAACACCTGTTTCATAAGGATCACCTTCCCCTAGGATGATCAAGTCCTTCTGACCACCTTTTGGTCAAGTCCTTCTGATCATCTTTAGTGAAACACATGTTACATAATGATCATCTACCCTTAAGATGATCAAGTCCTTATGACCACTTGAATATTCAATATTGCAACACCATTATCCTTGACATCATAAATATGACCTATAGGTCATACACATAGTTATCAACCTACTTTGTTCTATAACCCATCCACTAGACACACATCTTTTCCTCTTTTCTTCTCTCTTCCACTCTCGCCAACTCCTCTTCTATCGAGTCTAGAAATCACCACATTTTATTTCACCTTTTATAGATCCTTCATGATTATTATCATGTTTACAACCTTCCTTGTTAGCCATAACACATGAATTCACCCTTAAGGTATCTAACATGGGGCACCTTTAAGCACAACTTTCTTTCAAATAGAACTAAGTCACCTTTTAGGTCCTATGAATACCCATTCAACTCTTTGACACTTCTTCAAGAAAACTAAGAACACAATAACACTTTCAAATACATGGACCCATGCCACGTAATCTATAAGTCCTCCTTAAGTGATAACAACCATCACAACACATTTTTTATTAAAGCGTAATTTTATCAAACAACATTCTATGCACATAGACATTATGAACGAACACAAAGTCAAATTCTAAGAATTTGTTCATATAGAATATGGATTGTTCAAACCTCCAATTTCCATTAAGATCATCTTCAGAGAGTATACAACACTCTCAAATAGCTAAGTCCCCTTGAAACATACAAATATCATTAGAACAAACTCAATTACCATTCTCAAGTTACTTGTAGAGCAGGAACAAACACACAGTCAAGTTTTGAGTTCAATAACTTTGACTATACAAATATAAAGACCTTTAAATGAATATTTTCAAATGTGTCTTTAAGTCCTCTACAAATTTTATTTTTACACCATGATCACATTATGCATAGATTGAAAGTTATGGCTCAAAAACCAAGCAATGTTCTTTCCTTTCTTAAATTCAAATATTTAAATCCAAATGGCCATAGTTAAATCTTGGTCACTTAGAACACATCTCATGCTCTTTGCTCATCTCACTCAACTCGCACCATCTATCTTCTTTGTAAGTATCTCAAACTTTAAATCGTAGTGCTCCACTATCCAAATGTTAAACTTCAAACATGTTGACCTCATCTTGTGCATACTTGTAATATTGACCAAATACACATTGTCAATCTTTGTGGATTAAGCAGGTCTTTATCTTTTAGTGCTCACCATTAAATCTTGCTTAGAATTCTTGAGATTATGACACTTGGAACCCTCACATACCTTCTAAGCACTTTATTGAAATTCTCTTGTGCTTGTGCGAATTGGTAGTCTTTCACACATTGTTGACTCTTTGACATGTCCTACATTGTTGATATTTGTTAGTATGAACCACCACTCATCATTGATATTTTGTCAGACTAGCGAGCTTGTGGCACTTGTCACCTACATGTGTAACCTTTAACATGTTGACTTCAGATGCACCATTAATATTAATATGTACAATTAATTTTTCACCATTGGATCTTCTATATAATGAGCTCAGACATCAACATAGTTTATTTTAATAGTCTTTGGCCCATCATAGTCTATAAGTGCAACTTTGATGATTCATAACTTGAGTTAGAAAAAACTTCAAGACTCCAAATTTTTAGGGTAGCTTCTTAGCACTATAGACAATATCTCCTTATAATCCTTTGACCATTATTGAATTTATGATTACCTACATTAAATGCACAAGCTTTTTGGTCCATGTATATCTATATGATGTGAAATGACAGTCTGGCTAAGTATGGGAACCTCTATAATTTGCTTAGAAGGGTAACTTTGAACCTTAATAACTTTTGTTGTACTCAATTGCATGACCTAAAACTTGAACCATATTGACTTGTGACTAATATAATCACACCCATATAACCAACTCCCCTTGAATCTTCCATATATGGTAATGGTGATGTCAACAAACTACATACTTATATTTTTTTGCCACTAGAACCAACTATGATAAGATAAACATAATGAAGAACCAAATGAATACCATGCACTTCCACAAGTTCTTCAATCATTCTCGACCTCTAATAGGACCCCTCACACATGCTCAATACTTTAGACCCATCCCTAATCATGCCAAAACTAAAGATCAACCAAGCCTACTTCAAGCATACTAGGACAAGCACATTGCACACTTTATCAACTCATCTGGATACCTCCATGAAATCACTGACAACTCTCCAACAAATAATAGTTAGATTAATAAATATAGGCCAAGGGGCATGAGATAGAGTAGATACAAGACTTATAGAATTGAGAAGAACAACTAATGTTTGAGTTTGACAAGTGTCCAAGATTTAGGTGCTATATAATCCATAAATATCATAAATATAATTATGCAGTACCTCAGTCTTGTATACCTGGTAATTACTTCTCATAGTTGTAACCTTTATTTCTAAGACCTTTCTTTTATTGAAAGGCTCTCTTACACTATCTCTTGTGCCTATTTATTATCTCTTAGTCTGACCATATGTTATTTTGATGACTAGGCCTTATATGCTATACAAAATGATTTAAACCTACTTATCATCATGTTCCTCTACAAGTTTTGGACTAGTACCAATTTTTGAGCTTCCCAAAAACTTGTGTCCTAGACAAACACCTACATTGATGCTAGTATCTTATGCCAAAATAAATGTCTAGTGACCTAAAGTCATTGAATTTACAAATCAAATGTATCCTTATGGTTTTCTAAGTGATTTAATGCAATATATTTCCAAAGGGAATTGGTTTATATTCAAAATCAATCCTCATTCATTCTTCAGCTAGCGTATACCTAACAACTCACAAGGCAACCTATAAAAAGTATTCAATCAAGCATTCACATGACCAAAGCTTCCCTATTCTTTCCCATTTCAATATCAATCACAAGGATAACCCATCTACACATATGATGTACTTAAGGATAATTCCATGAGCCATATTTGCTAAGTTATAAGCCATGTTACTCTATGTACTTGCTTATGACATGTTGTATCTTGATAGACATACAAGTAAATAGGTATGGCATAACTACATACTTATGAGGCCCTCTTTAGAGTATTGGCTATGTAGGTAGTGCGCATAGGCATAGAGTTCCTTGGGGTATCTTGACACTATATTCCCTCTAATCCATTTTTCTCACAATCATTCCAAGGGTGAGGAATTTAGAGTTTTATTATTTGACAAAGAGTGACATCCCGTGTGTGAGATCTGAACATACCAAAGTAAAGGCAAAAGAAAACTCAAAAGGTTTTAGGTCATCACACCTAGATCTAGTTGATATTCTGTACTGTAAACCTATGTTCAATTTAGATAATAGCGTCTATGTAACTGTCAATATCTTATGTATGCATATAAGGCCCTAAAATGCAAATTTATAGAACCTAATGATTGATCAAGAATCTAGATCTAGTTTGATTCCATCATGTTTTAGCCTAAATCTACATGCACATAGTAAACCAACCAAGTACTCATATTTATAATTTATTGTAGCATCAATAAATAGCTACACTTTTTATTTCTAGTATATCTCATCATTTAAATTTAAAATATTAATTATCTGAGTTTCAAAATTAATTAGCATATTATAGATCTATTTATGACCCTTGTGCTTATTCATTTCTATATTATTAACCCTATACTATATTGATCCATATCAATTTAGGATAAAAACACAAATCAATAGGTGAGGTGCAATCATAGATCTATAAAATATCATAAATGCAAGTTCAAATATGTATTTCAAGTAAAAAAGATAAAGTTGATGATGGGTTGTAAATGTATTTGGTAGATGTGAAACTTTAAATGAGGGGATGCACAAATTTGAAGAGGTGCAATGGAGAAACTCTTATTGGAAATGGGCACACCATAATTTTGTTGGAGTATATAGTGTTTAGTCTTAAAATTAAAATTATTTAATTATATTGAGCTTAGCTACTTTAATATGATTATATTATTTATGTCAAAATTGATCACTCTCACAAAAAACATATGAAGAATGAAACGTTCATGACATTAAAAATATATATTTTCATAGTCCATACAAAACAATATTACAACTTTTGGAATAATTGTATTTCCATTTATTTATCAACGTTTCAAATCATTACCTATGATCCTTCATTAGGATAAAATGACTAATGCTGTAACAACAAACTCCAACACTCTTTAAATAGGGTAGAGATAATGATCAAAATAAGTAATAAATGAGAAGGTATCCATTACTAAATTTTTGAAAGATGTGTTCACTACATTTCTATATTTTTGAAAGATGTGTTCATCCCAACCCTCGCTCGTCCCCCACCCCCATTTTTTAATACAATCTCATACCTCAATTTAACACTTAATTCAAGACCTCAAAACATTAAAAAAAAAATTAAAACCTCAAATTTAATATAAATTTTATTTTTATGCAAACCTTAAATTTAATACTATTTTTATTTAAATACAAGATTTTACATTAATTTAACACCTAACCATAAACCTAAAAACTTAACAACCTCAAATTTAATGATAATTGTTAAAAGATCAAGTGATTATATTATTTTTTATTCCAAGAAAATTTAAATCTTACAAGAAAGTAAACTTAAATTTTGAGAATGAAAAACTATTGTTTAGATTAAAATATTATTTTTATACCAAAAAAAGGTAAATCTCACCCAAAAAAAATATTAAGAATT
The DNA here is from genome assembly GCA_037957365.1 of Torreya grandis. NCBI lineage: Eukaryota > Viridiplantae > Streptophyta > Pinopsida > Cupressales > Taxaceae > Torreya > Torreya grandis. The sequence goes on along the minus strand of JARHVA010000540.1, from coordinate 669,890 downwards.
ACATGATACTATTTATGTTTCACCCTTTAATATTTGTGAAGAACCTCCTTACAGCAATTTACCTCTTACAACAGATTTAATCAAAATATGCCAAAATAAAATAACTCTTACCAGTAACAGAAACACAGAAAGCTTATATTGATCGCAGGCCTCTTCGAGGGGGCAACCTCCTTTGAGCAAGCTCAATACAATGAATTTGTGGATGCCTTTATTCGGCCTTTACACTTACTTATATACTAACTCTATTCTAACAACTACTATTTCCCTTGTATGTGGGATAATTCGAATAAGCTCTAAGGGACGACTTACAAAGCATATGCGTCCATAGCAATTAAGCACGGGTTCCTAACATCCCCTCCCTCTTAAAAAATGCTTTGCCCTCAAAGCTTCAAATGTGGGAATTGTTGTTGAATCTGGAAGAGTGGTTCCCAGGTTGCATCTTCTGGTTGCATGCCGTGCCATTGGATTAAGACCTCTGTGATGGAGCGGGATCGAAGTTGGCGGGTGCGCCTGTCCAAGATTGCTTCGGGCTCGAGAAGGATGGAGCCTTCATTATCAAGTGCTAGTAAAGCTGTCTGCACTCGGATGTTGGATCCAAGAACTTGTTTCAAACAGGAGACATGAAAGACGGGATGAACTTGGGAGGAAGGTGGAAGCTCTAACTTGTAAGCAACTGACCCAATCTTTTGGAGAACCTTATATGGCCCATAAAACTTTGGAGCAAGCTTTTGGCGCCCTTTTTGTTTTAGTGATGATTGCTTGTATGGCTGCAGACGAAGAAATACCATATCACCAGGTTGAAAGGTACGCTCAGAGCGGTGTTGATCAGCCTGCTGCTTCATTCGGTTCTGGGCCATGTGGAGATTGTCTCGCAAGGTGTGGAGAATTTGATCCCGGTTTCGGAGAGTAGTGTCAACTGCGTGAACTGGTGAGCTACCAGGATGATATGGAAGAAGTGGTGGCGGTGCTTGACCATAAACTGCCTCATAGGGAGTCATTTTGGTGGAAGTGTGGTATGAGGTATTGTACCACCATTCAGCTAAAGGAAGCCACTTGGCCCATTGATGTTGTTGTTCTGAAGAAAAACAACGAAGGAAGGTCTCCAAGCATTTGTTGACGATTTCTGTCTGGCCATCTGTTTGTGGGTGGTACCCAGAGCTCATTTTCAACTGTGTGCCTGTGCGACGAAATAGTTCCGTCCAAAAATGGCTAGTGAAAGTGGCATCACGATCTGAGACAATTGAAGAAGGAATGCCATGAAGACGGAAGATCTGATCCAAGAAAACCTGTGCAACTGTGGACGCGGTGTATGGGTGGCTGAGTGCACAAAAATGACTATATTTGGAGAGGCGATCGACAACAACTAGGATCACTGTCTTTCCCCCAGATTTAGGGAGGCCCTCAATGAAATCCATGGAAATATCTGTCCAGATCCTAGTAGGAATGGGCAAGGGCGCGAGCAAACCAGGAGTCAATGTGGTTTCACCTTTGTGTCGTTGGCAGGTTTCACATTCAGCCACCATCTGTTTAATTTCAGTTTTCATGCCTTTCCAAAAGAAGTGTCGACGTGCCTGCTCATAGGTTTTGAGAAACCCAGAGTGCCCTGCTGAGGGGGAAGCATGGATTTCATAGAAGATACCCTGATGTAGGTCTGAAATTTGGGGAAGCACCAAACGACCCTTGTATCGCAGATAAGCACCATCCCATGAATAATGCGGTATGGCAGAGGGGTTAGTGGCCAATTGATGAATGATGTGGCATAAGGAGGGATCATTTACATACCCTTGTTGGACAAATTCCAACCATTTAGGAATGGGCATGGAGATGGCAGAGAGGGAAGGGTGGTCCTCGAAGGTTCTTGAGAGAGCATCAGCGACAACATTGTCTTTTCCCTTCTTATAGGTGATCTCATAGTCATAGCCCATGAGTTTGCTGACCCACTTCTGCTGAGCTGGGGATGAGACCCGCTGTTCCAAGAAATATTTCAAACTCTGATGATCAGTTTTGATGCAAAAATGGTTTCCCAGTAAGTAGGGTCTCCATTTTTGTACTGCATGTAAAATTGCAATCATTTCCTTTTCATATGTAGACAAAGCTAAATTGCAGCCAGAAAGGGCTTTGCTGGTGAAGGCAATTGGTCGGCCCTCTTGGAGAAGAACAGCACCCAAGCTAATGCCACTGGCATCACTTTCGATGGTGAAAGTTTTGGTGAAGTCTGGCAGTGCCAAAACTGGTGTACTACACATAGCCTGTTTGAGTTGGATGAATGCCTGATCAGCTGTTGCACCCCAGGTGAAAGCATCCTTCTTCAATAAGGAAGTCAAAGGAGCCGCGATCTTTCCATAATCTTTGACGAACTTGCGATAGTATCCTGTCAAGCCTAAGAAACCACGAAGGCTCTTGAGGGTGGTTGGTTGAGGCCAATTCTGCATAGCACTGATTTTTTCTAGGTCCACGCGAACCCCATTAGCTGAAACAATGTGCCCCAAATAGTCAATTTCCTCTTGACCGAATGAACACTTGGATTGCTTGGCACATAATTGATTGTCAGCTAACAACTGTAATGCCCTGTCAAGATGTTGGAGATGCTCAACCCATGTGCGGCTGTAAATCAAAATGTCATCAAAGAAAACTAAAATAAATTGACGGAGAAAAGGCCGAAAGATTTTATTCATGAGTGCTTGAAAAGTGGAAGGGGCATTTGTAAGGCCAAATGGCATGACAAGGAACTCATAGTGACCCTCATGTGTATGGAAGGCTGTCTTGGGAATGTCATCAGGATGCACTCAAATTTGATGATAGCCAGAACGCAGATCCAACTTGGAGAAGAATTTGGCCCCATGGAGCTCATCAAGAAGCTCATCGATGACAGGAATTGGGAATTTATCCTTGATAGTGAGGTGGTTAAGGGCTTGAAAGTCAATGCAAAGGCGCCATGAGCCATCTTTTTTGTGGACAAGAAGCACTGGGGAGGAATATGGGCTGGTGCTAGGGCGGATAACGCCAGACTTGAGGAGTTCCCGGACTAAGTTCTCAATTTCAGTCTTTTGCAGATGGGGGTAACGATATGGCCGAATGTTAGGTGGAATGCTTCCTGGAAGGAGAGGAATGCAGTGATCTTCAGGGCGTGAAGGGGGTAGCCTTACTGGTTCTAAAAAAATGGTTGCATGCTTGTCAAGTATGGCTTGTAAGTCTGTAGGGTGGTTAGAAGGAGCAGAGGGCTGGAGTTGAATGGAATGCAGTTGTGCAATGACCCCATGTGAGCCTTTTTTCAAAAGTTTTTCCATGCGATGAGAACTGATGATGCTAGCAGATCCTGGTAATAACCCTTTTAAGGTGTGCTTCTGACCATTATCTGTGAACTGCATCCAAAGCTCAGAGAAGTCCCATAAAATAGGTCCTAATGTGCGAAGCCATTGTGCCCCTAAAACCACATCACACCCACCTAAGGGTAGGGCAAACATATCAGAGCGACAATTATAATCGCCGATTGCAAGACGCACATTTCGACACTTTCCTTTACATGGCAATGTGCCCCCATTAGCAATCATGACTTCAAAGCTAGAACAAGGGTATATAAAGCAGTCTGCTGCCTTAGCAATGCGAGGATCAATGAAATTGTGAGTACTGCCCGAGTCAATGAGGATTGTGAGAGGGATCTTTTTGAAGCACCCTTTGACCTTCATGGTTTGGGGAGTAGTGACACCTGCTAGTGCATGTACAGAGATCTCAGGTTGAGTCTCTTGAACCATTGGGTCCTCTTCAGTGTCGGGTTCATCTTGAGCATCTTGAAATTCTGGAATATCAATCTCGCTGTCTTGTTCTGGTGGTGACTCCACATCTAGCAAGTAAAGTTTTTGTTGGACGCACCTGTGACCCTTAACCCATTTGTCATCACAGTTGTAACATAATCCTTTTTCTTTACGAGCCCACATCTCTGCCTCAGTCAGGCGCTTGATTGGTGTGGTTATGGTTGTCCGCTGATTCACTGTGTTCTTTGTTGGTAAAAAGGTGGGAGGTCGACGCTGTGTGGAGAGTTTATCTTCTGCTCACTTAGCCAGACCCAAAGCGTCCATCATATTTTCAGGTCGAAACATTTTTACCTCTGAGCGGATCGGCTCTCTAAGGCCACTAACAAAGCAACTTTTGAAGAAGTCATCTGACAACCCTTCAGTGTGATTAGCGAGTTTTTCAAATTCAAGCTGATATTCCCGAACAGTACCTGTTTGACGGAGTTTGGTGAGAGCACCTGTGAAATCCTCGAATGCTGAGGGACCAAACCTACCCAAAAGTAAGGATGCAAAAGTTGACCAATCAGGTTCATCATTGGTCTTGAGATACCAACGGTACCACTGAAGTGCTTCTTGTTCCAAATGAAAGGAAGCAATTGGGACTTTGTTTGCAGAATAAGTATTGTGGAGGTTGAAGAATTGTTCAGCTCGATATATCCATCCTGTAGGATCTGTACCATTGAACCGTGGAAAGTCTAGCTTAGGTCCACGGGAGGAGTTGGAAGTAAAGGAGTGACGGTCTGAAGAAGACTCCTCTTTCTGCATTCAGTTGATCAAGATGCTATTCTATTGATTCAAGCCACGCATCATATCGGTTTAACTCTGTAACCTGAGATTTCAATGTGGCGATTTCTTCCTCCATGATTTTTGTGCCTGCACGAGTGGTGACCATAACCAGTTGTGAATAGCCGGGGATCCTTCAAAAAATTTTGGACTTTTTTTTGTTTTTGCTGCTGTTTTTTTTTTTTTTTTTTTTTGCTGCTGTTTTTTTTTTTTTTGTTTTTTTTTTAGCGGCTTTTTTTTTTTTTTTTTTTTTTTGTTTTTAAAGCGGCTGTTTCAGGAACGGATTGTCTGCAACTATGTGGTTCGAAATATCATCAACTGTGGATATATTGTTGTTTGCTCTCTGAACCTGATAAGTTGGATATGGACCCCAGGGTTGTTTGGCTGCCTAAAGGATTTTTAAATTCTCTCTGGCCACCAAAGCTGTCTGAGCGAGTACCGCTCTCCAAAAATTTCTGGCCGCGGGTTTACCCTTTAACGATAGCTTTTGGTTTACCTCACGGGTGGGATCTAGTCAATCAGGGTGGGGTCGTTGCCCTTTTCGCTGGGAGGTCCTCTCAATGGGCCAGCTACTTTGGGGTTCCTGTGGTACTCCTCACAATGAGTTTTAGGGCTTATGCCCAAGCACTTCCCACAGTTAAGCGGATAAGTATTTACCCAATCCGAAATGATGGAACCTGCAATGAAAAATTTCTTTCCAGAAAATGGCGCAGCTCCTGGAAAGCCCTGCTTTAAAAAATTTCTCCAAATCTACCCACAAAGCCAAGAAAGCGCTCTGATACCAAATGTGAAGAACCTCCTTACAGCAATTTACCTCTTACAACAGATTTAATCAAAATATGCCAAAATAAAATAACTCTTACCAATAACAGAAACACAGAAAGCTTATATTGATCGCAGGCCTCTTCGAGGGGGCAACCTCCTTTGAGCAAGCTCAATACAATGAATTCGTGGATGCCTTTATTCGGCCTCAACACTTACTTATATACTAACTCTATTCTAACAACTACTATTTCCCTTGTATGTGGGATAATTCGAATAAGCTCTAAGGGACGACTTACAAAGCATATGCGTCCATAGCAATTAAGCACGGGTTCCTAACAATATTAATCTTTAAAAAATGGTTTAATTTTAAGAATGCCAACATATTATATTTTATATTTCATGATTTAATATTATTATGAAAAAACAATATTTAAAATTGTAAAATTTAATATTATTTTTTATGAGAAAATAGTGTTTTATATTTTAATATTTAATATTACTTTCAATTTTAAGTAAATAAATTTTAAATCTTAAAAAAGAAAATAATTTTAAGAATTATAAAATATTATTTTATATTTTATGATTTAAGATTTATTATTAATTTTATAATAAAATGGTATTTTATATTTTAAGATTTAATATTATTTTTTACATAACAAAATATTATTTAATATTTCATTATTTAATATTGTTTTCTATATAAAAAATATAATAGTATCTTTTATGACAAAATAATATTTTATATTTCAAAATTTAATATTATTTTCTATTGATTATACTCCATATAGGAGGAGCGAAGAACAAGAATGAGCACTTAAACCGATGCCAAGTGATTCTTATATGTCGATATACGTGATATGATTGATCTGCCTATATATCTATCTCCTTTATATAGAAAGGGGGGCAGGTGCTCGCTTGCCAGTAATTATTCCCCTAATTTTTTCTCTATACCTCTAATATTGGAGTTTAAGGATGACAAAATAGTATTTTATATTTCACAAATTAATATTATTTTCTATGATAAAATAGTATTTTATATTTCACAAATTAATATTATTTTCTATGATAAAATAGTATTTTATATTTTACAATTTAATATTATTTTCTACACATGATAAAATAGTATTTTATATTTTATGATTTAATATTATTTTTTACTTGATAAAATATTATTTTACATATGTTTTATTTTATGATTTAATATTATTTTCTACATGATAAAATATTATATTATATTTTTAAATTTTAATAAAAGTTTAATTTTTAAAATGAAAAAATAGTATTTTATATTTTATGATTTAATATTATTTTCTATGACAAAATAGAATTTTATATTTTACAATTTAATATTATTTTCTACATAACAAAATTCCATTTTATATTTTTAAATCTTAGAATAAAGTTAAATTTTAATAATGACAAAATAGTATTTTATATTTCATGATTTAATATTATTTTTTGAGAAAAAATATTATTTTATATTTCACAATTTTTTAATATTATTTTCTATAACAAAATAGTATTTTTTTTCAAGGTTTAATATTATTTTCTATAACAAAATAGTATTTTTTTTAAAGATTTAATATTGTTTTGGATAATAAAATAATATTTTTTTTATTTCAAGATTTAATATTATTTTCTATAAAAATACTATTTTATATTAAAATACTATTTTATATTTAACAATTTAATATTATTTTCTACATGATAAAATATTATTTTATGTTTTATTTTTTAAAATTATTTTTTACATAACAAAATACTATTTTATATTTTAATATGCTTTTCTAAATGACAATATTTTTTTATACATGTAAAAAAAAATAGTTTCTATTTCAATATCATTTTTTCCATGATAAAAAAGTTTTTTATATTTTATGATTTAATATTATTTTATATTTTAAATCATACAAATACTATTTTATATTTTTAGATTACTTAAATCATAGTACACATGGAAAACATTATTGGGTTAAAGTATTATTTTATATTTCAGAAAAGTTTAAATCATATTTTGTACATGATAGAATAGTAGTTTATATTTCAATATTATTTTCTCCATAAAAAAAATTATTTTATATTTTACGATTTAATATTATTTTATATTTTACATCATAAAAATATTATTTTATATTTTAAAATTACTTAAAACATTATTTTATAAGTTAAAAAATTTTATTTTCTATTTCAAAAAAGTTTAAATCTTCCATATGAGACAACAATATTTTATAAGTTTGAATGCTATTTTCTATTTCAAAAAAGTTTTGTTACAAAATAATAAAATTTCAAACACTTTTTATTTTGAAAGCGAACATAAATCTTGAAAATGTCAAATATTATTTTATAAAGAGAAAGTTTAAATATTCACTTACAAATGGAAAACACTATTACATAAGTAAAAACAGAGTTTAAATATGTTGATTTATGGGTTTTGATCATTTTGTAATTTTGATGTTTTTTGGCTATTAGATATTACATAAGGATTTGGACATTATTATTAGTGGTATTGTTCTTCTGTGATCAATAGTGTTTAGAAGGTTAGAAATTAGGTTTGAATCTAAAACTAATAGTGAATAGTTTTTATCAAGTTTTGAGCTTTTTGTGTAGTAAAGGAGACATAGGTCATCATAATGATATGGATCAGACTAAGAAAATATGAATTTAGGCATAATGACATAACAAATACGAGCTTTTTGGTAATATGGAGGTTTAGAACTAAAGGGTAGAGCCCTGATTGATATTTATCAAATATGCAAGCTTGAGATGCTATAAATATTTAATTTTAGTATCTACATAAAGAAAAAAGTATTATATACATTTAAATAGTTTTAAAATAACATAAAAGAGATACTTCAATAACAAAAATTATAATCACTTCATAACTTAAAATTCTCAGGGAAGAGGTCCAAATTACTAAATAAAAAACTTAAATCTTATCTTAAGAATGGAAAATGCTACTACATAGGTTCAAATAGTTTTAAAATAATGTAAAAAAGATACTTCAATGAAACAAATTATTATATATACATAAAATAGTTTTAAAATAGTATATAAGAAATACTTCAACAAAAAAGGGTAAGCACCTCATAACCTAAGACTATAAGAGAAGAGGTCCAAATCATTATTTTAAAAATAGAAATCTTAAATATTATCTTAAGAATGGAAAATACTATTACATGGATTTAACTAGTTTAAAAATAATATATTTAAAATATAGTGTAAAAGTTTTATATATTAAATATTTAGATTTTACAAAAAAACAAACACTATTTTATATGTTAAAACATTTTATATATATATATATATATATATATATATATATATATATATATATATATATATATATATATATTTTAAAATCGTAAACATGCCAAATCATAATTTTATAAATAGAAAGCTTAAATTTTAAGAATGGCAAATAGTTTTAAAAATAGTAATTAAAATATAGTGTAAAAAAACGTATGTTAAATACTTAAATATATTTTTTTATATAAATATAGTTTTGATGGGACCCTTAGTTATATTAATAAATATATTACACAAATATGTCAAGCTAAAATGCCAAGGTCAAAGAAGAATCAATTAGACCAAACAATTACAAGGCCAAAAGCAAACCAAATAGCATACCCATCTACCACCCTGATACCATTAGCAAAAACAATGCCATCAGTTAGTGGGAAAGTAGTCTAAGAGATTAGTTGTCTTGCCCCTTTTACCTTTTTTCCTTTTTAACCTCCTACCACATTCTTTGTTTGAGATTCACCACAATTAATTGTTTGTTTATATTTTAGGATTCTAAATTCCTATTTTCAAACATCTCCTTATCTGAATCTGAGTTTTCAGACTCATGTCCTCTCTTCACTCCCCCTACTGACTTTCAATACAAAATTCTGAACAATTTTTTATGCCCCTTCACTAAACACTGCTTATTTAGAAAAAGTGACTTTTTCTCCTCTCTTACTATTTCCCAAATCTATATTTTTTTAAATTTTGAATCTTCAAAACAATTTTCAGCCACTACCGATGGATCTGGGGCACTCCAATTTCTTTATTTGGACTTGTCCCTCTTTTTATTCACCAATTTCATACACCCTTGAGGACAAGATGCATGAAGATGACCTGGAACTTTTCAATTAAGACATCTAAAGGCAGTATTCTAATAGTCTATAACTTGAACATGCAAAACTTTTTCATATTTTAAAATGACTTTTTCTAGAACCCCTTTGCTTAGATCAATCTCTACACAAATTTTGGCATAAGTCCACAAGCCTGCATTAGTGCTCTCATGATCATTCTTAATGAATGACCCCAAAGCATTACCTATATCCTTATAATCATCTCAAAAATGCAAAGGTATATTAAGGAGATGAACCTAAATTGGCATCTTAGATACTAAGAGAGTGAAAGGGTCAAAATGCGAAAACTAGAGAGTGATAAACAAGCCTACAGTGCACCAAAACCAAGAGCCTTTTGAAAGATATTTTTTATAATCTCTCTGATTGTGAAAGTGAACAACAAAAAAACCTTTTAAACACATAAATTTCACATTGATTTGACCATCTCTCATAAACCCATTGATATAAAGCGGTCGAAGAAGGTCACAAGACATTGAATCTATAAATAAATGCATCCTCAACGAAAGTATAAAAATAATCATCCACTTTTCCATTAGAAATCTCCACATAAGGTACTTCATTTGCTTGATCAACAATATAGGCTTCAGGAGGAGGAGAACACTTTTCCAATTTTAGCTTGGGAGCAACATCTTTGGTCGCATCTTTAAAGGACGTAGGTTTGGTGATAGACGTTTGTTTTAACCCATCCACTCCTCCCTTCAATATAAAAGCCATGGATATGACCGAGTCTTTCCCTAATTTACAGCAATACAATGCTAAAAAATCTTGTAGTTCCTTGCTTTGATGCACCAAATACTGAAACTCAACTGGAACAGCTAAAAAAGCCTCCAACCTCTATTTTAAATCTATCACAACATATGTCCCTTTCACCCAAAAACATTTTTTTATTCTTGAGAGAGAGTGCACCAATAATTGGTACACTGGTTGATCAATTTTTGGATTATTCTATCTTCTATTCAATCATTTTGTCAAACACTTTATAGTCATCCTCAAGAACCGCGTGTTTGGATAATTCACTCTTTGCAAATGCTGGTCTATGAGACATTTTGTCAAACAATGGCTGGACAACTTTCGAATCTTCCTCAGTCTCCTCGAATTTTTGTTTGGCTCGCTGATGACAATCCTGGAAATTTTGGCTTGCATAAGACTCATTATTCCATTGATCCTGAGCCATTTGCTAAACATTCGATCCTATAGCCTCCTAGAAATCTGCATGTATTGGCAATATAAGAGATCCATATTGTCTGCCCCGATTGCAGCTCGGTCCCTCATCTAAATGCTTGATTTCCCTTTCACGAGGTGGGATGGCAAACAAATATCTCCACTCTCCCATAATGGGATCAGGATCCCTTAGCCAAAACTCTGTCGTCACCTTCTGGTCACTCCTATCGTTGGCTTTTTGGGCGCCTTCCATCTTCAATCGACCGCCATCCCACTCACCATCAATCCCTAACTGCCATATCCATTCCCATCAAGTGTACAATTTTGTATACTCGGCTTTATATATTTTATTAAATAATTAAATCTTACAAATAGCAAATACTATCTTATATGTTAAAATATTATTTTTCAATTTAGAAAAACTTAAATCTTACACTTGCCAAATCATAATTTATAAATAGTTTATAAATAAATATATTAAATATTAGGAATGGTAAACACTATTTTATATGTTGTAATATTATTTTTTAATTTAAAAAAAAACAATTAAATCTTAAACATGTAAAATTATAATTTTATAAATAGAAAGTTTAAATCAATGGCAAAGACTATTATTTATGGGTTTAAATAGTTTGAAAAGTTTAAATCTTAAAAATGACAAACACTAGAATTTTAAATAGTTTAAAAATAATGTAAAAGAAATATTTTATTGGAAAAAAAATTATTACATAGATTTAAGTAGCTTTTAATGTAAAAGAGATATTTCAAATAATTTAAAAATAGTATAAAAGAAACACTTCAATGAAAAAATTATTACATAGTATGAAAATAATATAAAAGAGATATTTCAATAAAAAAGAAATTATTAAAAAGGTTTATATAAGTTCAAATAATTTAGCTCAAAAATAGTGTAAAAGAGATACTTCAAATAGTGTAAAATAGTTTCAAAATGGTACAAAAAAGATGTTTTAGTGGAAAAAGTTATTATGTAAACTCAAATAATTTAAAAATAGTATAAAAAAGATATTTCATTGGAAAAATAACTATTACATAGGTTTAAATAGTTTTAAAATAGTATAGAAAAGATATTTCAATGAAAAAACAATTATAATATACGTTTAAATAGTTTTAAAATAATGTAAAAAAGATATTTTAATTAAAAAAAACATTGTAAACATATCATAACTTTATATTCACATGAAAGAGGTCCACATCACTAAATATAAAGTTTAAATCATATTTTAAGAATGGATTTAAAATGTTTTAAAATAGTGTAAAAAAATATACTCAATTTAAAAAAAAAATAAAAAAAAATTATAAACACTTCATAACTTTAGATTCTCAAGAAAAAAGTCCAAAATATTAAATAAAAAAATTATATTTTATATCAAAAATAAAAAACACTAATATTTTTTTTCAAATAATTTTAAAAAAATATTTCAATAGAAAAACAAACTATTACATAGATTAACATAATTAATTTAAAAAAGATATTTCAATAAAAGAAAAAAATTATTACATAAATTTAAATATTTTTAAAAAGACACCATAATGAAAAATAAAAAAATTACGTAAATTCAAACAATTTAAAAAAAATAAGAAGTTCAAATAGTTTTAAAAATATACTTCAAATGGAAAAAACTATTACATAGATTCAAATGAAAACACTTATTAGATAGATTCAAATAGTTTAAATGGTGTAAAAACTATTGCATAGTTTAAAAACTATTTTATATTTTAAAAGATATATTTTAGTGGGAAAAAAAAAAAAACTATTACATTAATTTAAATAATTTAGAATAGTTATAATTTAGAATAGTGTAAAAATTATTATATAGATTTAATGATTCCTAAATAGTAATTAGTTTTTTATTTATTTAAAATAGATTTTAATTATAAGTTATTTTTCAAAATTTTAATTAAATTAAAAGAATTGTTTTTTATTTTAATTTGAATGTAAAATTAATTGAACAATTCAGAATGAGTATTTTGTAATCTTATATAATTTTGTTGTTCGGATAACACATTTAATTAATATTTTTATTCTCTACAAATAGTCTCTTAATCAAATTTTAGTATTAAATTTAAAATATCAATAATAATTAAAAATTTATATACTGAGAAAAAATTGAAATAAAATAATAAAATAGAGACAAGAGATTGTTTACGGGGTTCACCAATTGGCTATATTTCTAGGTTCATTCGAACCGTTCTATTAAATAAAATGTAAATAAAATGATTAAACTTATATCCTTGAATAATTTGCAATTAGTTGATCAACCTCTGAAGAACTCTGATCACAAATCATAAACATCTTTCATTTCTAAAATAATCACTTACAAATATATATTTCTGAAATGGATAATTTTTCTCTCTCCAAAGAGGCAAAACAATCTTAAAAGGTTTATAAACTACCTTTTGATTTTACAAATTCCTTTGTGTAATTATACAGATTAAAAAAAAAAAATCTATAATAAGCAAAATGGCTTCAACCAGCGATATCAAAATTTTGATCTTGTAAAAAAAACACAGTTTTGTATTTTCTTTGTTCTTTATTTCCTCTATTCTCTGTCTCCAGAATAATTCTTTATAATATAAAATGAAATAAGAGTGTATATAGCCAATATTGGCTAACAACCTTCATTTTTTTAGTACGATTAAACGTCAAATAAGCTACATGAAAAAAAAAAAGAATAAAATCTCATAACTTATTTGATGTTAAAACTCCATACTTAATTTATCATAACACTTACTCATAAATAATATTCCTTATTACCATTATTTCCCCATAAATAATATAACTTCCCACCAAAACTATTGAGAAATGAAAAATTCCATATAAAAGATAAAACATTGAAATAAATCATTTAATTCTCCACTTTCCATAAAAAATGCCAACCATACAAAATAACAAATGCAAATGGAATAAACGGTGGGTGAACTTGCATGTCAAGAAAGATGTATTAATATAAAACTTATTCATTAAATAAGCCCACATCCAAAACTATTGACTTCAAGAATATCCACGTGGGAATAAGTGTAGCATGCACGATATGAAGGAGGGTAAAGTTTAAAGGATTTAAAACATAATATTCCCCATTAAAATATCTCCACCATCCAAAGTGATTTCACGTGGGGAAAACTAAAGTGGAATAAAGTGTAATTTAATAAAAACTCTTCCACGCCCCCCATCCAATATGTAAAAGAGAATTCCACATGGAAATGGGAATTATGGGAATAAAGTTTTATTAAAATGGGGAAAGGTATTTTTTTTTCTTTTTAATTTTAGACCCATCCATATGGGGAATAAATGAGTAGATAAAATTTAATTAAAATTTGTATTTCATTAAATTTGAGTTTAGTTTTAAAATATATTCCATAAATCTATTTATGTAAAAATAAAGGTGAGAATAATAAAAAGGATATTTAAATTGAAAAAAATGGAGGAATTATAGTGAGAAAATAATTAAAAACTATTAGTTAAAAAATCTTTCTGATCAAATTTTTTCAATAAGACTTTTTTGCTCTCCAAAAAGTCAAATCACTCACTAAATCTACAAATAGTACACTCTGCAAAACATCACTGTAAAATATTATTGTAACGATTCAAAAATCAAACTAAATCTTTAAAATGTCAGTGAAAGAATATCTACCCAATTACAAATTGTAGATAGAAGTAAATTGCTTATTTAAATGTCACATCTTCAAAATGGTGAATCTATCAATTACTACAAAATGATCAAGTGCAACTGCAAACCAGTTTATTAGTGTAATAAATATATACGTTTATTGTAACCATATTTGACAGTTACAAACAAATGCCCAAACTAAATGAAGGTCTTATAAATATGTAAATATCATGCATGACTAAAAAAAGCTTATAAATTTATTATAACTACAAACGGTGCCCAAAAAGGGTCTTATAAGCCTCTATTAGTATAATATAAATGACAACATATATACTGAAATGCAATTTTTTTCAAAATAGACACACTAATCATGCCCCATATAATCTACACATACTGTTGTCAAGGTTTAAAACTAATTTTTTTTTCAAAACCTAAATATGAGAAAAATAATTCAAGTATGATAAATCTGTCGCTTGATTTGACTCTAATAAACTAGATTCTAAACTTAAATCATTTGAAAACATATTTAAGTTTAAACATGAGTTAATTTCTTTTTCAATGCATCAAGGACTCAAAAATTTATCAAGTGATTAAAAATAAAGCTTAGCAAAACCAAAAATATGAGAAAAATAATCCAAGTATGATAAACTTGTCACTCAAAATTTCTCACAGCTAGTAGCTCCAAAAATTATTCAAAACCAAAATATATTCCTTGGAATATCAAAACTACTTTGAACATATACATGTTAATAAATACTATATCTATGAAAAATTACCACTAGAAAAGAAATGATCATTACCATCCAAATATAAAATAAATGAAGTCATTTATGGATAATTAGTAGAGAAGTCTTCTTCCTCTTGTTTTGTTTCCAAAACTGGTGGGTTTAAAACAATTTTTTTTACAGATACATCATTTTTCATGGATGTCTCCTTGCAATACTTAAGACATAGTTGTGGATACAAAACCCAACATTTATCATTTTGTTGACCACTTAAATTATAATGAGTACATTAATCATTACCCATTTTTTTCTCCTTAGAAAACATAGATATCCTATTGACTGATATTCTTTTCCAACATAAGGCAACACAGTGATTATCTAATCCACAAAAATAGCATGGATATTTAGACCAAAAATCTTGTGATAATAAATTTGTATTTTTATAATTGAAATATATGTTAGAATATTTATCAAATTTAGGAGAGTGTGATGGTTGAATTTTCCAATATTTCTTAATTATATGTCCACTCTTGTGATAGTGAGTGAAAAAATTCCTCTTGTCCTTTTTGGATGAGGAAACCTGTTTACCATTTCTTGTCTTTGAATGATCATTAGCACCTACCTTATCTTTCACAACATACAACAACTTCTTTAGCAGAGTTTTTCTCTTCCAACAATAAGCAATAAAATGATTACTTAACCCAAAAAAATCATAATTAGAAGTATACCATATTTTCTGTATATCATTGCCATATTGTTTAAACTAAAAAATTGCATTAAAATTTTTAAAATTTAACAAATTCTTAGTGCTATGTGTTGTGTAAGAAAGAGGTGGAATCTCAATATCTCTTCTTCAAATTCTCTTACACCTCTCATTCACTTGTAATGGTTTATTCTAAAAAATTAGTGGCTTATACATTTGGGAGTTGGAAGCTAGTCTTCCTTCTCCAAATTTGAAACTCTCTCCAATTTCTATCCGCTCACCAGTATACCTTAAACTTGTAAAACAAGGCCTATCTTCTAACTATATAGGGTTAGTTATATCTTGTCCATTTTTACCAAGGCTTCTTCTTTCAAATCCCATTTTATTTAACAATTTAGACCCAATACCCTTAGTGTATTTTTCAAAAACACTAAAAGCAATATCTAAAACTGAATGAAAGGAAGTACTACATGATGGCTTACTTATAGTGTATTCATCTGCCATTGTTTTACATTTGATGTGGAAGGTAATTCCTTCATTCATTCACCATTCTACAACTTTGCCAAGAGCTCATCCTTGGTTTGCAAATCATATTTCAACTTTTCAATCTCCTCTTCTATGAAGTAGAATTTTGATTTCAAGAGAGATTTCTCTTCTTGCATCTATTGATTATATGATTCAAGCTCATCAAGTTTTTTTTGTTTTGATAATTTGCCATAGTTCACCTATTCATGTATTCAACACACAACTAAATCAACTACAATAATTGTCAAATAACAAAATGTTAACCATAGGTAAACCACACTATTAAATCTAATTGATCAACTACTCTGATATCAAATTAATTTATAAACAATAATTAACCCCATGTTAATAAATACTATTTATTTAAAATGAATTTTAAATATAAGTCATTTTCTAAATTTTTAATTAAATCAAAATAATTAAATTTTATTTTTATCTTCTAAAAATAATCTCTTAATCAAATTTTAGTATTAAATGTTAAATATCAATAATAATAATAATAATAATAATTAAAAATTAATACATTGAGAAAAAACTGAAATAAAATAATAAAATAGAGACAAGATTGTTTACGAGGTTCATCAATTGATTATATCCCTAGGTTCATGCAAACTGTTCCATTAAATAAGATATAAATATAATGATTAAACATATATCCTTGAATAATTTACAATTAGTTTATCAACATTTGAAGAACTCTGATCATAGATCACAAACATCCTTCATTTTCAAAATGATCACCTGTAAATATATATCTTTGAAATGGGCAATTTCTCTCTCTCCAAGGAAGCAAAACACTCTGAAAAGATTTATAAACTACCTTCTAGTTTTACAAATCCCTCTTTATAATTATACATATTAAAAAAAGTTTATTAAATAGGTAAAATGGCTTCAACTGACTATATCAAAATTTTGTCCTTGTAAAAAAAATACAATTCTATATTTTCTTTGTTCTCTGTTTCCTCTGTTCTCTATCTCTAGAATAATTCTCTGAAATATAAAATGAAATAAGATTGTATATAGCCAACATTGACTAACAACCTTTATTTTTCTAAAGAATTGTTAAATTTCGGATAAACTGCATAAAAATAGGTAGGAATAAAATCTCATAATTTATGGGATGTTAAAACTCCATACTTAGTTTATCAAAACACTTGCCTATAAATAATATTCTTTATTACCATTATCTCTCCATAAATAATATAGCTTCCTACCAAAATCATTGACAAATGAAAGATTCCATATAAAAGATAAAGCATTAAAATAAACCATTTAATTTTCTAATTCTCATCAAAAATGCCAACTAAAAAAAAAAACGAGTGAAAATAAAATAAATATTAAGTAAATATGCATGTAAAAAAAATATATTAATATAAAACTTATTCATTAAATAAACCCACGCCCCACATCCAAAACCATTAACTTCAAGAATATCCACGTGGAAATAAGTGTAACATGCATGGTATGAAAGATGACAGAGTTTAAAAGATTTTAAAGCATAACATCTCCCATTAAAATAGCTCCACCATCCAAAGTGATTCCACATGGGGAAAATTAAAATGAAATAAAGTGGTTCATTTAATAAAAATTCTTCCATGGCCCCCATCCAATATGTAAAAAGGGAATTCCACGTGGGATTTGGAATTATGGGAATAAAGTTTTATTAAAATGGAGGAAAGGTATTTTTTTCTTTTAAACCCATTCATATGAGGAGAATAAAAGAGTGGATAAAATTTAATTAAAATTTAGATTAAATTAAATTTGGGTTTAAGTTTAAAATAGATCTCATAAATTTATCTATGTAGAAATAAATGTGGGAATAATAAATATGATATTTAAATTGAGAAAAATGGAAAAGTTATAGTGAAAAAATAATTAAACATCATAATTTAAAAAAAAAAAAAAATCAAATAATAATAATAATAATAATAATAATAATAATAATAATAATAATAATAAAAAACAACACTTCTTCATAATTTAATATTTTCAAAAGATTCAATCAATTCTCATGAAAAAGTCCAAATCATTATTTTGTAAATAAAAATTTTAAATTTTATTTTAAAAATAATAAAATCTGAATTAATATTTATAAATAAAAAATTTAAATTATATTTTAAATCTAACAAAATAAATTATAAACATTTTATAACTTAAAATTCTTCAACAAAAAAATTAATTGATTTTTATTAGGATAAAACTAAATTCAAATATTTGATACACTATTTAAAAAAATCGATCCACAAGACTAAAAACTAATATCAAATTAAAAATTCATAGTACTAAACTAATGAAATTTTAAAAATACATAATACTAAACTAATGACAAGTAAAAATTAGACAGTACTTTAAAAGCAGTGACAAATTAAAATTACATAATAATTTAAAAACCTTGCACCATGAAAGTTTCAAATCATTACAATTTTCGCTAGAAAAGAGAGTTTGTAAATAGAAAATTATTAATTTTTTTATTAAAAAAAATTATTAATAACTCTTGAGATAATTTTATAGGTTATAAAATTAAAAAAGATTTAATTTTTGAGACATTGTATAGGTCACAAAATTCAATTTGATATATATATATTTTTAAGACATTTTATGGATTGCAATTTTTTGAGACAATGTTATAAGATAAAAAATTTAATGTATTTTGATTTTTGTTAAGTGTAGATTGATTTTTTAAGATATTTTATGGGTTGTAAAATTAAATTTGATTTATTTTTTTAAGATATTTTATGAATTGTAAAATTCATAATATATAATATTTTTAGAATGTGAAAGTATCAAATATTTTATAAATTAAAAAATGAATCAATTTTTTTTATAAATTAAAAAATCAAAATTTTATTTAGGAAATAAAATATTTAAAAATAAAAAATTGTTAATTTTTAAAAGTATTAAATATATTATAAATTAAAAATATTATAATTTTGATTTGGTAGGGATAACCTTGTAATGTATGAATTGAATGTTAGAAATAGGAAGTCTTAAGATCTATTTTTTATGTTGATTATTTTTCTAGTGTCATTCTAACATTAAATTTTGGTGCGTCAATTATAAGGGTTTTTGATATGGTGGATTAGTTGGTACAATGTTCAATATAATGGGAGTCAGTATGTGACTTGAATTTTATGTTTAATGTGACAAGGCAAGTCCAAAGTTCATGGTTATATTATTCTTCTCATTCAATCTTGATTCTGATTAAATAAACCATATTTTCTAATTTTTTTAATCTGATAGAGATATCTTAGTGGTATGTGAACTAAGTGCTAAAAATGGAAAGTTTTGGCATCCATTTACTTGTCTGACCACCTCTATAGTGTTATTCTCACACTAGGCTCTAACAAATTAGTTGTGAAAGTACTCAATAGAGTGGACTAACTAGTTTGGTATGCAATGTGACAGGGATCAAGATATAGCTTGAACCTTGGGTGAAACAAGTCCACAATCTATATCTTGAACTACTCTTCACAACCAATTCTAATTCCAATTAAATAAACTCTATTACTCAACATTTTTTTAACCTTGATAATGAATATGAAATGATAATAAAAATAGAAGCATCCAGAGAAAAGTAAAATAAAAAT
Source organism: Torreya grandis (assembly GCA_037957365.1). Classification (NCBI taxonomy): domain Eukaryota; kingdom Viridiplantae; phylum Streptophyta; class Pinopsida; order Cupressales; family Taxaceae; genus Torreya; species Torreya grandis. The sequence goes on along the minus strand of JARHVA010000540.1, from coordinate 650,085 downwards.
GAATTTTGATAGAGATTTGAAAAAAAATCTAGGTCCAACATGAATAGGGAGAATTTTTTGAAAAGATGAAAAATAACCCCTACTAATATTTACTCAAAAAATAGATATTGAACTAAATAATGTGGGAGAAATAAGAGTAGTTTCCTTAGATATAAAAATAACATAAAATTACAGATGGAAAGAGCTCAATGGTAAAGGTGATTCGCAAGTAGTGATCAATAAGCTCATTTAGAAAGAGTTAAAAGCTTAAAAAATTAAGATAGTTAAAATTTAAAAAATTAGAGCTATCATTGAAGATATTATGATGATCACAAATAAGATGGGATCGATGAGATTTACACATGTAAAGAGAGAAGGTAATGTAGTAGCAAATTGCACAGTTAAAAAAAAAAATGCAACATGAGAGAGAGAGAGAGAGAGAGAGAGAGAGAGAGAGGAGAGAGAGAGAGAGAGAGAGAGAGAGAGAGAGAGAGAGAGAGAGAGAGAGAGAGAGAGGAGAGAGAGAGAGAGAGAGAGAGAGAGAGAGAGTCTGATATAAGGAATGGTCAAATAATTTTTGATAGAAAATTGCACACTAATAAATGATGATTTGGGAAACTATCTAAAATCAAAATCACAAGAAAATTAGGCTAGGAAATGTTTAATGTGGAATATTAGTGATCATTATAGACTCATAAAGGGGTTATTCTTGTATGGGAAGATTGGTTCGATGCTTTTCATTTTTTATTATATCAGTTTTAAGCTTAGGTGGATTAACAATAATCAAACCACACATAGGGCTTATCGAATTATCCAATAAAAATGACAGCAATCATAAAAATATCCCAGATGATACTCATGCGGGAGTCATGATTAAAGTCCATCGTGATGTAGAAAAAATAGGGTCTAAAAATTTAGTTTAATAATTTTTTTGAGATTTTTATATTTTTAAAAATTGTATATTTTTAGAACTGAAAGTAAACTTCAGTTAAATTTTGTATCATAGGCTAATTTTAGTGTTTATAATATTTTGAGATATTTTTAGAGTTGTACGTGCTTGCATGTGTTACTAAAAATAGAAGTTGCTAAAGATAGAAGTTTCATTTTAGAGGTTATTTTTATTTTTTTAAATTTACATGTCAACTCTAAATCTTAGTTGAGGCTTATTTAAGCATAGTTTTGGTTATAATTTTTTGAAAAAATCAATACGAATCAATTCTGACTATTGTTTCAATATCTTCGCATATTGGTAATTTTCTTGCTCTTTTTAGTTTTTGGGTTCACTATCTAGTATTAGAGCAAGTTCGAATCTTAGAGGAGTAAAAAATGGTGAGAGGATGAGGAGGTGTTGCACAGATGAACTAGACTATACAAGAGATGCAGAGACAAGTTCAATAATTAACAGAGGCTATCACCAATCAACAAAGAAGACAAGCTGGTGATGAGGAAGACACAGATCATGATAAAGAAATTTAGCAAGAAGAATAATAAGAGTAGCCACCATCGATGGAAGAGAGGATGGTTCAAGCTTTAGAAGGAAGAAATGAAAGAATCAAGGTTGATGTTCCAAATTATGGAGGTAGTTTAAAACTAGAGGAGTTGATAGATTGGATGAATATTATGGAGAAGTTATTCAAGTGGTAGACTATGAGAGAAGACAAGAAGGTAAAGTTTTCATGCACAAAAATGAAAGGTCATGCAATGATTTGGTGGGATTGCCTTTAGAAAGAGAGATAGAGAAAAGGTAAAGAGAAGATTAATTCATGGAAAAATATGGAGAAGAAGCTAAGAGAAAAATTTCTTCCTATGGATTATGCATAAACCTTATACAAAAGATTTCAAATTTTAAGGCAAAAAGATCACAATATATAAGAGTATACAGATAAATTTTATAAACTTTCCATACGAGTGGAGCATGATGAAACAAAAGAGCAGATGGCTGCAAGGTATGCAAATGGTTTAAAATTTTCTATTCAAGATGAATTAAGCATGCATAAAATACTTAACATGGAGGAGACTTATCAATTAGCTTTGAAGGCAGAAGAAAAACAAAATAGACAAAATTTTAGCAGGACATCTATTGGTCCAAGAAGAGGTGGTTCCCCTCCAATAAGGGGATGAGGTGGGTTTCATACCAACAGATGTGCTTTAATTCCAATAAAAGTGATTATTCATGTGGTGTAGAAAGACAAGATGATAATAGGCCAAGGTTTCAAACCAATAAAGAGGAATAGGATTTTAGAGAGGATGAGGTTATGATGGTGCTAGAAGTTAGTTTATAAATCAGCACATATTTTATGTCTATTATAGATGTGGAGAAGCAGGGCACATAGCATGTGAGTGTTCAAACTATCAAGATCAAGAAAGGATGCAAGAGAATCACCCAAGAGTAAATATAGTTGAGGCTGAAATAGAAGCGCAGAATACTAAAGTTGCATCAATAGATATTAGAGAGAATCTCATGATGAGAAAAACCATGATCACTCCAAGGAAGGAACAATTGAAGAATAAATAAGGTGGTGATATATGGTTGTGATCAAATATTTTTTGAACAAGATGTACTTTAGATGAAAAGATATGCAAACTAATTATAGATGGTAGTAGCTGTGACAATATGGTTTCTAAAGAAATGATTGAGAAACTAAATATGCAATGTGAAAAGCATCCTAACCTTTATTAGATTTTATGGTTTAAGAAAGGGAATGAGGTTACAATAGATCAAATGTACTTAATCAAGTTTTTTATGGAAAAAAATTATAATAATGAAATATGGTGTGATGTTATTCCAATGGATGCATGTCATGTGTTATTGGAGACGTTGTGGCAATTTGATAGGAAAGTAGTTCATGATGGAGCAAAAAATACATACACTTTTTGAAAAAGAGGTATAAAGGTAGTTTTGTTATCTGTTAAGGAGGAAGAGAAGACATAAAACATGTTTTATACTAAAGAATTATCTAAGATATGAAGGTAACAGGTTGTTGTTATGTACTAGTAACAAAGAATAAAGAAACAAAAATGGTGTCAATACCAACAGAAGTAGAAAGAGTGTTGAAAGAATATGCAGATGTTATGTCTGATGATTTATCAGATGGTTTACCATTGAAGAGAGATATTCAATATCACATTGATTTGATTTTAGGATCAATGTTACCCAATCAAGCAATTTATAGAATGAGTCTAGCAAAACATGCAGAATTAAATAAACAGGTTATTGAATTGCTAAAGAATAAAGTGATAAGGGAGACTATGAATCTATGTGAAACACCAATTTTGCTAACTCTAAAGAAAGATGGAGGATGGAGAATGTGTGTGGATAATATAGCAATTGATAAAATTACAATAAAGTATAGGTTTCTTATACTCATTTAGATGATATGATAGATGTGCTTGCGGAAGCAAAATATTTTACCAAGATTGATTTAAAGAGTGATTATTATCATATTCAAATTCATGAAGGAGATGAGTGGAAAATGCATTCAAGACTAGGCATGGTTTATAAGAGTGGATGGTGATGTCATTCGAATTATCTAATGCACCTAGCATATTTATGAGGGTGATAAATATAGTGCTACAAGAAAATATTGGTAGGTTTGTGGTTGTTTATTTTGATGATATTTTGATATTCAGTAAGACTAAAGAAGAACACTTACAACATTTGAGAATGATAATGGATTTGTTAATAAATGAGAAGTTGTATGCAAATTTGAATAAGTGCAGGTTTATGCAAAATAGTTTGGTATTTTTGAGATTTCTAGTTTCAACAGATGGTGTGAAAATGGATGAAGAAAAGATAATAGTGATAGTTGAGTGGCCTATTCCAAAAATCATTATATAAGTAAGAAGTTTTAAGGTTTATCAACTTTTTACAAAAAGTTTATTAAAAAAATTAGTAGTATTGTAGCATCAATAATAGATTGCATGAGAGAGAAAAAAATTTCATGGACTAGAGCAGCCACAAAAAGCTTTGGATTTTTGAAGAAGATTATAGAAAGACCAATTTTAACATGATTGGATTTTAACAAAGTGTGAGAGAATGATTTTGATATTTCATTTGTAGGAATTGGTATTGTACTAAGTCAAGAAGAAAAGCCAATAGCATATTTTAGTGAGAAATTGAATGAGGTAAGAACAAAGTATTCTACTTATGATGTTGAACTTTATGCAATTGTATAAGTAATAAGACATTGGAGGCATTATCTGGTGCCTAAATAGTTTATACTATTTACATATCATGAGGCTTTGAAGTATGTGAATACACAAATGAAGTTGAATAGTAGACATGCAAAGCCGGTTTCTTTCTTCCAGGGATATATTTTTGTGTTGAAACATATATCAAAATAAAATTAGGTAGCTAATGCATTGAGGAGGGAAGCATTATTAACTACTATGATGAGTGAGGTAATTGGATTTGAAGCTATTAAAGAATTATATGATACTATTTCATATTTTGGTAAGATAGTTGAACAGTATAAAATCCATTAACATGTGGGATAGATATTATTCATGATAAGTATCTTATATAAGAAAATTATCTCTTCAAAGGGAAACAATTATGCATTTCAATTGGGTATCTATGAGACAATATAATAAGAGAATTACATGGTGGTGGTTTGACTACACATTATGGTAAGATAAAGACAGTAGCTTTGATGGAGGAAAAGTATTTTTGGTCAAAGATGAAGAAAGATGTGACAAGATATGTTTCAAGGTGCAGACTATGTCAGGTGGTTAAAAGACATGCACAAAATACTAGATTATACATGCTATTGCCAGTTCCTAGAGGACCATAGATAGATTTGAGTGTCGATTATATGTTGGCCTTGCCAAACACATAGGGAGGTAACGATTCAATTTTTGTTGTTGTAGACAGATTTTCTAAAATAGTTCATTTCATTGTATGTAAGAAAACCAATAATGCCACTAAAGTTGTATATTTATTTTTTATGGATATTGTGAAATTGAATAGTGTTCCAAAAACTATTACATTAAATAGACACAAAAAGTTTAAGTCATTTTTGGAAGATTTTATGAAAGAAGATGGGTACTAAGCTACAATTTAGTAGTGCATATCACCCATAAACAGATGGCCACACAAAAATTGTGAATAGGAGCTTGGAAAATTTAATGAGATGCATAGTGGGAGAGAAGCCAAAGCAATGAGACTTGACTTTACTACAATTTGAGTTTGCACATAACAATTCATAAGATAGATCAACAGGAAAGTTATATTTTCAAATTGTTTATGAGAAAAATCTTATAGGTATTTTTGATTTGGTACAATTGCCAATTGTAGATTGAATTTGTATTTGAAGAAAGAGAGTTGGTAATGATTTATTTGAGGAAAGAAAGATTTTCAAAACACACATACAATAAATTGAAGTACAACAAAATTGGACTATGCAGAATTGTGAATAAAATCAATAACAATGCTTATGACGTGAGTTTACTACAGAATTTTGATATTTCTCCAATATTTAATATTTATATGAATTCCATGGAGAAGATGGTGAAGGTGACAAAGATGAAGAAGTAAATTGAAAGCAACAAGTTCCAAAGAAAAAGAATGACACGATAATGCAGGTTTCGGATATGAAGACAGTGAGCACAATGCAAGGAAATTATAACAGATATTTGGTCCACTAGGAAGGATTGTAGCAAGAAGATAACACTTGGATTACAAAATAAGCGTTGGAGAAAATTGACAAAAACAAATGGCAATAGTACAATCAAGACAACTTGTGAGTGCTAAGTAGTTTTTAACTAGAAGAAAATGATACAAAAAAATAAGGTCCAAAAATTGAGTTTACTAATATTTTTCGAGATTTTTCTATTTTTAAAAATTGTATATTTTTAGAACTGAAAGTCAACTTTAGTTACATTTCATCTCATAGACTAATTTTAGTGTTTAGGATATTTCAAAATATTTTAGACTTACACGTGCTTGCATGAATAACTTACTAAAAATATGAACTGCTAAAAATAAAAGTTTTATTTTAGACATTAGTTTTTATAGAATTTTTGCATGTTAACTCTAGATCCGAGTTGAGACTTATTTAAACATGGTTTGAGCTATAATTTTTTGAAGCAATCAATATAAATCAATTTTGAAAATTGTTTCCCTATCTTGACTTATTGATAATTTTCTTATTGTTGTTAGTTTTTGAGTTCATTACATGGAAAGTGAGGAGAAATCTTTTCAGGGTGGCATAAAATTAAGTAGCCTCCGTTCTACACTGTGGAGATGCTCTGAGCAGGACAATCAAAGTATTGACCCTTTGGGAATTGGAGGAATGCATAGACGCAAAAGGGTGCAATAGAAGGATAGATGTAAGAGTAGAGAGAAATTAGAGGAGAAAGTTGTTTCATCAGAGTGATTAACAAGAGAGGTCAGTAGTTGCTAACTTCGTCGAGAACTTGATTAGGAGATTAAAAATCCAATCATGAAAATTTGGCTAAAGAAGATGTGGGAAGCGGCAACATGAATGGAGGAGGTGGAAGACAATGATATAATAAAACTTATAAAAACAAACTTTCATGCTTGATCCTAAACAATTGCCCAGGCGTAGATATGTTTTTGATGCTGTTCAGAATATAACGAAGGTTAATTTACTCTCAAACGTAGCACGGTTCTCCTCATGCATAAAAAGCACTTAGATATTAAGGAAGTAGTTCATTCTATAGGGTTGGGAACTAGCCTCACGCAGGATTGCATATTCGGTCCCTCAGGTTTTTGTGATGTAGAGCACGTGAAGGAAGGGAAGGTAAAACCAGAATTGGGAAGTCGAGTTGGTGTGAACGCAGATGGGAAACCCGAGGTCGAAGGTCGAAAAAACGGATGTTAGATTCTCAGGCAAGGGGTCTGGACATCTTTAAAATGTTATTTAGACAACTAAATTAAAAAGATAACATTTTTTCTCCTTAGAAAATAGAAAAAATTAGAGTTTGTTTTAAAAAAAAATTATAACCGAATTTTTTTTTTTTTTTTTTTATAGTAGTAGATTAGGCGAGTTGATACTGAGACAATCTTATAGGGTCAAAAAATTCAGAATGGTCCGATTTTTTGAGACATTTTATGGGTTGCAAAATTCAGTTTGAATATTTCATAGCGAATTTTATTTGTTGATAAATATCTTATCGTCACTCAATCGGTCAAAAGAAAAAAAGTCGCTGGTTCTCGAGACGGTTAATGACTGATGAAGTGGCTGGTACAAGAAACGCTTAGTGCCTGTATGTTTAACACATTTTAAATGTTAAAAAGCAGAGATAGCTAACTGTTAAAGACTGTCATATATTCATGTTGTTTATTCTTTTGGAAAGATAAAACAAAGAGTGCATATTTAACAATGCTACACGTTTATGGAAAGATCAGAGTTCATTAGTCATAAATCCAAATCTGAATTTTCTGTATATAAATATTGAAATGCATTGAAACAAAAAAGTCCCAAGAAGTTGGATCAAACACACTTATTGACTTAAAAACGGAGTAATGTTATTAAGAAATGCTCAGCTGAACAAGACAAATGACTACTTCTCACAATAGGTATTAGAACCAGGACAACATTTGACAGGCAGATGACCGTCACGTAAAAAAACAGTAACAAGAATTAAGAAATGAATAGATCAGTTAGTGAAAGGCTTCTTGGCAGTCTCCACTGCACCCTCCATCACTCCCATTGCCTTCTCCCCAGCCTGCACTTGCAAAAACATTCAGACTCCATAAAAACTGTAACAAGCATTATGATAATGTAAATAAAATAAATGTGAGGACAAATTAGAACCTGCTGGAATATAGAGCCCGTTTCGTCCTTGGCCTGGCCGGCCTTGTCCGCGGCAGTTTGGGTGGCTTCAGAGGTCTTCGCCTTTGTTGATTCAGCAGTTTGCGCAGATTTATCCATGGCTGACTGTGCTGTTCCCTTGCTGGCTTGGCTTGCTTCAGAAGCCTTCTCTTGAGCCCCTTCCTTCACCCCCTGAAAGTACACAACATAAATCATTATGGATAGATAGATAGATAGATAGGAAGGAAGATGTAATGAGGAAAGAATAAATGGTAAGGTAATACTTGGGCATGTTGATGAGCTTGCCCACTCTTCTCCTCCCCAAAATTCATAGCACGATCGGCAGCTTCAGACATAATGCTTGCTGGCTGGCTGCTAACTGAACAAAATCAATGAAAAAGAAAGAGCTTCTCTGAAGTGAGAATGATAGGAGGATGTTGAGTAACTGGATAAATACCGCCCAAAACACCACCTTTACGTGACACGTTTTGTATACCTTTGACATCTGCATGGACACTTGTCGCGCACGTGCCTGCTTGCCTACTTTTTTTTTTCCCACATGCCAAAATCAAAGGCGTGATTGGACCATGGATAACCCCATAAAAGAAGTTATTACGATGCGTTTAACTATCAACTTATAGACGAATTATTAGGATTTTTGTTCAATATTTGTCGCTTCAGTTTTTAAATAAATGAAATCTCGTCTCTCGAAAGCTTTCGAAATACTTCATACTAAAATAAGATCTTTCTTTCTTTTTTTATTTAATAATAAAAAAAGGGGCTTTCTCTTTAATGAAATTTAGAAATTCTTCCCATCGAAAAATGTGGAGATGGATTGTATGGATGGAATCAAATAAATATTTAATTTATTAAATAATTATTTATAAAATAGTTGATTTTTTTTTAAAACATTAGTCAATTGATGACATTAATGTGACATCAAATGGTCATGCAAATGTGGTATAAATAGAAGTGCAACATTATTACAAATGTGATGCAAGCAACATAATTTAAAATGTTTAGTTACATTAATTGTGTGTTCAATTTGTACCACTAAATTAGAGATGTTTTCCAGAAAATATCAACTCAAAAATATAAAAAAACCATTGATTTTCAATGCAAGTTTAACTCAAATTGTAGAACAAATTACCCTGAATATAACACTGCACATCATTGTTGAAGCACTTGATTTGGAAAAAGCTAGACAAGTCTATTTATCCTCAATGGATAATATAAATCAACAATAACAACTTTTATCTTGAATGTAACTCAATCCTCAATGACATACCATGTTGTTGAAAAATGTGCCCAAAGTTGTGAGATTATTTGATTTTCTTGTTGGAGGTCATCCTTAGCCAACTACGTCATAATAGCTTGACATTTGTAAAAATTCTCCCATATACCCTTTTTGAGGAGCTCTAGTTGATATAGAAATTATCTAGATTGCTCAATAGAAAATCTATTCCTAGGCACCTCATTTTCTAAGCACATTCTTCTTGTCAACATTTTTTTTAAATCTCAAAATATAATTTAAGATCCTTTTCATCATTTGTCTAATCAAGATTGCTTAAAACCACTACGTGAGCTTTCTTTGCAATGTCAATGTCATTTTGAATGTCCCTCTACATAACGGCATGTTACAAGCTATAATCAAGTATTCATACACTAATATAATTTGTTTGTGCAATGAAATCATTCTAAAATTTATTGTACTTGTCAATAATTCGTACAATGGTGAAAAAAATTCCCATTGCTTGTTGACTTGTGTTCTTTAGTTTCTCAGCATTTTCCTAGTTCTATACAAGTTTGGAGACCAACAGAGTCACTTGCAAATGATGAGATATAAATTGGTCTCCAAAAAAATCATTCATATGTTGAGGACACTTGTCAATGATCATGGCTTGCATTTTATTTATATCTTTTTCAAGGTCCTCTTTATTTCTCTTCAAATTTAAGACATAATCCTTCACCGCACTTTTGAACTGATTCAATGCTCTCCCTAGATAATAAATCAAACATATTTTTTTATTAATAACTTCTTTTGGTACAAGATGTGATAGAAAAATACTTGGAATGATGTTGATGAAATTTAGGCTCAATGTTTAAGCTCATTATAAAAATATGTAAAATTATTGATAAGGCTTAATGATTGTGCTTGAGATCTAGATGATAAGAATGGATGTGTAATGATTAAGGGTAGTTATGTATATATAGGGCTATCTAGGATACTTCACATATAGGAAAACTCTAGAAGATAATGATAGGAAGAAATTAAGGCATGATAAATTAGGTCAAGGAGGAAAGGACCTACAAAAAGAAGAGGCTCAAAACCTTTGGATTGGTGATTCTACCTACACTCCTTAGGATGCTCAATTCAACTAAATTTATACAAAGAATCATCCTCTGGGTTTCCATCCACTGAATCATGGGTACACAGACTCCTATTATCATTGGAAGCATGCTTATCCATACAATCCCCATGTGGGTGGCTATTTTCCTACAACCATCATATGTTATTATGAATACTTCTTTAGGAATCATTTGGCCTCTCATGTTTGAACTATTCCCCTTCTTACTCCTCTATCTAAAATTCCCAAGTTCACTAGAAATTAAGATTTTAATCCTTCAGAGCTTATTACTAACTTAATCATGGCATCTATGGATTAAGAGCATGATGATGAAATGATGCTTAAGATCTTCACTCATATGCAATAGTCTTAGTTTCATAATTTTCCACTATAATTTTTCTATATATTTCAATGCCTTATGGATGAATTCATTTACTTATTCAATATATCTAGAATATTTAAAATTAGCATCTAGTCACTTACCTCTTTGACACAATCTAAGAGTGACTCAAACTTTAATTTTTTTTGTAGATCGTGTTTAGTTATCCATTCTTTCAATATAAATTTCAATGATGACAATCTCTTCAACATGTTCACCTAAACATTAGGGTATGAGACTCACCTTGAAGTTCTCAAGAATGAGCCTACATATCATGATGAGGATATTACCAAGTGTACGAACATCAAATTCCTTAAGGTATGGACTAGTATCTAACCTTCATGTAGCCAAAATAAATCCTTCCATCATAATCACAACTGTAGTATGATTGGTGATGGCATCATTGATTATTTTGTCAAAGAAAAAGAACAAAAATGATGTTCAATAGCTTAATTCCTTGAGTAATAAGGATTATAAAAATGGCAAAGGCAAGAAATAGATCAATTATCCTTATGGTTTGACTAAGTATTACATCAATAATATGATGGGGGCCCATTTTGACAAGAAATATGTCACTCATAAATCTAGTGCGAAAGCCTTTTTTCCTCAATACTCTCCTCTTACTACTCCTAACAAAAAAATGGATGTCTTCAAGGAGTTTGTTCATGACCAAGAAAAGGATAATAAAAATAATAAATATAAGGTAAATTATCATCACTCACCTTATCATTATTACATTCTATAGGTCATTGTTATTCAACTTTATCTGAGGACAAAGTCAAGCACAAAGCTAGGCTTAAATTGTACTTTTTCATTACGGAGCTTTAGTCCCTTTCACTATGATTTCCATCTGGAACCTTCTCGACCTTTTCCCTAAGCAAATGACACTTATTTTTATAAGCTCAGCTCCTTGGCAAGGAACCAATATGGAGTGAGGCTGAGGTTTTCTTCAGCTCAACCTGCCAAAATGTGTTCTAGTTGTAGCATTTGATCCTTGTTCCTTTCCTAAAATTTTAGTTCTTGTGAAGAGAGTTTATTTCCATCTCTTTATTGATAATTTGTAGCCTTTGATCCTTGTTCCTTTCCTAACATTTTAATTCTTTCCAAGATATTTTATTTCCCTCTCTTTATCGATACCTCTGTCAATGCCAATTGCATCAAGATATGTATCATTAATGAGAGTGATAAACTAAAATCATTACTTTACAGGAGTTTGATGCATTGAGAATTATTCACAATAATATTTTTAAGTCTCACCATAATACCATAATTTTTTAAACTTCAATAATGATAATATTGATTTGGTGGGTGATGTGAAGCCTTTCATTAAATTTGGACCCAAAATCAATCAAATTAATTTTTTTGTGTTAGACTTGGATTTCTAATACAACATGATTCATGGTTGTCCTTGGATAATGACTATGTACATTATCACTTTGGCTAATTTCTTAGCATTCTATTTTGAGCAGGAAAGTAAGCTGAATGGCATGGATGGTTGTATGCCAAGAAAAATCTCACTAATGGGGCTTTGAAAATTTCCACTCAGGGTTGTACCAATTTTATGTGTTTTCATGCATAAGTATTTCCTTGAAATAGATGAAAATTTTGATCCTAATAATTCTAAGGCCAATTTCATTTTTTTGGGGAATGTTCATCACTAGTAGGTATTCAAACAGACATAAAATCCTTTTCCTAATGCCTCTCCTGACCATCCAATTATATCCTCAATCTTTGGGAATATCTTATCTAATTTCCCATCTTATTCCAAGTGTCAGGGTCTTCCAAGTCTATAGTCTCCTCTGCTAACATTGGCAATATCAATGCTTTGTCTAATGAATTGACAACTACAGGTTGTGATCTCTAGTGACACTTATTCTACATCGAGGCAAAAAACCTGTTAAATGAGAGGAATGTTTGTAAGATACTTATGAAGGTTTTTTGTAAGGATTTACTTCAACTATTTATTGATTAGGCTTCAAAATATATATAATATGTGAAATTATACCCCAATATTACTACCATATAGGTGATAATGGTCGGTTGTGAGGAGTTTTATGAAGAAATCCCCTTGCCCTTAAGTGTTTTTATGATGGAAACCCCATGGATGTAGAGGGTTCTATCTATATTTCCCTAAGAAATGATGTGAAGCCAAAAATGATTAAAATCAACATCAATATTTTAACAAATAAAGAAATTTGCTTATCTCCATGTTGCAAGAGTCCATTAACATATGTCCCTAAGAATATTCTTACATAAAGGGAATGGATTTTAACATCATTTTCATAATTATGTGATGATTGATAGTGCCAAACCCATTCAGAAAATAAATATCCATGGCTTCGAAGATCTCCTAATTTTCTGAGGCAAAGATCAAGAAACTCATTTCCATCAGATTTATCAAATATGTTGATTATCCATGACTTGTTTCCAACATCATCCCTACTCTAAATAAAAATGTGACTATGTGAATATTTATTGAAATTATAAATATCAAATTGGATTTCCTAAATGATTTTTTATTACTCATTTGATTGACTAGATCATAGATTCCACTATCATTTTCATGGTGCTTTCTCTCAGTGATGGCATGAACAAGCACAAGATAAAATTTAGCACCCCTTTAAGTGATTTTTTTATGTCATCATGCCTTTTGGTATAAATAATGTTGACACAACCTAGTAGTGCACCATGACCCAAGTTTTTTATGACCTTAAACATAAGATCATGGAAAGATATTTGGATTATCTACTTGGTGAATCTCTTAAACAAGAGGAAAAATTTTGAGACCTTAGACTCATATCTGAGTTTCATTCAATGTTAAACATTAGTGTTAACCTTGAGAAGTGAATTTTTTGGCATCCTCAATAGAAATAATATTCTTGGTTTCCTTGTCTCTCCACAAAACATTAGATTGGATCTAGAGATAACCAAAGTGATCATTAATAATCCTCCCCCTCACAAACTTGTTTAATTAAAATCATTCTTAGGAAGTAAAATTCCTAAGATACTTCCTTTAGGATTATACATACAAGTTTGTACCCCTTACCCATATTCTAGGTAAGAAATTACCCTTTATATGGTATCTTGAGCTTTAGGTTTTGTTAAGGGATTCAAATTGCATCATTAAAAATCCTTCTATATTGATGCTTCCAGTTAAGGGATAAGAGTTTAACTTATATACCTCCATCATTGATTATTCAGTCACATGCATGCTAGCCCAAAAGGAAAATAGTGGTAGAGATAGGTCATTTATTATATCTCTTATATTATATTTGGGTTTAGAGAAGGAGAAAGGAAAATAACTTTATTTAATATTGATTATTTAGACCTAAAATATTCATTATTTCCTATTTTTGATTTAAAAAAAGGGCCAAGTAATTAATAAAATATCATTATTTTTTATTATTTTTCCAAGGAGATGTGAGGAAATCCTTATGAGGTTTTTAACCTCTAGGATTAGTTGGTAGTCAATGATTAACGGATTCTTTGGCAAGTTTGAAAAACAACAAGGAATAAAGATAAATAATAATACTATATTGATTAAGTGGGGCATGGTGTTTTAAGGATAAGGATGATGATGAAGATTTAAATAAAACTAATAAATTATTTTTTCATTCTTATGCTCCACAAAAGATGGCAAAGTTGGGTAAATTCTAAAATACCACAAAAGTAGGAAAAGTAGAATTAAAGCATATTATAGAAAGTGGAGAAAGATGACAACTAATGGATTTTTCTAATTATATTTTTATCTCTATAAATCAAGGACATGGATTTTGGTACCATTTTTGGGCCTTATTGTTTATTAATATTCCATAATTTCATTCTAAAGGATCTTTTTCCAAACTAATTAACTTCTCTTGTTGAATAGTGTTCACGATATCATCCTACAACGGAAACTATTGGATGTTGGAGCTATTTGGTTTGTTATAGCAGATAGTAAGTGTCTTGTGGGATTATTTTCATATTATTTCAGTATTATCCAATTTTTTTAATCATCATTAGTGTTGTAAATTTATGCTCTATGTGAGTAGTGTTACTATGTAGTTCTGGTGAGGTTCTTTTGCCCAAACTTTATATTCTACTCTAGGACTGATCGAAAACTCAAAAGTTTTGGTTGAAAAATATTTAAAGAACACAAAAATAACACAATAATAATGAATTATTTGAGAAGAGATGTTTTATTACTCAAGATCACAATACAACTATATGATTATCTCTAAGAAGAGATGTCTAATTTCCATTTCGGGTTACATCTTCATTTATACACATTTTTAAAGTAGGGGAAGGATGTGGAAGGTCACCAATATTGAGGAAGATTAAGTTTTTTTACTTCCATGATTTAAAAAAATACAGAATTTGAGAAATTACTATTTTTATAAACTTACTATTTTTAGAGTACACTACTAAAATTGAAATTTGGGGCACTTCCATTGGATTTTTGGGTGACAAAATCCATTTAGTGGATATCCATGCCATCTCACCATGTTATCATAATTCTTATCTTTCCAACGGTTCAAACAGAGAGTCAATTGGAACTACGGTGCAAAAGTTATGGCTCCCAAAAGTTCTGTCATCAATTGGGGTGGAACCGTCACCCAAATTATCACCTAAATTGTTGCCCAGATCAAGGAATATTTTGGAGTGATTATTACAGTAATTTTTAATTTTTTTGGACTCAATTATATAAAATATAAGTTACTATATGTTCTAGTTTTTAATTACTATGTTATTCCGTAAAATTTATCAAATTTGGGTTTCACTAGCTAGTGTAGAGAAAAACATAAATTTTACTGTAATGGTTCCTAATATAAATTTAATTTAAAATCTAACATTTATATATAAAATTAAGGGTATATGATATTAGTATCATATCCACAATGTTTCCATCGTGTAGGATTTTAATAATGGATGCTTCTAAGTGAGAGAGAAACTAGATATTTTAAACAGGTACATTGAGTTATTTATCATGGGAGGATTCTTGAGATTTTTAAAAGATGAAAAAAATACAAATAATATCCAACATAAAATTATGGAAATACAAAGTAACAAATATAAAATCACCAATTCACTTCAAAGGATTCTGGATAGCATGTAAAATCTAGTTCTTACTAAAACATATCAAAAAGAGGATGATACTAGAAATGAACTCATGGGAAACAAACCTTCCTTCTATTAAAAATAACCTTGGGATCCAATTCACAGACGTTGGGGAAAAGAAGAGGTGAATATATAAAAAAAAAAGGATTAAAAAAGGAAGACCATAGAACTAGAAGAGGTGATGGATACGTCAGAACCATAAAAGGTTAGAAAAGAAATTGTGACAGTGGATCATAAAGAAAAATCATATTTTTTATAATAAATCAAAACTTGGACAAATATACCATGCCGTTAGGAGGTATCAAATTTGATAAATTAATTATTTATAAGATTTTATATCAACAAAATAATCATATTAATGAAGTCAAGGATGAAGTATCACTTATTTAATGCATAAGTGAGAAATTTGTTCTTGTTCAGAACTCATCCATCAATCCTCAAAAGATTGAATTCATTCTATATAAGGGTGATTTGTAGGTTATTTTTACACTTGAAGGTGAGAAAAATATTTTTGTCATTAGGTTGATGATGTTGTGGTATCATAAGTATTAATAAAGGAAGACAAACATTTAGAACATTCTTATGAAAACAAAAGGAATGTTATGAATCAATTAGTTTATGAGGAGGAGTTTTAAAATGACCTTATTGGGAGACATGCACATGAGGGAAGTGACTCATGGGAAACTAAGGTTTGTTTTCATCTTTAAAAAAATTTTAGATAAACAACTAATGGTAATCAAATTGATTATATTCATTATTATAACATATGACACAAAAGTAATAACACTAATAGAGATTTGATGCTTGACACTTTATTATTGAAAAATTGTTGTCATTGGTGAAAGTAACATAAAAAGGATGAAAGATTTATAATATGTTTAAAATAATGGGATCCAGGTGTTTATTTGACATGGATGTTATTGTTGAAAGTAAACTTAGCACATTGCAGACAAGTGCAACAGATGTAATCAAGACTCAATTTTTTTATGATGATTGGTCAAGAAGGGATAAGGAAGAGAAGATGATAATCACTCAACCAAAACAACACCTACATAAAAATAAGGAAAATATTTATTTCATGGGTCATGAAAAGCAAGTGTTTAGGTAACAACTAGGTGTAAATCTACATCATGCTTGGGAACTTCAAAAGGATATGTTGAGGAAAATAGTTTTTTGGGCTGAAAGTTGTAGTGATTAATTATTTACTACACGAAGTACTAGAAAATGTTAGTTTGTTTAACCTCATCAATGAATACAATGGTAAGTATTTTGACCATTCTTATGAGTATTATTAAAATTATTAAAGAGATGGTAATAACATAAATATACTTTACACTATGTCCTTTCAATATTTTGGTCATCAATGCAAGTACTCTAAGCACAGGAAAAAGATGAAAGTTATGATTTGTACTGAAAGACACATAGACCTTTTCCCTCAAGTTGAATATTTTTTGTATAATGGAGTGTGGGATCTTAGTGATAGTTTGAGAAATATTAATGGTGGATTTTTTAAGATCAATATCACTATTGTAAATAGTTTCACCAGCCCATGCAATTGGACAAGAAAAATGTCCAAATTGATTACAAATGAACATAAGGGAAATGTTGAAATTGATAACAAGGATCAATGTTTTCAGCTTCTGAGTCAAATTCAAGAAACAAAAGGATGTCACCTCTTGTTTGATAATGGCAAGGGAACAAAGAGTAAACTAGTTCCTAGTATTGGAATGATATATTCCATATGTGATGGGTTGTATTCATGTGGAGATAATCTCACTTTGAGGAAATGACTTATTATTAAATTCAAGGAGGGATAAGATTATTACCATCATGGGAAGCATTTTTATTTAAGACAACACATAGACCATATTTCCAAAATATTCTTACACATTCAAACATGGGATCCAAGATATATTTCTAGACATAAGTAAGGTAAACACTATGTTGAACTTCAATTTTTGTGAACATGTGTATTATGTTGTTTATTTATTTACTTCTAGGATTGTATAAAGATATGTAAATTATGCATATCACACATTTGAAATAAAGTTTCATGCTTTTGCTCCTTCATAAGATGCATAGAAGAGACTTTCCATAATTCAAAAATCATTTTGATGGGAACCTCATGGTTTCTTTAGAGGCCCTTCATTACAACACTTTGAAAATTTTGGAGGAATTCAAATATACATTTCTAAACTTAATTTTTAAAAGTCTTGGTTTTTTATATCAATTCATGAAAAAATAAATTCTTGCAATGAATCAAGCTGATTTTATCATTTGTAGCACATATCCAAAGTTTGCAGGATATAATGGGACTTACATAAGTTATGAAGTTTGTACCCTTCTAGGAGAGTTTTGGAGATTTTCCATCAGTACTAAGATTAAAAAACCTAATACTAAAACTAATTGGTTTCAAAAAAATATAGAAGGAAAAAAGATGAAGAATCTTTGTACCAGGTTGAAGCATCAAGAGGGTGGGAAAGTTTCAGCAATAGAAACATTTGACTTCCAATTTTCAAAAGCTAAATTTCAGCAATAGGGTTGCAGTAGGGGCCAATAAAATCTTCCAACATCTAGCCCTATCAGAGTAGTGCAACAAAATCATGGTGAAGAGTTACTGAGATTGATTTGGGATTTCAGTAACATTTAGAATAAAGGAGTTAGTAAAATTTCATTTTCATTTCTTGATCCAAGTCAAAGATGGAAAAGTATAATCATGTATTTTTTGAAGGTTTTCATTTATGATGTGGTTATTTATGCACATTAATTTGATATTTATTCTCATGAGGTCAAGCTAGTTTTGAAAAATATAATCAAATTACATTAGTTGTACAAGGATGTTTTGAATATTAGGGAAAGTATATTTTTCAATGTTTTTTGGAAGGAGTTGTATCATTTGATAGGTAAATGATCCATATTACATGGGTATTATATTTTGATTCATCACATTGGCATGATCATTCTTGAGTATCATGGTTTTTAATTGCTTGTGGGAAAACAATTTTGGGGAGGGATGACTGTCATGTTTCTTTTTCAATTAATTTATTGTTATGGACAAAATGTTCATTCCAATATTGTCTTTGGGTTTAGGGAAGAAGAAAAGAAAATAATTTTATTTAATACTGATTATTTGGACCCAAAATATTCATCATTTCCCAAGCAGAAGTGTGGGAATTCTTATGAGGATGTTTGTAACCTCCAAGATTAGTTGGTAGTCAATGATTAACAGATTCTTTGGTAAGTTTGAAAATCAACAGGGGATAAAAATAAATAATAATACTTTATTCCTAAAATGGGGAAAGGTATTTTTAAGGAGAAAGATGATGATGGGGATTTAAAGCAAACTAATAAATTATTTTTGCATTCTTATCCTCCAGAAAAGCTGACAAATTTGGGAAAATTATGGAATAAGGCAAAAGTAGGAAAAGCAAAATTAAAAACAATTAATGTAAAGTGGAAAAGGATGAAAACTAATCAATTTTTATAATTAGTTTTTTATATTTATAAATCAAGTATCTAGATTTTTGCACCCCATTTTGGCCTTCTTGGTTATTAATATGCCTTAATTTCATTCTGAAGGATCTTTTGCCAAACTAATTAACTTATCTCATTGAACAATGTTCATCAGATCATCCTGGAACATTAAATCTTGGATGTTGTAAGTATTTGATTGGAAACCCATTGATTCTAAGGATTTTAGGATGAAACCCATGTGATTTAGAGATACAATTCCACACATTAATTGTAATAGATATTTAAGGAGCATAGATTCATCTAAAATTCAATGTTTTATGTAGATAGTTTGTGTCAGTAGAGAGTATAGAACCATTTTCATTTTTGTGGGTTTGTTAATATAGATTTTAAGTGTAATATTAAGTTTATTTATAATCTATTTAGTATTCTCTAGTAATTTTTAATCATCCTATTAGTGTTATGAATATATGCTCTATTTGATTAGTGTTTGCAGTGTTACTGTGTAGTTTTGGTAAGGGTTTTTACCCAAACTTTATATTCTAATCCATAACTATTATGAATTGATTATTAAAGTATTTTGTAATGTTTTTGGACTCAATTTTATTCAATTTAATTTCACATATATGTTGGCTTAATTTAATTTTACTCTATTATTGCATAAAAAATTTCAAATTTGGGTTTCACTAGCTAATGTAGAGAAAGGCATAAATTTTATGGCAATTGTTCTTAATATAAATTTAATATGAGATCTGATATTTCTCTATAAAATTTAGTAAGGGTACATAACGGTTGATTATTGTTGATCTCAACTACACTAATTTTGAAAGGTACTTCCTCATTCTTATATTTGGGATGAAGAAACTTAGACATTATATGCTTGGGAAAATGACTACCATCATTTACAAAAGAATCCATTTTGTTATGTACTTGGAAATACCACCCTTGTAGGTAGGACCATAATTTGAATTTATATTATTTAGGATTTTGACGTCCAAATAATTAATCATAATTCCAAAAAGGACTTGGACACAGCTGACAAACACATCACTATTCATTTATTAAATATTTTTAATAACTCATTAATGATGTTTTTCTAAAATAAATCTCTAATTATAAGTGGAAATGATATCTCAAGTACTACCTATAGGACCAATCTTATATTGGATGGTGTTTCTTACTAGGATCATTAAAAGATAAGTAAGCTCTAAAAAAATATGTCATCATTTGTAGGATCCTATTTAAGAGAGTCCTCGATGGAGTGTTTATGTAATGTCTCACCCCTATAGATACTAAAGTATAGTCTTTGGTATTTGACAATAACAAACTTGACACACATTTATTCTGAATGAGTTGAGCACTCACACAAGGTCCTAATTCTCCATCCTATCATACTTGCATGATATCTTATGAGTCGACCCCTTCATTATGATTTTACACACCTACATGAACCTCAATTTTTATTTCAAAAATACTAAATATCCTACATATACATCTCCATATTTTTAGTTCAATTTGTCTATACAGAGGTCGGTTCCACTAGTTATAATTATCATTGCCAGTCTATAATGACCTATGATGGTTGAAACTAACCCACTCCTAAAAACAACTCTTTTTAAAAATAAAACACATCATTAGGGTCAGCCCATAAACCTAACATGTCAATGGCATGGGAAATTATTCAATTGGATTTATATGTAAAAATAATAATGTCTCATTCAAAAGGGATTTGGCACTTAGTTATATAAATATATACACTATTTCACACTGATATATTCTACCATATTCTTCCCAATTAAAAAATTTAGTGATCACTAGGATTAGTCACAAGCCATGTCTAAAACATTCTTAATCAAGTTAAAAGTAAAAAATTTCAAGTATCAAGGCCACATAATTAGTTATATATATATATATATATATATATATATATATATATATATATATATATATATATCAAAGGAACACAATTGTGCAATCACACTATGTAGGAGAACTATATGTGGCTTGATTTACTACCTTGGATTATTGGATACATATGCAATGGTAAATCATCAAGTGGGTTTGATTAGGGTTAACTCAACTCATTCCACATCATTAGTTTTATATATATATATATATATATATATATATATATATATATATATATATATATATATATATATATATATATATATATATATATATATATATCAAAGGAGCACAATTGCACAATCACACTAGGTAGGAGAACTACATGTGGCTTGATTTACTACCTTGGATTATTGGATACATATGCAATGGTAAATCATCGAGTGGGTTTGATTAGGGTTAACTCAACCCGTTACACTTCATATATTTTTGTAAGTTTGTAGCCCTCATAATCATAACTATTATTTGAAAGCAAAGGAGGTTGATTTCTTAATATGCATTCATCATTAGGGTTTAGGATCTCAAAAAAAGGGCTATAATAAATATTATTAGATGAACATATATTCATTTTACCCTACTTATATGAAGATTAGTACCAACCACTAGGTTATTATAAACCAATGATACTGACCTGATCTTATAGAATTGACCTAACATAAATAGTAAATCAATTCCAAAATCAAATAAACCACATTCCTACTTATCTCTAATTTCACTTCCAAAATTTAGTCAAAATCAAAGAATAACCCATAAAAGATATGTATTATAGTTTATTTATGTTTAACCATAAAATCTAAATTAAATAATCTAGGGTTAAAAGGGATAGAGATAGCCTAGTGCACAAGGATGGTAAACCATCTCTATAGCAAGCCAATTAATTTGTAAATTCAAATAAATAAAATTATAGATTTAAACACTGAATTATGCTAAAAATAGTAAGTATAACTAGTTATTGATATTTTTATTTAATAAAAAATAATGGTACTTAATCTGATTACTATTTGAATTTAGATATGATATGAAACATGATGTAAATAGACTAGATTTGGATTTTGGATTAGTCATCTAATTCTATAAATTTGACCTTTGTGACCTCAAACACTTATGTCAACCTTGGATAGTTATGTTGATGCTTTAGTATAACATAGACATAAGTGTCATGTATGAAATACCTAATGGATATAGATGTTACCACCTAAGATATTATGGGTTTTTTGTTGCCTTAACTTTGGTGTGTACAAATATGGATAATGAGTTGTCATTCCTTGTCAAATATCCAAACCTTTAGTTATTCATCTTCATAGTGACTATTAGAAAAATGACTTAGTGGACTCATGGTGTTAATCTAACAAAAAATACCCCTCTATCAATGGCTGTTGCCCACATAGACACTACTCCAAATATGGCCTTAGAGTCATGTAGTTATCTCTTACATGTGGGTTTGTCTATGCATAAGGATGTAATATGTGATAAGCAACTACAACAATGACCTAGCTTGTAACTTTTAAAATGTCTCATGGGCTATTCCTTTAGTGATTCATACCTATATATGTGTTTTCCCTATGATTGATATGTAAATAGGGTAAATTAGGGAAGCTTTTCTCACTTAAATGTTTGACTGAGAGATTTTGGTAAGTTGCCTTCTGAGTATTTTGGTTTTTGTTAGGTTAAGAATGAATAAGGATTGATCATGAATATATACCAATCATTTCAAATAATATCACACATTAAATCACTTAGGCCAACCATGGGGATATGTTTTATTTGAAAATTGGATGACTTTAGGGCACTGGACACTTGTGTTAAGATATGACACTCTTGTCAACAAAGGCATATGACTAGGACACAAGTATTTGAGTAGTTGGAAAATAGGCATAGGTCAAAAACTTGTATAAAAAAAATATAAGTAGTTTTATAAAAATTTAATCATGATAGAAGTTATGATTCATTAGAATAACATTTGTCAAAATAAGAGATAAGTAATTTGGTATAAAGAGATAGCATATGTGAGCCTTTCTACAACAAGAAAGGTCTATAACTAAGAGGATCAAACAAGGTATGTATTTTCCAAAATGTAAAAGACTTAGGTGCTATATAATTCATAAATAGTGAAGACATTCCCCCCAATTTAATCTAGTAATGAAATTGATAGTTTAAACAAAAATAACTATGTAACTGGGTGTGTATAACACACCTTGTCTTTGTGTGAGCCCAAATTGAGTGATTTGATGGTGACTGACCTAAAACCAATAGCATGCTATAGTATATAATCTAAAATTAAAATCATTGAAATGGAAAGAACAAGGTTTAAGAGTACACCTATGTATTGATGCAACCACTTTGAATTTTAACAATTTGATTTAAAAAGATGTATCATTATGAAACATTATATATGATATAAAGATAAATATAAATCTGTAAAGTGCATAAATATAAAAATATTAGATAAAATGTGTTTTTTTACCTGGTAGATGATATTAGCTCAAATGTGCAACCTAATCATACTTATAAACTAGTGGCCATGAGTGAACCAAGTTCACACAAACTATAAATCTAGTGAGGTTAGATGATTTAATCAAGTCTAACCTATAAACTTGGAATAATTGAGGGATTTAATCACCTCAACCATACCAAAATTAAACTAATTACTATATTAGATTGGATCAATACAATCCATAGTAGTCCAACCTAGGAAGCTAAGGTTCATAGAAGTGTTTGAAATATGAAAGTTGATTTGATTTTGAAATTTTAGGTTTTATTTTTCATAACATATGAACCTTATGTATGTATCATGTTGGAATCTAGGTGTAACAATGGTACCAATGTATATAAATCTACCACAACTATATATTTGAATCATATAAATATGAATTTTGGTCAATTTAAAAATGGTGCAAGTGTGGAGAACATGTTTCCATGACATGCCCCCACTATAATATGAAACTAAAAATTGGTGTAAGTGAAGAGAACATACCCCCACTATATATCTAAAATTGAGAACTAGTTTAAGTGTGGAGAACATGTTTTTTAAAACATTCCCCCACTGTATATCCAAAACTATGACAAATGTGGAGAACATGTTTCCAAAAAATACCCCCACTACAGTCTAAATCTATGAATAATTTGGAAAGCATGTCTTTATGGCATGATCCCACTAATATTCCACCCCTTTTGAGGTGAGGGGAAGTAGTAACTGGTACTTATGTTACCTCAAAAGGATAATATAACCATTTAAATCGTGAATGTATCATGTAGTATATAAGAGAAACATGTCTAGGTAGATATATCATTTAAGCATGTAAAATTAGATCACATCAATTCCTAAATACATGATATATATCATGTAAATTTATAGATATTAAAATTACAAGATCAAAAAATAATCAAACACACACACAAGAGCACTCAAAATTAAATCAAAATACAATGGTCCATAAACACCTCAAATAAGGGGCATGTTAAAATGCCACATAATCAAAGGGACATGACTTATAAAAATGCCCACAAATCAAGGAATGTCATATTCAAATGTAAATATACAAAAAACCATGACATATGAAAATGTCATAATAGGCAAACATAGGCACAGGGGCCAGAATCAATGGAGCATATTCAAATGATCAAATGAGTAATAAAATGCATGATAATAGAAAGCAAGGAACACACTCAAGGAAGTCAAAAAATGAAAGCATCGACAATAAGTAACCAACATAAACATAACATAATAGCACATGAATCGTATGTGTTATCAAAAAATGTTAAGTACATATAATATCAAGTACACTATGAAAGATATAGGCATGGATAAAGGCATGTGTAAGTACATAAGATAAAACATGATAATGTAAAGTGGTCATAGAATAATATAACCTAGATTTATCATGATCAAATAACTAGATGCCCCGAATGTCCATATGACATGAGTAGAGGGAGGACCCAACATTCAAAAGTGCATAGATCATGTATCTATATATGCCTATATCATACTCAAAAGATGCATGAAACACATATGTATATGTAAATAAATGGTATTATATCTATCAACATGGAACCAACAACATATATTCCAAGGATCTAATAGAACATGTAAATGATGGAAAAAATTGGATTTCTTTTAAGTGTTTTGATTTTTTTTGTATTTTTGGAAGATATGAAATATCTCAAGAAAGATATTTACGCAAGTGCATAATATTCATTAGGGTTTTAATATATTTCCTTTAATTATAGCTAGGTAGTATATGCCTTTTCATAATTTTTATATATCTATAAATGGTCCCAACCAATTTGGTTTAAACTTTCCTTTCTTGTCTTTTTCTACATTGGTGTTCTTATAGTTTTCTTTTATGACCAAGTCACCCATAATAAATTTGTGTGACTAAACCTTTTTTTATATACATTCTTAACATGATATTGATAAACCTGTAAGTGTTCAATATTTTTTTAACCTTAAAATATATATTAAGGAATCTTGTGTTAAATGGAATAGATATAGCCTAGGGCACCAATGGTAAACTATCTCTATAGGTCAATTAATTTTCAAACTTAAATAAAGAATATTTTAAATTTAAAGACTAAGTTATGATAAAAATAATAAGTAAAACCAATGATTGATATTTTAAAAATGGAAAACAATGGTACTTAGTTGGATTACCAAGTGCATTTAGATCTGATGTGAAACAAACTATAAATAGACTAAATTTATATTCTAGATTAGTCATTTGATTTTGGAAATTTGACCTATGTGACCTTAGACACTTGCATCAACCTTAGAAGGTTACATCAATGCCTCTATCTAACTTGGATGTAGGTGTCATGTACATAATAGCTACTAGATATAGATACAACCACCTAGGATAGGTTAAGTTCTATGTCACCTTCACTCTAGTGTGCTTAGATATGGATCATGGTCTACCACTCCTTATCAAATAGTCAAAACTCTAGTTCTTCATCTTCATAGTGATTGTGGGGGTTAGTGGGCTCATTGTGTTGATCTAACCTCAAAGACCCCTATATCATTGGGTGCTACCTACATAGACACTACTCTGAAGAGGGCCTTAAACTCATGAAGTTATCCCTTATGTGTGGGCTTGTGTGTGCATAAGGATGCAATATGTGATAATCAAGTACAACAATAACCTAGCTTGTAACTTAGAAAATATGGCTCATGAGCTACTCCTTTAGTACTTTAGACCTACAGATGTGTTGTCCTTATGACTAATATGGAAATAGAGAGAAATGAGGAATCTTTTCTCACTTGAATAATTAATTTAATTATTTTGGTAAGTTATCTTGTGAGTTGTTTGATTTATGCTAAGTGAATAATGAATGAGAATTGATCATGCATTTATACCAATACTTTTGGAGAATATATCACATTAAAACACCTAGGCCATCCATAGGGACACATTTATTTTCAAATTGGAATACTTTAGGGCATTAGACACTTTCATTAGGATATGACACTTGCATCGACATTGGTGTTTGACTGGGACATAAGTTTCTAGGTAGTTGGAAAATAAGCATAAGTATAAAAATTATAGAAACATTTTTAGCATGATAGAAGGTCTGAGTCATCAAAATAAAATTGGATGTAAAAAATATAATCAATTTGGCATAGAGAAATAATAGATGTAAGCCTTTTGGAAGCAAGAAAGGTCTAAAGCTAAGAAGAACAACCAAGGTCTATAGTTATGAAGTGTACAAGACTGAGGTGTTATATAATTCATAAATAGTGTCTACACTTTAGAAATTTACATATTTAGCACATGCCCTTATCATATCAGAAGAATCAATACATTAAAATGTATACTTGAAAGCCATATCTATTGATCTGAATTAAATTTAAAATTTGCATCTTAATTGTATTGATCTAATTAATCAAACCTAGGTAAAATATATTAGTGAACATGAACACATATCGAACATGCAAACTCCTAGGTGAAATCCTATAGGATTACATCCTTCTAGGGTTTTAAATTTTAAATTTAGGCTTATATTTTTAGATTTAATTTCTTATTAGTCCCTGATACTACACATTACTCATGACCATGTTGAATGAAAATTACTGGTTATAAAAAATAATTAAAATTATCTTTTCATATTTTTATACATGGATAGTGTATCTTATTTGGATAAATTATTTAAGTAAATGGATAACAAGGATCAAATATAAATTTAATAAAAAGGCTAAAGTTACTGAATAAAAATCCAAAGCCTTATTCCAATCCTATTGTTGTAACAACCAATTTGAGATGACTATTTTTACAACTAGAAAAAAAATTCATGCATGACTCATCTTGTTCCTCCCCATAATTTTTAGAATGTTAATAATTAAAATCTTACTTCTATTATTGGCCCTCAACTTATATTAGATCCTACTATCTATGTTGATACAACATGAATGGGTAAGATGACTTATCCAATAATACAAACCAAAAGACATTGCCATATCCCTCCTCAACCCCCTTGCACAAAAAAATCTAATCAACCTAATGGGTATGACATCATAGATCAATTAAAAAACCCATGTAAAAATTTCTTAGGTATAATTACTTCAAACAATGCATATTTACAAAGATATATTCCTTATGCAAAATTGTGTGATATAAATTAACCAAATTATGTGGAACCACCTTACATGGATTCTCTTCTTAAACTATCATGATGGGTGGAGAAAAATATTTATTTTTAAGAATAATATTGGCCTGCTAAACACATTATAGATCAACATATTCCATTGTATATTAAATTTCAAGTAAAAAGTGAGATAGTTAAGTGAGTTTTGGTGGATAGTGGATGAGGGTTAAACATTTTCAATATCTCCTTTCTAAACCTAATTGGTAAGAAGATGATATTAAATATTAAAATATGAATATTCAAGGATTTGATAACATTCCATATAAAATATTAGGAAAAAATATGATTTATATTACCAAGGTCCCTCAAATGATAGTCATTGTTTGTCAAGTCATGGCTAATGACCTTAATTAAAATATTATATTAGGTATACCATGGATTCATGATATGTGCATAGTTCATTCTATCCTATTTTCAAGGATGTGTGTGTGTGTGTGTGTGTGTGTGTGTGTGTGTGTGTGTGTGTGTGTGTGTGTGTGTGTGTGTGTGTGTGAAAATATATATACATACACACACACATATATACACATATATATGTACATAAATACACATATATACACACATATATATACATGTGTGTGTATATGTATATGTATGGATGTATTTATGTGTGTATGTATATATGTATACACATACATGTCATTTGGATCCATAACTATTCACTTATTATGCATTCCTCATATGCAACCATATTCTCAAGGATCTAATCCAAATCAGGGACAAATCTCTTCTTCAACTCTAATTTCATCATCATCAAAAAATCATAACCAATATGGTTATGGGATTAAATCTTTAAAAAAAATGGGATATACATGACAAGGATTGGGGAAACATGCATAGGAAATTACTAACCCCATCCAAGCATTTAATAATAAAGGAAAAAATGTATTGGTTATACAAAAAATTATCAAAATTCAAGAAAGGAAAAACCACATATAGTACTATTGATACACATTTATTCAAAACAAATCCAAAATTAACACAAGAAATTCATAAAATATCTAAATTACAATTGGTATACCTTAAATTGTTTGAAGACATAGTTTCCATAGAGAATTAGACTTTAAATCAATTTTCAAATGAAGAATCACTCCTAAAATACCCCAAGGCATATGAGGAAATCCCTTCCTTCTATTATAATAATAGGTTTCCTCACATAATTTCTACCCAAACATACTTTGGAGAAAGAGAATACACTATTGTCTATATCTGAGTGCATGGTGTATATATGATTCCTAAAAAACCATATATATAAGGTAAATTAGCTATTATTTATGAAGAGAGAGTATAATTTTATTATGGAACAAATAAGGATACTACACATGTACTATTAAAACCTTTGTTATAGAAATATAAAGGTAAACTTTGTCAAGCTCTACATGACTACCAATAAACATTTTCATGTTGTTATTACAATGAAATTACCTAGATGTTTAAAAACATGGAATAATATATAGAATAATTAATATTAGAATAATCATATCCATAATAATAATTGTCATAACAATAAAATACTTGATAATAATGACTAAGCCACTTCAATGTGGTAACCTCCACAAAAATGCAATAAGATTAGAATTCTTAATATGATGATAAAATATTAACCACCACCTCTTATATATACTTTAGTTATCCATGGTTATTCCCTATGCCAACCATACTAAGAATATAGATAAATGAAATAAGATAGTATGAAAGGTATGTAAGCCACAAGTTAAACACAAATATCCCTAGATGCACTATAGGTTAAGGGCATAGAATGCCCCTTCCCTTCAAAACAACATTTCCTTCAACATTGAATCAAATATGGATGTTTTTGTAAGAATTATTCATCCTTCCATGTTGCATCTTCAAACTTCAGACTGTTCCACTTCATCAAATACTCCTAATATCTCTTGTTTATAGCCTTTTTATTTGTGTGTGAAGGATCTCCTCAAGTTACAAAATGACTCTGCCTTATTCATCTAATTTAATTAACTCAATATGGGTAGAAACTCTCTATCTAATAACCTTCTTCAATTAAGATACATGAAAGATAATATGTATGCGAGTGGATTGGAGTAGCTCTAGTTTGTATGCCACACCATAAATTTTATGCAGGATCTGAAAGGTCCATAATACTTAGGATAAAGTTTGTTATCCTTTTTATTTTTTTCAAAGACATTTGATTATATGGTCAAAAACACATAAATATTAAATAATTAATATCAAAAAAATTCTCACTATAGTGTTGATAAACTTGTTGCTTCATTCTATTTTGGGCTATTGCTAAATTCTCCCTTAGACTAACTACTACCTCATGTTGATGTTGAATGTGTTCTTCAACAACTCAAACCTTGGGTTGAAACTTCAAATATGAAGTGATATATGAGGTTTGATAGCTATAAAGTGCCACAAAGGGATACATTTTATAAAATAC
This sequence comes from Torreya grandis, assembly GCA_037957365.1. Classification (NCBI taxonomy): domain Eukaryota; kingdom Viridiplantae; phylum Streptophyta; class Pinopsida; order Cupressales; family Taxaceae; genus Torreya; species Torreya grandis. The sequence goes on along the minus strand of JARHVA010000540.1, from coordinate 620,070 downwards.
ATGGAAGGAAGTGTTTTACCACCATTCTTCTAGTGGTAGCCAATAGACCCAATGTTCTTATTTATCTAATGCAAGACAATGAAGATAACCTTCTATGCATTTATTGAAAACTTTAATTTTACCATTAATTTGAGGATGATAATATGAGATATGAGCTAACTGGATACCCAACTTGAAAATAATCCAGTCCAAAATTTACTAGTGAAGATAGGATCACAATCACTTACAATGATTTTTTGGGGTACCATGCTTCTTTTAGACTATATTGAGAAAATTAGAAGCTACTGTACTAGCTAAAAGTGGTTGTGATAAGGAATAAAAATTGGCATATTTTGTGAGCCTATCCAAAACTACCATGATGTAATTTTTACCTCTAGATATTGAAAACATTGTAATGAAATCCATGGAAACCTCCTCCCACCACTAGCTAGGGATGGATAATGGTTGCAAAAGACCTAATGTCTTCATTGTTTCCCCTTTGTTCTCTTGACAAACCATGCATTTTTCCAAAAAATTATATGTATCCCCCTGGATTCCATATAAAAAAATATTTCTTTACATGATGATATGTCTTAAAAATCATGAATGCCCCCTATTTAAGATGCATGAAGCTCCTAAATGATCTTGTGTTTGAGGACATAATCCTTACATAGGCACAATCTATATTTATACCATAATGCATTTCCTTTTCACTTAAATTTTTTAGAAGTACCCAAACCATGATGAACATTATGAATTAGGAACTATGTATCCTTGTCATTCACCCATTCAGATCTTGCTTTTTTCAACTAATATTTTTTTCAAATGGTCATTGCACATAACAGTGCCTCAACTTATTCATCCCCCCTCAAAAGTCCATTTTTAGTCACATTATCTTTGCCTTTCCAATAGACTATTTTAAATTCATAACCCAACATTTTAATCACCCATTTTTATTTCTCTTATGATGACAAGTTTTGTTTCAAAAGGTATTTTAGACTATCATGATTAGTATTTACTTGAAAGTGTCTACCCATCAGATAAGATCTCCATTAATTGATTGCATGAAGAATAGCCATCATATCTTTCTCATAGATTGGATTGAGATTATTTTTTTCCTTAATTTGATGACTCATGAATGTAATGGGTCTTCTTTCTTGAATTAGTACTACTCCCATGCCATATCCTAATGTATCACATTCAATAGCAAACATTTTGGAATAATCAGGGATTGACAAAACTAGAGTGGTGCACATAGCCTATTTCAGCTACTCAAATGCTTTAGTAGTTTATTTTATCTAATGGAAGTAATCCTTATTCAAAAATTATATGAGTGGATCTGTTATGCTACCATAATTTTTTACAAATTTGTGATAGTACATTGTGAGCCCAAAAAATCCATGAAGGTTCTTGAGGGTCTTTGGCACTTGCCACTCTATCATAACTTTGATATTATTATGATAAATTTTGACTCCATGTGAAAAAATATGACCTGTGTACTCCACCTCATGGACACAAAAATACATATGAAATGTTTTGCATAAAGTTGACATTATTTTAGAACTAATAGTACCTATTTCACATGCTTCAAATGTTATTCCCAAGTTTTGTTGTATATTAGGATGTCATCAAAAAACACCAACATAAAATTCCTTAAAAAGGCCTAAAAATAGTATTCATCAAAGTCTAAAATGTATATGGTGCATTTTTTATACCAAAAGGCATGACCATAAACTCATAATGGATTTGATGAGATCTAAAAGATGTTTTATGGATATCCACATCTTTGATCTAAATATGATGATACCCAAAATAGATATCTAGTTTGGTAAAATAAACAACACCATGTAATTCATCTAAAAAAGCATCAATGATTTGAATAAGGAAATTATATTTTATGGTGAACTTATTGAGTTCCCTATAATCAAAGTACATCCTTCAAGTGTCATATTTATTTTGCACCATGACCATTAGGGAAGAATATTCACTTTGTCTATGTCAAATAATACCTGCCTCTAACATCTCATGTACCATTTTCTCAATTTCACTTTTCTAATAATATGGATACATGTATGGTATAATATTATGTGGCATGATACCTATAATCATTTGTATGGCATGATCATGTTCTCTTCTAGGTGGTATGCCTTTTGGCATTGTGCCAAAAATTGTTAGATGGTCATTAAGAATCATATATAAATTAAAGTGTGTAGACACATGTGTTGGTTGAAATTCTAAAGAAAATAATTGAGATAAAAATTATTATAAGTCCTTTTTAATATATTTATTTCATTTAATGTTAACTAACTAATTGGGGATGCTTTGTTCATAACCCTTGTAGTTTAAAATTCTTACCTTAAAAATGAAAGTGCATGAACAATTCCAATAAATTCATCTCTATTGTGTCTAAATTTATGATCCATTATACTCTAAAAACATGTCATCCCCACCCATGGGAATATAAAACATATGATAATTAAGTTGGTAGTCCCCCATGAAAATCTTAATACCATGGCATTTTCTATAACAATTAACTATGTCACCATATGTAATCATGACTTGAAATTATGGAGCTAGATAAATAAAATAGTTCAAAAAAATATCCAACTTACTTTTTATGAATTTGTATACTTCCTAAGCTAATCAGCATTTTCACCTTATATTTATTGAGGAATCCCATCCCATGAAGATTTTGAGGAGCACTTATACTTGGAAGGGCTTGATAGGAAATACTAGGGTGAGAATATTTAGATTCCTATGTTGGTTCTCCCATAACCTCACATGCACCCTCATCATCATATTCATCTTCATTGGCACCTTAAATATTGTACAACTTATTTTTATTACATTTATGTCATTTGTTCCACTTTTTATCACAACCATAACATAAACCTTTGTAATGCTTCTCTTTAATTTGTTGAGGATCAATATTGTAGGCTACAAAAATGATGGTGCTATGAAATTACATTCATGTTGATGAGTGAAAGCTCTTATTTTAAACAATTCATTTTCCTCTACTTGGTGTATAAATGGTATGGCTTTTAAAATAGTCGATGGATTACACATACAAACATCAATTTGGATGCTATCCTTGAGCCTCCCCAATAATAGGTTAGTTAAGTTATTCTCAGTGATGTCATCCACCAATAAGGATAGACTATGGAATTATTGAATATGGTCCTTAAAAACACCCATATGTTGTAACTTTTATAATTGACTGAATTATTTTTTTAAGACATTGTTGCAATAATGTATATGTAGTTCCTCATTAAATATTGAATAGGTAATATGAATGCCATTTTTTTCTTTTGAGCACACAACCATTAATACTGAATGAAATTTCCAGGTTACACATAGACAAATGTCATGATCAAATTTTATGCACATGGGTTATATTATATATAAAATAATATTTGTATTGAATTTATTGAGTGGATACTTGCCATAAAAATTACACACTTCCACTTTTAGCAGCGTGTGCTTTGAACTAGTATTGGAGTTGTAATTGTTTTGAGTTGGTGAACTTTATTGGAGTAATGTAGGATTATTTTGTGGAAGTTGAGCCATAATATAGTTCAAATAATCACTCATCATAGATAATTGATCCTTTAAAAAATAAATTTTCCCCTTTACTACATCAAGATCATCCTTCCTTGGCATGTTTTGGATATCTGACTAGATTTGTTGAACCACCTTATAAAATAATAAATCTGAAGTTATTTACTCTGTGCAATCTTTGTAAGGATTTTTTTTGGGTGTCTTGAATTTTCTTACATCTATGAGTGTTCAGACCATCCATGCACAAAACCTAGGATGGAGGGTTTCAAGCCCAAAAGAAGTATACCAATGGATTATATCATTGAGATCATCTTAGATAGATGAATCCAATGACTACTAATTTACACAATGGTGTGAAAAAAATTCCACCTTTTTTTTGGTGTAAAAAAAGACTTTGAAAAATAATGCAATGGAAGAAAAATTAAATTCTTTTTAAATCACAAGTTATGTTTTTTTTCAATTCTTTAGTTATTTAGATGGCCACAACACTAGATCTACAAAAAAACACCACATAAATTGGACCAAATCGATGCTCTGATATCACTTGTAATGAAATTAATTAGTTTTTCACAATAATTGAATAATATATAAAATAATTAAGATCAAAATAATTATATCCATAACAATAATTGATAGAAGAGTAGAATATTTCGTAATATTGAATGAGTTATTTTAAGGGAGAAACCTCCACAATAATACAATAAGAGTAGAATTCATAATATGATGATAAAATACTAACCACTACCTCTTATATATAATTTTCTTAGCCATGGTTATTCCATAGGCTAACCATACTAAGAACATAGATAAATTCAATAAGATAATATGAAAGGCATGTAAGCCATAAGTTGGCCACACATATCCCTAGATGCAATATAGGTTAAGGGCATAAAACTTACTTAGATATACTTGGAATTGATCCAAAATTGATTTACATAACATTATACTTTATCCAAATTCCAAGCTAGTACAATAAAACATTTTAAAAATGCATCCCAAAGTTGTGTTATTGGTAAAATAATAAATATAAACATTAGTAAGTTTTGATATTAGTAAAATAATAAATATAAACATTATTAAATGTCAAATTTATTCAATCCATTGATTATCCTTAGTGGAATTATAATATAGTACCAGTTGTAGAACCTAATAGACATATTTAGTGTTGTATAGATTATCAGGACTTGAATAAATATTTTCTTAACGACATATTTACATTACCAAGAATTGATTCATGATTGTTCAATCTAAAACTTATTATGTGATGTTATCATTCATGGATGGGTTCTCATAATATAAACAAATCAAAATCAATCTAGAGGATTAAGAAAATAAGTCATTTACTACACTATGGGGAACATGTTGTTATGTGGTCATGATGTTTGGATTTTAAAATTTTGGTGATAATTATTAGTGATACATGAATCATGTATTAAATGACTATATGCATAAAATAGTGGAGGATTATATGGACAACCTACATGCAAAATCAAAATAATGACATGATCATGTTTTACATTTGCATTTTTTTTTTGAACGGTTACAAAAAAATAATATGCACTTAAACCAAAAAAATGTGTATGTAGGGTATATTCATGAAAATTATTGGACTACATCATATATTAGTTGTGAATTGAGATAAATCCCAAAATGTTCAAATATATTTCAGACATGCCTCCACGAGAAAGCATATCACACTGTCACCATTACAAGTAAAAAATCTAGGAAATAAAATGTTTTATGGCCCAATTAGCTGATAAGACATAACCCTTCACATGATTACTCATGAAGGATACAAATTTTTCATGTGAAGCAAAATTTCAATAGATTTTTGATGAAATCAAGGAATAGTTACTTATTCCACATATCTCATGCCTCCAACACTAGATAGACCTTTATTACTATACATCTTGGCTATAGATCATTCCTTAGGGGCTTTATCAAAACAATATGATGATGACCACATAGATCAGTTTATGTATTACATTATTCATACATTAGTTGACTATGAGGAAAATTACAATACTATGGAAAATCTATGCATAACTCTTGTTTATGTTGTAATAAATTGCAACACTACATGCTCAACAATGAGACACATGTTATCAAAAAAATTGATCCACTCAAATTCCTTATCGTGAAGACATAATTATTGATATGCATAGTTAAATGGGTAGTTTTTGTTAGTAGAGATTCTTAGATTTCCTTGTGACAACATGATAAGGTTTAAATCATATGGCTATGGTTATATAATCTGATTTATTCAATCTAGTGTATTAGTAGCCACAGAATTAAGACACTTTAGCTCATTATTAATTAATTATGATCCATTAACTTATTCAAAACATACACATTTTTTAAATAGACAAATATATTCAAATAAAATAGGGAAACTAAAATGCACATATTAACATAATAAACTTTCAAGATAAAAATGAATCGATCTCTATATTATTATCTCTCTTAGAACACAAATCAGAGCTATTTTTCCTTTATAATTACATAATATTTATAGAGATGTGAAGAGGATCCATCGCTTCACCTTCATGACCTTTTTTTGTAGCATTGAAGATAATTTTAATATTCTAAATTCATTTTATATACAAATAAAATATTGAATTACATACAAAATAGTCTTGTCTCACACTTATTAGTTATATAAAACTTGTGCAATTTTACACTTCATATTATACTATAAACATTTTATCAAACTAAAATAGTTGTGTCATCCTGAGACATAGTCATAAAGAGTGTATTGAAGACTGGAGAAGGTGTAATTTAATTTTCTAATCTATGGCGTTGGTAAGAAATAAATGATTGTGGTTATCATTTGAAATGTCATTTACTGGTTTTCACCTTTACACACTAATTAACCACCCTTTTGAGTTTTCAACTAATTAGTGTACTAATGTGCCACCCTTTATGGGTTTTAAATAGATTTGTGTAACTAAGAGGCCACCCTTTATGATTTTTCAACCTTCATGGCTCTACTCATAAAAATTATTACCTTCCTAAACTTTAAACTCTTCAAAATTTTACATTTATAGTACCTTATTATGAAGGTAGAGGCATGGATTGTCAATATTAAGTCGATTCCACTTGTGATGGCAAAGAATATATTGGAGCTATTAATGGTGATGTTATTACTACAAATTTAGATGCTAGATGCATTGGTTATGGTGGAGGTTCTTGTTATAGTTTTGGATTTGTTTTCTTCACTCATAAGGCTTGTATGAGTTGGTTAGGTGGGATGAACCTTAGTTCATCAATGATGTGTTGAGTGGAATCTTTAATATTTTATACATCTTACATAAACTATAATAAATTCACCAATATGTCTCATACCATGGTAATTATTGTGCATAGTGGATTTCATCTCTACATGATTTTTTGGATGTCCTTGTCATTGTTGAGATGATTGGATTATGTTATTGCACTTTTTGTTGGATATCTTACATAATAATATCCATTATATTAGTGTATCTCTTAGGCTAGAAACTTAAAAATGTGATATGGAGCATCTCACTCTCTCAAGTGTGCATCCCATGCATGAAATTATCTCTGAGATCAAGATATTCCTTTAGTTGAGTGTCCATCTTAGTCATTCTAGACATCTGACTCTCCATGACTACCTTGGATTTTTCAACCTTGGAGAGGTATAACTTGATTTCATTCCATGAATACTAAATTTGGTTCTTCTAGTCAAGCATGATCTAAGAAATTTAGATTTCATAATGTATTGTAGTATCAAAAACATGCTCATATTATCCAATCAATTTAGACATTAATTTCATTTTTACTCAAAGATGTTGCCTTGAACTTACTAAAGTTGTAACTATTGTGTGATAACTTATTATATTTTAAGATTCATTAGGAGATCCATAATTTTATTATCATATAAAATTACTTGTTATCCCAACACCTATAATACCAATGCTTTCATGGTATCATCTATCATCTTTCATACCTTAGTGAGTTTGTCATAGAGCTTTGCATTCTCTTCTCATAGCTGAGTGTTGTCCTACTCTATATTTGACACTTTTTATGCAATGGACTCTGAGAAGATGGTATCTCTTTCAATATATTTAGCCAAATTTAAATGAGTAATATCTAGTGATACCTCTTAGCTTTTTATTCCAAGTGCAAGTGAAGTCAAATTAGTTGTTAGATGCAACATGATGTACAATTTATGTGATCAAGAGGGAGAATTTTATTATTCATATTGGTGGGGTTTTGATATCCCACATCCAATGTATGTTTCTCTAATATTTGTCATACAATTCCTATTCTTGGGCTCCTCCCTTATTTGATCTTTATATTGAAAATGTGGTTGATGATTATTTTTTGATATTTATGATCAAACCCTTATTAACCTTGGCCATGTGTTTTACAATTTGTTCTGGATCCTTGGATCCTGGAACTTCTAATTCTATTTATTCCTTTTGCTTCTTCTCTTGCTCTTAATTTTTATTGAAAACTTATTCTCCTTTCGCTCTTTCCATGTTTTCTACTAGCTCCTTTGCATATTGTTTGGCCCTTTCCTTTTAAACTTGCTCCTCTATGGATTTATTTGTAAAATTTTCCTACTTGCACGTGTATTATTTATTCTTCTCTTCAGCTTCCTAAGATTTTACATCAACCTTAGATTTATTACATTATTCCACTTTGATTACCCTATAATTAATTTTAATTAATTAATTAACTAGGAATAACTATTAAAATTGAATATACACCATTATACAATAAAATACAAAAGCTAAAAGTACACTATAGACAATAAATTATGAAAGAATAAGGGATATTTAGATATCAATTTGACTATTTTGAGGAGTACATATACTAATCTAAGATTTGATATTGAAAAATTAATCTCTATGAATATGATGCCACTAAAAATAAAGAGTCAAGATATACATGGGCAAGGATGTTACAATGGGACAAGGATGAAGTGTGTTATTGTCTAGTACTGCAGCTTTATAAATTAAAATAATGTGATTATATGAAAATATAGATGGATTTGTCCATGTCTATATGTGATTTGTCTTCATTTTAAACTTGATTTAATGTGAGGATAACTTGTAATAACACACTTTTGATTCCTTCACAAGAAAAAAATGTATATTGAATGTGAAAATGGAGATGTAGGTTTAATGGAATAGCTAAGTTAGCCTCAGGAACCCTTTTATGATTGAGCACTACCTACATATTATAAATGGGCCTCCAACTAATTTATTTATCCCTCCTAAATGTGTGTGTGTGTGTGTGTGTGTGTGTGTGTGTGTGTGTGTGTGTGTGTGTGTGTGTGTGTGTGTGTGTGTGTGTGTGTGTGTGTGTGTGTGTGTGTGTGTGTGTGTGTGTGTGTGTGTGTGTGTGTGTGCAATCATGGATTCAATATAAGATTACATTTCACATGTGAATACCATTCACACAAGTATGAAATAATTTATTCAACTTAGAATCTATAGACTAATCAAATATTAAGCAAGTTAAGTTACTATTTTCAAGTCATTTGTTTATATAAGAATTTATATTTGAATTTAGGGACCCATCTAAACTTAGAAGGACCTAATCAAAAGGAACATTGGACATAAAAAGACTCATTGTTGAACATAAACATATAACTTTCCACATGTTACACTAGGACAAAACTTTGTCACAAGACAAGTCTATAGTACATCCTTGTCCATGTAGTGTGGTCTTGTCCAAAAGGCCTCAAATGAACATAGAAAGATGTAGTAAACAAATTAGGGATCACCTATAGAGAATGGGATAATATTAAACCATAAAATAAAGATATTTTTAGTATATTATAAGAGAAAACACAAAAAACTTTAGTCACCATGTACTAATGAGCCATTCATTCATAAAAAATAATATAAATAAGTAGAATTATGTAAAGATAAGAATTTTGAATAGCTTGTGACAAATTTGGGTGGCTACATTTTGTCCCATTTATTATAGTAAAGAAATTAAGTTACTAGAGTAAAGGAGAAATAAAAAATTGAGTTTAGAAACACACTTTGTCTTCATATGTAGTGCTAAATACCTTGGGTGACCAACTAATTTAACAATTTTGGGAATATTGGTGTATTATTCCTAATTTAGTTAAAGGATCTAAGTAGTAAAATTAGTCAATCATTATGATATAATTAACCTACTAATTTTTTAATTATGATTTTTGTTTATACTTTCTAAAAATATTGAATGAGTAAGGAGAAATATGACTTATCTTAAAATTGTGTTGATCTAACTAAGACAGATGCCAAAATTGATTGTGTAGGACTAGGACACTATTGCAAACTGAGATATAGACTTCATTTTTTAATTGGATAGGAGTGTTGTACTATACAAGAGTGGCACTAACACTATAGTCCACCTCTGTCTCTATTGTTCTAAGGATTTGAGATTTTGGGGTTTTGTTTGATAGGTCTGAGTGACCATGTCTATGATGTTTCAATAGCTTGAAGTTTATAGAGCTCCTTGTAGAGCAGATTCTTTTTTCAAACCCTATATTTTGTTTTGTATTGATTAATTTCAAAAAAGAGTGGGGGGGTTAATGTGTGTAATATTTATTGGATGTGGATCCACACCCCTTATGTGGGCACACTGCCTACATACCAACACTCCAAAGAAGGATCAAACCATATATAGTTCTCCCAATTGATGTGCTTTATGGAATTGATTATATGAATATGTAGAATGATAAAATGGATGTACGTAAGATTGATAGGGACTAGTGTAAGGATTTGAATAAGCTTGTAAGTGTATCAGTTGGTCGTATACAGAGAATAGGGAAGATTAATTGAGTGGTCTTACTTGTATTCTTTCTTGCTTAGTGATAATTGCCAACATTTTCCAAATGATCTTTGAATGGGATTTTATAGAGATCTATTGGTCATGGATTGAATTTACTCACGTTAGGTTGATAAGGAGAAGAATGGGGAACTAGAAAAAATTAACCATTGGGGCCAAAAATGGACTTGGACAATAACACCAAAAGTGAATAGGAGTGGCATTGGTGCTATAGTCCAAGTGTGGTGCTATTATCTTGAGCAAACAAAACCTATGGGGATAGATTAGTCATGAAAAGAGGAGTCTGGCTTAGCTAGGATCAAGTCTAGAAGGCTATAGATGACTAAAATTAGTGAAAACAAGCCTATGATGGTCATGAGAGAAAGCAAGAGATATCTATAGGCTGGGTGTCATTAGCCATGCTCAAGTTACCAATTTTTACATTTTATATGACTATATTTCCCCCACTTTATTCTAATGATGCAACAAAGTAAAATAGAAAGCATACTTGAACTTACTTGTAAGGGTGAAGCTCATGAAGTTGTTTTGATGATGGGTGTGTATAGAGAGATCATGTTTTAAAGTGTAAATTTGCAAGAGAAATAGAAAGTATATCAATTATTACTATATACCCTATATCTAAAAAGTAATGCACAAAAGATGGGTAAGAGAGAGAGGAAGAGAAAAGAATGAATAAACCTCACTGGTTATGCAAACTAATACAAAACCTATTGTACTACTGAGTGATGTTGAGTAATGTTGAATGTGTGTTGAACCAAGAGTAATATCATGAATGGAGCTGAGTGCTCAATTCCCCAAGAGTGGCTCAAGAATATAAAGGATGTCCCTTTGGTTCCATCATCACCCACTACGTGAATCTATTTGTTTATATGTGTGTTGATCGATGTTTGGACTGTGTGTCTAATCCCTTTGAATAGGTGGCTCAATAATACAAAGGCTAGCTAGTCCTTTGGATCTATCATTGCCCCATGAAGTGAAGATATAAACTGATACCAATATAGAATATGTGTCATATGAGATGGCTCTTGAAGCCCATGAATGTACTATGATCTAACAATGTTAGCATGGATATCTAAATCTATGCTATAAATTAGGCCACTCTTGGCCACTATGAAAGATGGAGATTAGGCTTATATGAAAGCCACTTAGGAACTTGAAAACTTAGGAACTCAATAAGTTTATAGGTTAGGTATGTATGAAAGCCATTCCAAAATGATGCCAACCACCTATAGATGGGGTAAGGCACACAACTATTGATAATGCATGGGTAATACTAAATTCAAAAAGAAAAGAAAAAAAATGTGCCATGCACATTGCCCCCAATCACTAGTGTTTGAAACATGGATTTTGATCTAGAAGTCAAATCAACTACAATATCTAAAACTACAAGTGAGAACCATCATGTTGCACATGATGCCCCTTATATCTAGATTCTCTGAGTGAAAGTGTATTAAAACTATTGAATCTAGTCTGAACTGTAGTTGATAAAATTATAGCTAAAAAAATTGTAACTAAACTTACCTTTATGTCTATTTTTGGAAAATCTAGATTTTCTATTATTTGGATAGGAGTGCTAAAAGTGGACACTAGTGGAACTGATGTTATAGTCCAAGTTGGGTGTTATTGTCTAGGGCCAAATCTAGTCACTGTTCTAGATTCTTAACTATCTATTTGGTCTATTCTAACTGGTTTGATGTATGATTATTATTTTAGGTGTTTTGAATGCTACGTTTTCAACTATTAGGAGCTCTAATCTCTATGATAAAACCCCTATTTATTGTCCCCTCTTTTGAGGATAGGAATGAAGACCCTATAATGACAACCCTCAAAAGAAAGAGCCTTGTAAAGATGTTATGTAGAAAAGATACATGATGTAGCAATGATAATTGATAAGATATCTCAAGATATAGAATTGTTTTTATTGAGATATTTTTAGATCAATAGGGGTATGCCTAAATAAATATAATAATGTAATAACATGTGCAATGTATTGAACTAGAATTTAATGTCTAGTTAGTTGTTAGATATTGGTTGGAGGGATGGAGTATGATGTCCATCATGGCATCCAAGAAAGTAATCATGGTATTACAAGTAATGAGAAGTAAACAAGCAACAAGCACACAAGGCAAGAAGCAAGAAGCATACAATAGTGGCCAAGGGGCCAAAAAACCAAGGGACATCACACATGTAACTCAAACTAGAAAGTGAGCATCCAACACATGTTCAAATTCCACATACACATACAATTGAAACAAGCAAGTTTGGAATGAAATCCATAATCACATGGAAGAGTATAGGCAAAGGAAATTGGTAAATTTCCTATGGCACACACATGAATAGAAGAAAAGGAAATTAGCAAATGTCCTAAGGCATATATATGAGACAAATAGGAACTAAGAAGTGCAATCACATCAAGATATGCTAAGCAAGAAATAAAATCATGTAAGAAATTAGAAGTACAAATGCATCTAACTAATCATTTCAAGAACTGAATGTATGCAAAACATTTGTAGTATAAGACTAGATATATGGTAATAAATACATAAGTGGTATATACTAGTGAGTGTTGACATAGTAATCTATGTAAGTTAGTAAATAATGTACATCAACATGATAACTAGAGTGTGTCGTATAGTAATGACATAACCTAGATGGTGTAGTCATGTATAAGATGACCCTAGTGGGTTTGTATATTGATGTATGTCTTGAATGTAAAATAAGCATGCCCCTTCAATGGGTAGAGTGAAGAAATCAAGGAGCTAGATGCCACTACACATACTTAAATAAGATCAATTAAAGGATGGTAATGTAGATAAATTGACAAACAATAACATAGAACAATAAAATGTAAGTCTAACATGATAGTGTAAATGTAAATCATGGATAGTGCATACAATCAAAATATTTTTGGTATTTTGGTATATTTAATTTTTTCTTTGTTTTGAAATGTTATATTGCTTTTTAATTTTGAAATATTTGAGATATTTATAGTCAATCATAAGAAACTATGTACAAGTAAGGCTGAGAAGAGATGATATTGATCGATGAGTCTCATGGGAGACTCCCTACCATGGTGTCCTATATCAAGGAGAGGGATCATGCATGATCATGAAGCATGATGGAAATGTTGAGACTGTGGCTATGAAATCTATATATGTTGTAAATGATTTGAAATCTCTAAAGTATAAACTGATTATGGGGTCCCTCTATAACTATAAGAATTTTATGTAACTATAGGGCTCTTAGGGACCCATCTGTTAGTAGGAAAAGCTCTCTAAACATGTGCTTTATGAGTGGATGCATGATATCTTAATGATACTGATCTAGGTGTGAACACTGTAGCTATAAGCTATCTATAATCCAAAAGTTGTGGAGGTGTATAAACTCTCTGTGTTAGTGATGGATACCTCAACTATGTCTAAATCAGAACTAGAGGAGGAACTATAACTCGTGGAGAAATTAGAATTGGAGATTGAACTAAAATGGGTGACTATACTATAGAGGATGGATTTGAAGTGGGGAGTGGAAACTCATATGGAACTCCACCAACCATAATAACTTTATTAGTGTGAATGAATTTCATGCATCTGTGAAATGTAGAAGGAACTATTTAAAGTTTTTGAATCCATGATTGACCAAGTAACATATCAAAAACTCCTGCATTGGGAATTATAGTGAATGTTGTGGCCATGTGTGTTAGACCAACCTGTAGAGGAAGTAAAAACTCTACCAATGAAATATGTATGTGCCCACTTAATCTATTGATAACTATGTCCATCAGGGTAATATCCTACTTTAAATATACCAAATGCTGCAATAATGTCATAGTGCACATATTCAAACTGGATCCATTATCTATGAGAACACTATGAATAGGATGATTATGAATGTAAGCTATGATAAATATTTCATGATGATATGATAAATATTTCTTGATAATATGAATCATCCTTAATGATCCCCTACTATGAGAAGGAGATGGAAGATATAGTTAGTGTTAGGACTTGTTCCAAAGTCTTAACGTTAGGTTAGTTTTTTGGTAGAAAATAATTTACTATTGTAAATGGGGCATGCATCTTTTATAAAGACACCCCCATAAAATAAATAAACTTAGTTTAATTATTAGGTAGTTTTTATGTTTTATGTTTATTAATTAGATTTGCTTTACGGGTTGTTTTCCCATATTTAGTTGGTTATTGGATTAGTTGTTTTTACCGGTCATTGGTAAAAACTATATAAATCCATGTTTGCATTATGAAAGGGTTAACAGAGTAAAGGCACCCTTATGTACTAGATTTTTTTTGAAATTAATAAAATACTTGTGCACTCGCACTAAGCGGGGACAAGGTTCAATCTATTTTGATCCTGGAGTTATCAGTGGTATCAGAGCATGGTTGGGAGCACGGTGAATTCGAAGGAGGAAGGTGTGATTTCTTTTGGCATGAAAATAAGGTATGCCATATAGTTTTGGTTTAAATATTTTGAAAAATTATTAAATTATTTTAATTTTTCAAAAATTATTTATATTTAAACCTGTATTTTCCAAATACCACTGTTTGGCCTTTTTGGATCATTCCTACTCCATTTTTTCTGAGTTTAACCTCCTCATCTGGCATAAAAATGAATTTTAGCATTTAATGTTATTAATTCATTATTTTTTTGAGCCAAAATCAGATTTGTACGGCCTTTTTATTGAGAAAAACATCTGAATATTTTTATTCATGGCTGCCATTGTGATTTGCATTCATTTCAGCTCCTTTTAAGTCCAAAACCTCTGCAAATCTTGATCAAATGGCATTGAAACCTCTATTTTTGCATTTTAATTGTTAAATCTGGAAAAATCTGAGTTGTACGGCCTATTGTACGGCCTTCAAATGCCCAAGCTTGTTTTTAATCCATTCCCTGCAAAATACACTTCAAAAAATTTGCAAAAACACTGTAAAAATTAGTTTTTAGCAGCCTGTATGGATTTGTATGGCCTAGGTGAGAGAGAGCAGGTGGAGAAAAAGTTTCCAGCAGCAGCCATGGCATCCCAGGCAAACATGGCGTTGGAATAAAACTCAGAAATTTATTATTTGCTATTTCTATAGTTTTTTTCATAAATATTTGCTGTTGGGACCCATCCGGGAGAAGATTGAAGTGCACGCTGAAAAGAAAGGGAAAACGAATTTATTTATTTACATTCTCATGCAATTTTTTTTAATTTTCTCTCATACACAAAAATCTAGTATAAATCTAAATTTCTGAGTATAACATTTTGTAAATGCTCTTAGAGCAATTGGTTAAGTTTATTTTGTTAAAAGCTTGCAAGGGAGGAGGTCAAGGGTTCAAATCCCTTTTTGGAGAAAGTTGTTTTTGCTTTGGAATATGCTTTTTTTGAAAAAGGAATATTCCCTTTTAATTCAGAATATTGTAAAACACATACTTATTGTATTGTGTTATTTATTTTTTCGAAAAAGGGGTGAAATTCAATCATTTTTCTTTCGCATTGTTGTGGTGAGATAAGGGTGTAATTGGTGGAATAAGGTTGTAATTTGGTGAAATAAGGGTGTAATAATTGATTTCTGGTGTGGTTAAGTGCAAAACCCATCAAAAATACTTATTTTCTATTTTACGCTCTACGCGGAGGTTAAGTGCAAAACCCCGTAGAAGCAGTGTCTTGTGCAGTGAGTGTGATATTTGTTTTATTTCTTTCGCATTTTGTCGCACATTTCTCTACTGCACTTACTTTCATTTAAAAATGCTGAAAATTTAGAATTTACTTTTAGATGGTGATAGATTAACAGTTTCCAATTATTCAGATTGGGAATGATTGATGGAGGCTTCACTAGTGTTTAATGAGTTATGGGATATTGTTAAGAATGAAAATCCCACATTACCAATAGAGCAGGCTAAGTTAGATATTTTCAATTTGCATGATTCTAAGGCCTTAGCTCTCATTAAATGTTGTTGTACTCGTGATACGTATGTTCATATTGAAAATTCTCCTCATAGTTACACTATGTGGAAAACATTATCAGATTTGTATGATAAGAAACCTAAGCATAAGAAGATAGATATTCATATGCAGTTGTTTACTTCGTCATTAGATGAGGATGGGGATATGGGAGAATATATGTCTAAGTTGAAAAATATCACTACTGAGTACACTAAGGCTGGTTTTGGAAAACTAGATGATGACCTCATAATTACTGCTGCTTTGAAAGGACTACCAGGGTCCTATAGGAATTTTGTTGAAATGTTGCATGTCTCTGATAAGATCACAAGCATCACCTTTGATAAGTTGGCTGAGTTGCTCATCCAACATGACCTCTCTCTACCCAATAAATCCAAGAAAACTGAAGAAGCCCATATTTTAGAGTCAAAGCCTAGTTCATCTTCATCTGGGCATCAAAACAATAGAGGAAACAATTATAGAGGGGGTCGAGGTTATAGAGGAGGCAGATATCAAAACAGAGGTAGGGGTCATTCACATAATCAACAATCTAATCAATCACATTCACATGAAACAAGTGATCGAGGACATGGTCACAATTCATATAGGGGTAGAGGTCGAGGTAGATCTGACATTCAGTGTCATAGATGTGGAAAATTTGGTCACATTGTCTCACAATGTAGGATTCCTTTTGATAAAATTTAGAGGCCACAAAAAGCCACTAAGACTAACTCTGCTCAGTATGCCAATCATGACTATGATGAATCTAGTAATGTTGCCCATGAATTTGCATTTACTTCTTTGGGGCACATTGATTATGTTGAATATGAGGCAAGAGATGAGCTCACAGATATATGGGTTTTAGACACAGGAGCAACCAACACATGACATTTAGGAGAGATTTCTTTTGGTCTTATAAGGAAGCTTCTCTCTCTCCAGTTGCTTTAGCGGATAAGTCTATGCATACACCACTAGGACTTGGTTCTATTCAAATTCTTCTTCCTAATGGGTCTATAAAATACTTGGAGGATGTTTGGTATGTTCCCACATTGAAGAAACACTTACTTTCTTTGGTAACTATTCGAAAGAAAGGTTATCAAATTGTGCTTGAAAATGGGCTCATTTACATCAATTCAGTGAAAGATAATTATAAAACCATGTATACAGGATATGAAGATGGTAACTTGGTTAGATTGCATTGTAAGGTGCTTCCTCCCAATGTAGAACTTGCAACAGTTGTTGATATAGGTACATGTACTATGTCAACACAGCGGTTATGGCATCTCCGCTATGGACATTTGAATATCCACTCTTTAGTGGATTTGCAGAGATATGGTATGGTGAATGGGTTGCCCACTTTTCGCAAAGATAGTATTCTTTGTGAGTCATGTGTTTTGGGCAAACAAAATCAGGAAAAATTTCCTAAACAGTCATCTTGGAGAGCTAACAAATGTTTACAGTTAGTTCATAGTGATGTATGTGACATGAAAAAGTCATCCATTGGTGGGTGTAGATACTTTGTCTTGTTCATTGATGACTTTTCTAGGATGACTTGGGGGTATTCTTTATGAAAAACAAATCTGAAGTTTTCGCTAAGTTTGTTGATTGGTTACACTTAGTCGAAAAAGAAACAGGTTCACATTTGGCCACTCTTCGTTCAGATAATGGAGGTGAGTATACCTCTAATGAATTTTTAGACTATTGTTGAGAACATGGAATTCATCGACAATATAGTAATGCTTATACTCCACAACAAAATGGAGTATCTGAATGAATGAATAGAACTTTAGAGGGCACAACACGTGGCATGTTGCACTATAAACAGCTTGATGATAAGTTTTGGACCGAAGCCGTTGGTACTGCAGTGTATTTGAGAAATAGGTCCCCCACAGTTGCACTTTTGGAACAAACTCCATATGAGGCATGGTATGGGTTTAAACCCAAAGTTAAACACTTGAAAGTGTTTGGATGTCTTTGTTTTGCTTTGGTTCCTCCTAAACATAGAACTAAGTTGGAACCACGAAGTCGAAAATGCATCTTTCTTGGTTATTCTGAAGATAAAAAGGGGTTTCATTTGCTTGCATAGGATTCAGGCAAATTCATAGTGAGTCAAGATGTAATATTTGATGAATTTGGGACTATGAACACTGCAGAGATTGATTCTCAACTTGATAGATTAGAGAGGAAAAATGCAAAAAGAGATAAGGGTTTGAATAATGGGGATAACTCTTCGAAGTTATGGTATGAGACTCAAATTCCTTCACTTTCCTCTCTTTCATCTACAAGTTCACAGGTTGATGACTTAGAAATTGTTGAAAATTCTCTAAGTCCCCCTTCAAATGATGCACCTAATGAGAATTCTAGAGTCCCAGATTTGAATAATTTGTCTAAGTATCCAAAATGGGCTCAAAGTACTTTTTCTGACTTGACAGCAGATGAAGTTGGTTTAACAGGGCCTAAGAATTCTTGAAAATAGGTGAACTATGCTATGGTTGTTACTACTTCTTCCACTGAGCCATCCACTTTTGAGGAGGCATCTACTGAACATGTTTGGCAACAAGCAATGAAATGTGAGTATGATTCCATACTCAACAATAATACATGGGTTTTAGTTGATCCTCCTACACATGTTAAACCCATCAGATGTAAATGGGTTTATAAGACTAAGTATAAATCAGATGGTTCCATTGATAAACATAAGGCATGACTTGTTGCCAAAGGATATGTGCAACAAGAAGGTATTGATTATGAGGAAACATTTGCACCAATTGCCAAATGGCACACTATTCGTATGGTACTTGCCTTAGCAGCACAAAATGGTTGGAAAGTACATCAGTTGGATGTTAAAAATGCTTTTTTAAATGGTGATTTATAGGAAGAAGTCTATATGAAACAACCTCAGGGTTTTGAACAGGTGGGTGCTGAACACAAAGTGTGTAAATTGACAAAAGCTTTGTATGGACTCAAACAGGCACCCAGGCCTTGGTATGAGAAAATGGATTCATACTTGAAATCCATTGGTTTTCATCATAGTGAATCAGATGATACTCTCTATTTTCGAGTGCAGGGTAAGAAAATGGTGATATTAGTTCCCTATGTTGATGACTTGTTTATTACAAGTAATGATGAAAATCATAACAAGTCTATGAAGAAGGAATTAAAAGATGGGTTTGAGATGATAGATCTTGGACTTCTTCACTACTATCTAGGCATAGAGGTAACTCAAAAAGAGCATAGTATTTTCATTTCACAATCTAAGTATATTTCTGAGTTATTAGAGAGGTTTGGCATGAGTCATTGCAAACCTGCCCTCACTCCCATGGAAAGTAACTTGAAATTGTCTAAAGATGATAGCAGTGCCTTTTTTGATGGCACCACATATAGACAATTGGTGGGAGGTTTGATAAATTTGATGACTACCAGGCCCAATATTTCATTTTCAGTTGGAATTTTATTTAGGTTTATGCATGAGCCTAGAGAAATTCATTGGCATGCAGTAAAACGAGTACTTCGTTACCTTTAGGGAATGAAAACATATGGCCTTGAATACCGCCGCAACAAAAACTTCAAACTTGTTAGATATTGTGATGCAGATTTTGGTGGATGTGTGGATGACAGAGTGTCAACCACAGGATACACTATGCATATTGGTTTAGCTGCCATTGCTTGGTGTTGTAAAAAGTAGGATATAGTGGCAAATTCATCAACAGAATCAGAGTATATTGCAGCATGGGATGCTTCTAGAGAAATTATTTACCTTCATCGTATTCTTGAAGATCTTCAGGTTTCTCAGTTTGCTCCTACACAGTTATACATTGATAATCAGAGTGAAATCAAGATGTCCAAGAATCCAGTGTTTCATGCCAAAACAAAACATATGGATGTCAAATACCATTATCTGCGAATGTTGGTGGCAAAGAAAACTCTTGATCCACTATATTTCCCAACTGCCAATCAGACAGCTGATATCTTCACAAAACCCCTTAACAGAATCAAATTTGAAAAATTCAGAAAAATGCTTGGTATGTGTCCAAAGACCTGACTTTGGATCATAGGGGGGTTTGTTAGGACTTGTTCCAAAGTCTTAACGTTAGGTTATTTTTTTGGTAGAAAATAATTTACTATTGTAAATGGGGCATGCATATTTTATAAAGACACCCCCATAAAATAAATAAACTTAGTTTAATTATTAGGTCATTTTTATGTTTTATGTTTATTAATTAGATTTGCTTTACGAGTTGTTTTCCCGTATTTAGTTGGTTATTGGATTAGTTGTTTTTACCGGTCATTGGTAAAAACTATATAAATCCATGTTTGCATTGTAAAAGGGTTAATGGAGTAAAGGCACCCTTATGTACTTATTTTTTTTAAATTAATAAAATACTTGTGCACTCACACTAAACAAGGATAAGGTTCAACCTATTTCGGTTCAGGAGTTATCAGTTAGCAATGTGTAAAAATTGGTCAATGATAGATGTCAAATCTATAACCTAATTTCACTTCCTCACAAGGATTAATGCAATAAGGATGTCCTCATCTTTCTCAGGTATCTACTAGACAACCATTGGTTCAAAATGTACCACAAATCCAAAGATAGGGTCTTAGTCCACAAGTTCCCACTCAACAACAAGGTTTGATTGGTCGGTAACATGTCCCTTTTCAACCATAGTAGGAAAAGTATAGTTATATCTCTCTATCCCAACCACAAAATCCCCCAAGTTAAACCTTTATCACCAACCCAAACTAGAATATCATGTAGCCAAATTTGCAATTTCAAGTACATCCCAATCCACGTATGTGTATTCTTGGTCCATTCCCCAACCTAGCCAATTTACCACAACATGTATATCCATCATTCCTTAGATAAAGTGTTCCAATTATGACCTCCCATCCATTTACCCAAACCAACATTCTCCTTCAAACCAATATCCCTTCTAGTTTCCTATCCCAAGAATTGTAACAGATGAAGGATGCAATTGTTGCCATTCAAGCTGGGAAGCAGACTAAAAAGTTCAAATTGGATGACAGATGTTCCTATCCATTCAACATGGATTATTTGTAGACACCATTTCCTCTAGGATATGAACCACCAAAATTTGATAAATACAAAGGGAAAGGCAATCCTAAGGCTCATTTGACCAAATTCTTTATTGCTGCATGTCAACTAGTGGCATATAGAGACATATACCTTTTTCTACTATTTCCAAGAAGATTGGTTAGACAAGCTTTGGAATGGTTTTTAAAGTTACTCAAGAATTTAGTAACAGACTTTGATGATCTTTTTGATAAATTTATGTAGCACTTTTCCTATAATATTGAGCATGAGATTTATTTAGTAGACCTAACACAAGCAAAGTATAAATCTAGGGAGAGTTTTGCAAGTTATTTATAATGATGGAGAGCCCTTTCAAGTCATTTCACCCATAGTTTACTAGATAAACAATTAGCCACTGTGTTTATTAAAAAATTTCATAGTGAGATAGCCTATCATCTATAACTACAATGTGCACATATGTTCAAAGAGATCATTGACAAAGGTTTGTTGATCGAGAGAGTGCTCATAAATAAAATAGTCATCAATATTATTTCAAATAATTAAAATCAAGGTACCAATCATGAAAATGACCAACATCCCATCCAACTGCAACAATCACAACTGACATAAGCCAAAAACCATGAAAGACTAAAGCAATTCAACCATAATGGGAATGTTATGGGAAATGGAGTAACTAAATATCATCATGTCTAAACTATGTAGACATCATCTACACCACGTTTTCAACCTACTCCTACCCAAAAACCTCTCCAACTAATTGTACAAGCATAACAACCAAAACCTACACAACAAATACAATAGCCATTACCATTGCAAACCTCTCCACCTAAGAGAACCATCCCTGCACATCATGTATTTAATGACCTAGGATAACTTATTGAGTTTGTATTTCACAAGCTTACTATTACTAATCTAATTATTTGGCCCATACCAAAACATTATCCACAAGGCATTCCTTATCCTGATTGGTATTGTGAAAATGAATTATGTGACTATCATCGGGTCAACGGGCATAATCTATGAAGATGGTTCTAAATCAAGAATTTAATCAAGAATATTTTGGATAATGGGGAGATAAAATTGGATAATGGTGATTTCACTTCCAATCAAACTCTTGGGATCTATCAAAACCCCTTTCCTCAACATAACAATCAACAACAACAATGACTAGTGCAACATTAAAATCAATAGTATCAAAATCAAAGGTTAAACCAACAAAATAAACAAAATAAGTAGTAAAACCCTCAATTATAGAATAATAAATAAAACCAAGGTCAAAATGGTAACAACCAACAAACCTACCATGTAGTTGCACATGACTACAATGGGGTTGTAGGTCATATTACAGGGGGTAGTGTTAATACCATCTCCATTAATCCTAGACCAATCACTAATCAGCCTAGACCTTTGCTAAACAATAATATTTATCCAAATCACATGGATAATACTTCTTTGACCTGGGAGTGCATAAAAGCAAACTAGCAAACTAGGACTTCCCCTTTTGGATCTTATAGTGATAACATGTCCTTGCCATGTGACCACATACAAGTATACTGGCAACTGATACTTGTCCTATCTAGTCCCACACCATTCCTAACATTGATTAGTAGTAATGGTCTAGTATTTAATCTTGATTGTGAAATCACAACTCAAAGGTTGAATATTACTATCCTAGGCCCATAACCATCTGCCACTTTGCCTATCATCCAACCAATTGTTCAACCTCAGAATAAACCATTCACTACTGACCAAGATAAAAAGTTTGATATTGTGGAACAATTGTAGAAGACACTAGCACAAATTTCTATTTTAGATTTTTTGTGGATGTCAATAGTCTATAAGAACATCTTGAATGAGTTTTTGACCCAATGCACTATTTCTAGTGACATATCCCTTGATAACTTTGAAGCTTTGGTTAGACAGCTAGCTCTAGCCCAACAAGTCACATTCAACCAAAGCAATATGTATTCCATTGGCCCACTTCATAAGAACCCATTATACATTGAGGTTTGTATTAGATGGCATAAAGTGAAACATGTCCTTATAGATAATGGAACTAGCCTCAACATAGTGTCTCTATAGCTCATCAAGCTTCTTGGGTACATAATGACATATCTACAACAAATAATAATAACTATTAAAGCCTATGATAATCAAGAAAGAGAGTCATAAGGCACCATTAGTTTTTTAGTTATCATTGGGCCTTTGACCCATGATATGCTTTACCATGTGTTGGATCTTGAGTTATCTTACAATATGCTTCTAGGTAGGCCTTGGTTATATGAGATTCATGTAGTCCCATCAACATTGCACCAATGTATCAAGTTTTCCCACTTAGGGATGGAAGTGAATATTCTAAGAGATTTACACCCGTATGAGTATTGCAAGCATCTTGAGGCTGATTTTTAAATCTATAATTATTAGTATGGTATGAATCCAATTTACAAGAAAGATAGAGGAAAAGCTATACTTATTAATCCTTCATCAGATAATTACATAGATCATAATACCTTAGATTGCATTTCCCACATGCCACCTCCTGAAGCTTCTAATCATTTCACCATTTTAGATAATGGACCAAGAAAATAAGTGACCCATGATACATTTCATATTGCTGATCTTCCTCAGAATCCAAAAACCTTTAGGTGACCTAAGGTCATCTGAAATATGCATTGGCAATGAAAGAACAAAGATAAGGGACCTATCACATTTGTACTAGCATCTAGCCTAGGACCTAACCCTCTTGAAGGGGATGAATCATGGTTATACAATGATGACCAAGCTGATTGTTATAAAATGTAAAGTATCCTATTCCCAATAGGATCATGGAGTGTCATAATTATGAAGGAAGAGGCCTCGAACTAAATCAACAATGAACTATTAAGCTAATTTCCATGACTAAGTATGAAAGACCTTATGGACTTAGACTTAAACCAATTGGGGATGACCCCGCATATCTTATTTAAACTCCATTACCAATGACTAGTGATGATGATGCCAATAGTGAAGCAGAGTCCCATCATAGCCTTACCTTTGATAACCTAGCTAAAACCAACCTATTTGATAAAATGCCATTTGTACCCTTACCTAAGCCATTCATCGTAATCCATTTCTATTATATTATCCCTAACTAATAAATTGGGACCAACAAGAATCCAATCTACCAATTTATAAGTTCTAGAATGATGAGGCATTCTATGATTTCTTAGGACTTAAAGACAATGTTTCGTTGGGAGATCACAAATTAGGATTCTCAATCACATTGGATCTTATAGCCTATTTTTGAGAGGAGTGAACACCCTTAGCCAAAAAAAATAAGTAAAACATTGAGGTCCCAAAGTGAAAACCTCTTTGAGGCACTTTCTAACCAAGGAAAAAGTAAAGATAAAGGCCAATCTAGTGGTGACAACTTATTTCATGCACCATTAGATGGGGGTGTTCATTCTTCTTCAAATTTAGATGAGAAGTCCACCAACGATGACCTTGCCTGTGGATTAGAGTTTAGCTTTGAGAAATAATAAGTATTTGATCAAATACTTCAATAATTTTTGACTATTTTTGTTACATGGCTAGATCCCCCATTAGGGGATTTAGATTCATCATGCCTAAGAGAAGTTGAAGAGCAAGTCCTAACAGAGGACCTTGACATAGTCCAACATTTCAAGTCACTGACTACTATCCTAGAAGATGGTTTAACCCTTCTAGTCAAAGATACAATAGAGGTGAATATCAGGACTCCATCAAACCTAAAATGGACAAAATTAGGAGCATCTCTCACTGAGGAGGAATGTGATGTCTTTGCAACTCTATTGAGAGAGTTTGTAGATATTCTTTTATCAGCCTATTCTGGCATACCAAGTTTAGATCCTACCTTAGTTCTGCACCAACTTATGGTTAATCCTAATGCCAAATCAGTAAAATAAAAGTTATGTAAGATGCATCCTCACATTTCTATATTGGGAAAGAAACATTTGAAAAAACTCTTAGAATCAAGATGTATTTGATCCATTGACTACTCTAAATGGATCTCTAATGTTGTACCTATTAGTAAAAAGCTTGAAACGATTAGAATTTATACTAATTTTTGAGACATCAATAAAGCTTATCCTAAAGATGATTTTCCCTTGTCTAATATCAACATGATCATTGATTCTATGGTAGCTTATGAAATGCTTTCACTTATGGATGGCTTTTTAGGATACAATTAGATCAGAATATCACTAGAATATCAGTATAAAATAATGTTCACCACTCCATGGAGAAAATTTTATTATCAAGTGATTCCATTTGGCTTTAATAATGTTGGAGCTACATATCAAAGGGCTATGATTATCATATTCCATGATATGATGCATTATATTATTGAATACTATGTCAATGACATGTTAGGAAAATCCAAACCTAGGGCTAACCATTCAACAGTGCTACGTAAGATATTTAAAAGACTACGAGAGTACAAAGTTAGACTAAATCCAAAGAAATGTGTGTTTGGTATAACCTTAGGTAAATTACTTGGCTTCATCATGTCTCTAGATATATTAAAGTTGATCTAGCTAAATTTTATGCTATAACTGAGATACCGCTACCAACTAATTTAAAACAACTTTGTAGTTTGTAGGGTAAGATCCAGTCAATCTGATGCTTCATCTCTCAATTAGCAGATAAGTGCCATCCATTTACACACCTTTTAAACAAATAATTTCAATTCCACTAGGAAGATCATTGATAAATAGCTTTTCAATAGCTTAAAGATTATCTTGTCAATCCACCTATTTTATTACCTCCTATACTAGGAAAGCCATTCTTATAATACTTATCAGCTACTGACCATGCTCTGGGGGCACTCTTGGCTCAACATGATGACAAAGGAAAAGAGCATGCTATATACTACCTAATTCATACCTTGGTTACATATGAACATAACTATGCACCTATTGAAAAAGCTTGTCTAGCCATAGTTTTTATAGCTCAAAAACTACGTCATTACATGTTGAATAATAAAACTATGGTCTTTTCCAAACTAGATCCACTCAAGTATCTAATAGCTAAAATAGATTTAAAAGGTATAATAGCTAAATGGATCATGCTTCTTAGTGAGTTTGACATAGATTATGTCAATCAGAAGGCAATTAAAGGACAAGTTCTTATAGATCAACTTGCTGAAACACCTCTCACAGACACCTAGCCACTCATGTTTCAATTTACTGATGAATCTATCATGGACACACCCCTTGAGGAGCAGCCCTAAAATTTGTATTTTGATGGTTCATTCACTACACATGGATTAGGGGTAGGCCTATTATTTATTACACTACAAGGGGATATAATCCCTAAATCATTCAAAATCAACTTTCTTTATACAAACAACATGGTCAAGTATGAAGCACTTATTATAGGACTTCGATAAATAGTGCATTAGAATATATCTCATCTTAATGTTTATGGTGATTCTCAATTAATCATCAATTAGGTTAGAGATAATTTTTATAACAAAGATGACAAGTTGGTTCCATATAAAGCCATGGTTGACACTCTTAAAAAGCAAATTGCCAATATTCAGTTTGAGCATATACCAAGGGCTAGTAATAGAATTGTAGATGCCATGGCTACTATTAGATTTATAATTCAAAAAATAGATAAAGCTAAAGAGTATCAGTTCCTCATCAATAATTTGTTAGCATCAGCTCATAAACCTTTAATCATTGTCTGATTTGTGATATTATTAGTCCTAATTCTATTTGGTACTTAGACCTTTACAACTACCTTCATGACCAATTTATGCCAGCTAACCTATCTAAAAAATAAACAAAAACCTTAATTCATCATTCCACTCATTATACTTTACTTGGATCCACTCTTTACCATCATAGCTTTGATGGAACTTTGCTTTGTTTTTTAACTTTGATAGAGTCTATGTTATCATTAAGAGAAGTTCATGGAGTATGTGGAGCCTATTCTAGCGGGGTAGTCCTATCTAAAAATCTCTTGAATACTAGTTATTATTGGTCCACAATGGATGCAAATGCCACTATATATGTAAATAAATGTGACAAATGTCAATGGCATGCTAATTTGATTCATGTCCAAGCAAAAACTTTGAAAATGATGTTGACAACATGTTCATTTTCTACATGGGGACTTGACCTCATTGGAAAGATCAACCCCACTTCATTTGATGGCCATAAAAATGTCCTTACTACAACCAAATATTTCACTAAGTGGGTTGAAGCTATACCCCTCACTTATGTGACTAGAAAGCAAATTTCCAAATTCATCTTCAACCATCTCATATGTCGCTATGGTATCCCTTATAAAAATATATTTGATAATTGAGGATCATTCAAGAACAAAGATGTATACCATTTGTGTACTCAATATAACATCACACAACATTTTTCTATGACATATTACCCTCAAGGTAATGGCCAGGTTGAGGCATCCAATAAAACTATTGTCAACATTCTCAAAAAGATTGTCAATGATGCCAGTCATGATTATCACTTATAGATATTCCCTACCCTTTGGACATATCATACCAATCATCATACCCCCACAAGATCCACCCCATACTCACTTGTTTATCGTACTGAAGCCATCCTTCCCATTGAGGTCAAGTTGCCTTCACTATGCATCTCTTTCAAGCATATCTTGGATGATCATGACTATTGAGTAGATCACCTACAAGACCTAGATCTACTTGATGAAAAATGCATAGCTATGCTCAAAAATCTTCAAGCATATTAGAATCAACTCAAAGGCCACTATAATCAGCATGTGAAGTATATAATATTTAAACTTAGTGATATTGTTCTTAAAAAAAACCAAAAGAATACCATGGCCAACAAGAAACATAAAGGGAAATTCAAACCAAACTAGATAGGGCCTTTCATCATCACTATTGATTATAGATTAGGAGCACACAAGCTTGCCACACCAGACGGTGATAAAATTTTCGAGCCAATGAATATTATATATCTCAAATGGTACTATGCTTGAATGTTAATGAGTATTATCTGTAAGGACTATTTTAGTTATACCATTTTAACACTATTCTTATTTATACACATACTACCCTTATTCATCCTCTTTCTCATATCTACTTTCCATTTTTGACCTATCGACCCAGTGTGTTCTAAAGCCTAGCCCATTTGAAATTGGTTTTTATCATTTGTTATGTAGTTTCATCATCAATGTATCTAATCAATTCATTAGTTAGTTTATTTATTTTAAATAGGGAGTGTATCTTGGGATAGTGTTGTTGTTCCCAAAATTAGCTATGCTCATTTTTGGAACAACCCCTACGAAACTTGTCTATTTCATATTTTTTCTCTCTAAGTTCATCTTTCGAGGAAAGTTTTCCTTGTTCTCTTATTTGCTCAACTGGCATCATTCAAAATTTGTAACATTCCCTTGTTGTGTTTTCCCAAAAATGTGAAAAATGTTACGATCTTGATCCAGCTAGATGAAAAAATTCTCATTTCTTAGAGTTAGTCATTTTCTTTAGTTTACATGTAGAGGTGGCAAATTTTTTTGCCCTTACATGTTATTTTGTATTTTCCATCTAAGAGCGGCATTTTTTTCTGCCCTTACATCCGTCATGCACAAGTGGAAAAATTTACTACCCTTGCATCTTTGTTGTCTTCCATGCAGGAGCAGTGATTTTCACCACCCCTGCATCTCTTTCTTACCTCCCATGTAGAGGCGGTAATTTTTGTCACCCCTACACAGTCTCAATTTTTGCATGCAGCATTTATGGTTGCACACACCGAGTGGTTGGGGGAAATTTTCACCCCCATTTAATCTCTTTCCTCCCTCATTTTAATCCATTCTTCCATTGCTTCTTCTCTTCTCTACCCCTGGATGATCAAGTGAGCAAGAGGAAGAGCATTTTTGCCAGATTCGAGCCTCGTTTCATGTTGTGTTTTATTTTTGTTTTCCCTTCTCTTTTTATGTTATTTTTCTTTCTTTTTCTTCAAGCTTTACTTTTTCTTCTTTTCTTCTTCCCCTTCCTCATTTTTCCATCCAAACTCGTCAGAATCTCCCCCTCTTCTTCATTCTTTCCCTATTGGTCGTTTAATCATTATTGGGGCAGTGAAAATCCACTACCCTTAGAAAACCTAACAGTCATTCCAACCCATGTAAGGGTGGCAAAAATCACCACCCTCACATGTTTTTGACCATTCCACCCTATGTAATGGTGGTGATTTTCACCACCATCACATATGTTCATCCGACCATGTATATTGGCAGAAAAAATCATTGCCTTTACATACCCTTTGCCCACCACATGCAAGGGCGGTGATTTTTTCCACACTTACATCTAACCTATCAAAGATGCATAGGCAGCAAAAATTGCTGCCAATGCATCTCTAACTTTCAAACCATGTGCAAGGGTGGTGATTTTTTCCACCCTTACATGAAAAATTTAACCTCTTCCACATGCAAGGATGGCAATTTTTTCCACCCTTACATGAAACATTTAACCTCTTCCACATGAAAGGGCAACAATTTTTGCCACCCATGCATGCCTTCTCCCCATTTTTCAATAACTCTAGGAAATTTTCATTTTTCCCATTTTTTGAGCCTGGTCCCTTTTCCTTCTACTTTCTAACCTGCTCTCACTTCAGCCCTTTCAAACACATTTCCCTAGTCATGATCACCCAACGTGTAATTTCCCCAAATTGCCAATATTTCTCCTAATTGCGCGATCATGACTCTTATCATAGTTTCTCCTTGAGATCCTTCTTCGTCAACATACTTTCAACAAAGGCTCATCCTGATGACTGAAGTTGATTTAAAGAAGTTGAAGATGATGAAGTGCCAATATCAAGATGTTTTTCCAATCACCTCAATCACTTCTAATGTCAATGACATTAGGGACACAGAGATCAGGCACGTAGATATGTCTGAGTTCATAGAGAGAACCAAGGTGAAAAATTTGAGCTCTAAAATGAAAAGGATAATTAAAAGCAATATCCATTTGGTCTCCCCTTTTCTTGTGGTGGCACATCACATAGAGTTCATCCTCTAGTGCACCCAATTCTATAACAAAGAGACCAGAGCTGTGTCAGATGCTAGTGGCAATGTAGTAATTCGACTGGACCCTGAGTTCATTGATAAAGTTTTCATGTGCCCTCCTGCTACTGAAGTATTGAAGATCAACTTCATCAAAGCACAAAAGGAATATGACAAAGATCGTAAGAAGGTAAATAAGGTGATCAATAATAGATGGCTCAAGACTCCCAGAGCCAACTTGTCTAGATGGCCATGGAGCTTTCCAAGGAGTGACTTTATAGAAGAAGTTGGCAACTTAATTACTCTTCTCAGTAGAGTACAAGGTTTACCATCTTCTTCTTAATTTCATGAATGGATGTATCCCTTCATCAAGATAATTATTCAAGGGAAATAAGTCATTTTTTGGGGTGAATAGATCAGCAATGCTCTGCATGAGCAATTGACAAAAGTGTCTACTACCTCGAAGTTCTATATGACTTCATACCTAGTGAACATTGCAGCTTCAATGAGAACCTTTCCAAGTTTGACATCAAAGGGAGATAGAAAAACAACCCCTGTATATCAATATTACCCTTAGCTAACATTAAAGGGATCAATCCATCACTTTAGGAGGGTAAATGATGCCTTCATGGTATTTTTGTGCTTCTTCAGCTCTCAATTAGAATAGAAAAGAGTATTAGATGAAGCCTGGACTATTGTCAATGACTTTGGCTTTATGTTCTTATAATTCCCTACTTTTTTCTATATGCAGGTTGGCTTTTTCCAAGGCTATCCCTATATACTCCATATATTTCCTTCTGATAAATTGATCCTGATGGAGCTGTGTAGACAAATTATTGTTGTACACAATAAACAAATGGAACTTAAGAAACCAAGTTTTAGGTTCCCCATTAAAATTGGTAGGTACTCAGTGTTGACCACTACAAAAGCAAGGGCAATGGAGACCTAAATGCAACTTGTCACCATGAAGCATTTCAAAATAAGGTCCAAATTTGATTACAAAAGTGTCAGAACATGATCAGGAGAAAGACTCAGTTCCATGAGCCCATGATCGAAGACATCTGGATAGATTTAAGGATAACAAAAGATATCAAGAAGATGGACTACAATATACTATCTCTGGAACAAATCAAATATCTAGGGCTCGCTGATATTCCTCCAAATCTAGTAAATGATAGGGATTTGGTCAATAGCAAGTATCTTGCTGAATAAGTCGCTAACTCTCCTCTTCCTCTAATTTAATCATCTCAAAAAGAGTTGACCTCTTTGAGGATGAGATTCAAACCTATATTGGCTAACACCAATGATTGGTTAGCCAATAAGGGGATCACATTAAAAGAATTTATCATGGGATCAGAGGCTAAATTCCAAAAAGAGATAAGGAGGAGAGCAAAAAATAGAATAAAGAATAAGAGCAATGTTTCTTCTCCTTCTATGCCCCATAAGCCTAGAATCATTTTTGTATCAAAGAAATAAAAGGTTGCTAAGAAAGAGCTAGAGTCAACAGATATAGAGGTTGAGAAATAAAGTGCCCAAGAATAAGTAACAGAATAGATGGAAACATATGATAGGCCTGCATGTCAGCAGGGGCAAAAACTCTATCTCCACAAGAGGTGGCACAGCTAGTCACAAGAATTTCTTCTTCTCCACCCCACTCACCTATTGTAACTCCTTCACCCATTTCTCCCATTAGTATTCCCTCTTATAGAGCCACCTCTCCTTCTAGAGTTATTTTTGGCAACCCTCAAGGTGCTTCTAGAGATGTTTTTCAATCATCAGGATCCATCCCCAGTCTATCATCTCCTTCTTTCAACATCAGAGATAGTTCCACCTTTGACCAATTAGTGATAGGTATAATTTTGCCTTATACTATGCCCATTACACTTGTTGTTCCCACCAGTAGTGTAGGTGTTACCCCAGTGACACCAACTACATGGACTGTTATTACGGTAAGTGATTATGCTCTCCCGCCTTGGTTATCAACTTTCACAGCCAAAAGAAAAAAGAAAGCCATCTCTCTAGATGACTTTGACTTTGGTAAGATAGTACTAGTGAAAGCTAAGACCCCCAAGATGCCAAAAATCCTTCTAAAAATGATTGGAGGTAAGGGGCACAAATTTCTAGAGATAGCCAAACCTCCACAGGATGTGACTCTTGAGAATTTTGATATGAGTAGCTACTCCATTTCTCAAGTTGAGTTAGGGAAAATAAATCATGAGGGCACTAAAAGTGATTTTCAATCTACGATGGATATCATGGTCCAAAATTTTGATAGAGAGAGAGAGATGAAAGATCATTACAAAGTAAAAGTGGAACAATTGACCATAGTGATCACGAGATTCACTTTAGCTCCAGAAGCGGTAACTCTAGAGGTTTTCTCCGTAGATGATCCTGTAATCTAGAAAGCAAAGAATACCTATTTAAAGGGAAAATTACTTGAATATTACCTAGATAAGATGCATGCACAAGGGATTTCCTTGTTTACACAAGTGGCCGAGAAGACAGGTAAAATGAAGAAAATGAGAACAAAATTAGAAGACCTTCTCTATATTATTTCTCAAGATATTGATAGCACAAATAAATATCTTAACAAGTGGACAAAGATGAAATCACTAAAGAAACATACCTTAGTATCAATCAACGTCATTACTGATAGAGATTCTTATATTGAAATCAAAGAATCGCTGATATACAGGATCCAAGTACTTAAGGAACTGATCAGTGACCTTGAATCTTCCAAGGATGCCAGTGAAGAAAGTGACACCAGTCTATTGAAAAATTTAGAAGAGTTTCCTTTTAGACTCACCTCTTGAGATAACCAATTCATTTTAGTAGAGGAAATGGTTTAGGAGTTTGAAGGTATGATCTGAAGGGAATTTGAAGAAAAAACATTCTTAATGACTTTTGTGGATAATATTTTAAATAATTAGTTAACTCTAGACAATCTAAGAACCAAGTTAACTAGTCACACCAAGTCAATCACAATAGTGAGAGATGATACGGTTAGAGCTAAGATGATCTTCAAAAATAATATTGTGCCAGACAGTATCAGAATACAAGCATCTATCACCATGTATGATGCTCATCTGAAGAAGTCTAATGACAAAAGTTGAACTATTCTTCCATAATTTCTTCTTCATTCTACTCATGTACTTTGTAGTTGACTTGGGTTTTTTTTCACATGTAATTTTGTAATATGTAATTACATGTAAAAATACAAAAAAGTCCCAAAGTCAATGGAGACTCATCTTTGACTAGGTTTTCAATTTTTAAGTCTTTTTCCAATTTTGAAGGTTTTTCCCTATATATATAGAGGGAGCCTCTTTTGTAAAGATATCTCTGGATAATTGAGAGCAAAAACTCTACCAAAATTGAGATGCTTCATGAGACTTTGATCTCAGCTTGTAAATGATATTTTCTTAAATGAATGAGAAGCAAGTTAGTTTCAGACTTTGTGTTGAAATAATCTGTGTTACTTAGGGGATTGTTCTTAAGTTCTTTTTCCCAATAATCTCTCATATATTTGATTAAATAAGTAAAGTGTGTGTGAAAATTATTCAAAGATATTCTGAAGGATATTAGAAAGACTTTGAACTGCTTCTATCCTTTGTGATTGCATAATCTGTTGTAGTCTTAGGTGAAGACTTTGAGCTACACTTAACTCTATTGTTACGTATGTTTCAAATCAAAAAGGGAAGCAATGTAAGACTTTATGCTTTTTGTGGGTTTCTCATAGACCTTTTACTACCTAGAAAGAATTCATGTTGTTTATTGTAGACCACTTTTGAAAGAAGAGAAGCACCTTCTATCATTTCACCAGGATTTCTCCTATCTTTGTGAACATCATCTCTAAAAAAAGAGAGATGGATGGTGTCATCCTACCCTGAGTGTTATTTTATGCTTATCTATATATATATTTAATATATAAGTATTTTAGAATAGGGAACCTCCCCTTGATGAGAGGAGAGATTTATCTCACTGTGATGTGGTAAACCCACACTTTTTGTTGTATAAATCTCCTTGTACTGTGGTTGATATACCCATTTTGCCATCAGTTAGCTGATGACAAAATATTCACCCAAAAAGTGTGACAAAAGTTTTGGTAGTTACATCCTTTGTTTGTTAGTCCTTTCTTACCACTAGTCTTGCTACTAATTATAACTACCTTTGGGCAAATTAATACCATTGATCTATGCCATTGTGTCCTAGTTATAACCACCTATGGGTAAATTAGGGGCAATACTAATAATTGACATACCAACTTGCCACTTCCTATGCTATACTATGTCTTTTTATCAATTGTGCCTATTTTTTTTGAATTGGCTGCCACACTAGTCAAATTCCTCCACTAAAATGGTAGAACTACAATGACTTGAGGTCCTATTTTGGGAGTATGTAGGAAATTCTCAATACTTGTTGAGGTTATCTCAATCACCCTTTTCCCCATGCTTTCACCATTTTTTGAGCAACCTAAGCCACCCTCTCACTATTTTTTAAGCAACCTAAGCCATGTTCTCACCATTTTGTAAGTATCCTAAGCCATGATCTTGCCATTTTTTGAGTAACCTAAGTATGAACGCTCTCATCATTTTGCAAGCTTAAACCATTTGGTGTCTCATCATTCTTGATTGAGTTAATATACCTTCAAAACACTTCCAAAAAAATTCTAAAAATTGGTAGAAATAAACAAAAACATTGACCACTTCTTTGCCTTAAGGATTCTAGGAACCATTACTAAGTTACAAGCATGTCACTTATCATTTAGTTTACCCATCCTTTTTGGCATTTTTCTCTCACATAGTTGCCATTTTTCAAGACCATTCCTATTCTTTTATCACATCCATTATATTTATTTTCTTTAGTTATCACATTCTTCCCATTCCTTGGGAGAACTACATTTGTCCTGAAGTTATTTATTGGATATTACATCCGTGGAACTATGTAGGCAATGCCCACTTGCCTAGTGCATATGGAGACAACTCAACCACCCCCTTCCTTTTCTTTTATTCCTTCCTTTTTTGTTCATTTGTTAAGTTGTCATCTATTTTATAGGGGTAATATTCATCAAGTTTTTATTGTATTGTTTGTTTGTTCATTTTTATTTATTTATTTTATTTATCTACCTATTTGTTTGCTTTTGGTATTGTTGCCTTGATTTAGTCTATGTGTGTTCAATAGGTGATTTCTTACCCACACTTACACTTGAATCCATCCATATTCATATTTTTACATTTTCATCATAGTTTTTATCATTGGTGCATTATTTTTTATTGAGTATTGGATTATGAGAGTCAATCCTCATGCATATTTTGACTAAGTCCTAATGATTTTATATCATGATGCCTACCAACATGTGATACAACAAACCTTAGCTTCAAGAAGTCTATTCATCAATGGTGGCATCTCTTCATCACTGACATCTGAATTCAATCCTAATCATATCCTAAATAGAGTAATTAAACATGAAAGAATTTCAACCTTTATTAGTTTAGATGAGCATCTCCCTACTACTAGGTTGTTCCAATTCATCATTACCCTTTGTGTTAAGTTATCGTCATCCTCAAAAAAATTTATCATGTTTGCCATAATCAGGGTCAATTATTATAACTGCCTATGGGAAAATTATTGCACACCATCCCACATACATTTCTCAATGATTATAACCACCTTTGGGAAAATTATTTTGTTGTCACCACTTTACTTTTTTTGACTATATAGGGGCATGTTATTATCTTATTTATCTATCCTAACTAGGACAACTCCATATTTTTAATGATTATAACCACCTTTGGGAAAATCATTGTGTTATCATACCACATTTCCACTATCATGGTAAAATGCTTATAACCACCTTTGAGTAAACCATTGTACACCATCCCACTTGCATTCT
The DNA here is from genome assembly GCA_037957365.1 of Torreya grandis. Lineage (NCBI taxonomy): Eukaryota > Viridiplantae > Streptophyta > Pinopsida > Cupressales > Taxaceae > Torreya > Torreya grandis. The sequence continues at coordinate 583,824 of JARHVA010000540.1, read as the reverse complement.
CAATGATTTTGACTAATTTTTTTACTATCATTATGTTTTCATCCCATCATCTTTCCTTTCTTTGGTCTCCTCATTTCACTTCTTTCTTTTTAAGGGACTATTTAGTGACTTACTTGTGTCAACTATTCCCTTGAGGGGGCATCGTACAATTAGTTTATCATCATTGCAGTTGTAGGAATACATGAACCTTTTATTCTTTGAGAAGACATTACTATGCTTATAGCTTGCAACACCTTCCCAAATAGGGGTAAATTGTAGACACCTAAAACTGGGCACCGATAACCTTCAATCAAGCTTTCGGCCAATTTCCACCCAAAATGCATAATTTGGCCTAAAAACACTAAAACATGCTAAATAATGTGAAACTGACATATTCAAGTGCCAATTTTAGCTAAGGTATCACTAAATGGGGCAATGCAATTTATGGGTCGGCTAACTTTGATCAAATCACTCTGAGTCAAAATGCTAAATTTACACCCACATGCTTTGGATTTTTCTTTCTTATCAAATATATTATACAATATGCATGCCTTTGTTATTTATTGTTGACAATATTCTAACTGGGAATATGGTTTCAATGCATCTGACAGTGCCTTTTAATTCCAATCTAGTCAAATTTAGGACCAATAACAAGGCATTCTGATCAATTTGGGTAATTTGTGCATAACATGCTTAATCATGTTTAAGAGATAATTAACCCAAATCAAGGCCTAATTAGTAATTCCTTGGAAACTTGTTGAATACTTGTTTTTAGAAATGAATATTGAATATCTACATCATCAAGTGACCTCATTTATTGGAAAGACATCCCTAGGCCATAAACACCATAAATATCAATATTCATGCCCTCCATGCCTCATCAATGCCTTTCATGATGCCCTCCATGTCTCTTAATTTTCCCTTACTCCAATGTCATGATGAGGATAATTACAAACTTAATTCCAAAAATTGAATTAATCCTCAACCACACATCTCAATCTTTAGATGGATGGTTGAGGTTGATTCTGATCAAATCTAAAAATTTATAAATAGGAGGCCTCACAACACCATTTATAAGCTTAATTTGTGCAAATTTATAATGTAGGATTGTTTCTAAAAGCTTCATGCAACTAGTGTTACCATGCCAAATTTATTCCAGGCCAAGCCAATCCATAAGCCAAAGGTTCCAAGGAGAGATGGAGGTAGCCAAGCTTCCATTGATAAGGACTTCATGAGCACAATCTGAGCAAGCCAATACTATAAAGGTATTTGGAGCATCCAAGGAAGGTGAAATAAATCTTGTATTTGATCCTTTTCTTTTTAGTTGTGATTGTCATTTACTTGTGTTAACTAATCTCTCCCTAGTGTCTAGGCCTAGAGATGTTATGCTATTAGTGTGTTTATTTCATTTTTTTTTCATTTTGGAACTAAAACCATACTAAACATCCTCTCTTGTATCAAATTCATAGATCACAATAACTGACAACTATTATAATACCTTAACTAATTCAGCACAACTATGACAATTGTGCTACACATTCTTGTGTAGTTCATCATGATCACTATCAATATCAATAACTTTGTTGACATCATGAAAGAATTTTTATTTTCCTAATACTTTGATAAAATTACTCTGCATGTGGTTTAACCATAATGCAAAAAAATATACAAAGTATTCAATAGTCAATTAAAGAATGTAAGTTATAAATTTGTCCAAAAGAACATTTTTTGGATCACTCCAACACTAAAGAAACTGGGTTAGATTCTCCTATGCTTAAATTTCAAAAATCTACATATTAAGAGTAATTTGTATACAAAATTTCAAAATAGAATAAATTATATCAATAGAGCCTCTTAACTTAGCCGAATCCATGGATTTATGCTCATTCCATTGAAAAATTATAGGGTTAATAAAGGCAACCAATTGCAAAACTTGCTGAGTGAGACCAAATATTCAACTCATTATCTATTGGTACCCTTAATTTGAGTTGACATGATCTAGAGAGGCTCCTATTGTGAATTTAATATATGGCTATGAAATCTCTATTGATGAACTAGATTTCCACTTCATCCTAATCTTAGATTTACTAGGTCGATCTAGTGTTGCCATATAATTGACAATATCTTCTACACCTACCTCTCAATTATTGTTTTCCACCAAAAATAAAATGTTAATTTCAACATATAGTCAGTTCAATAAAACATCAAAATAAATAACACTATGTAAATTAAACCAGAAAACCATACACTTACTATAAATTTGTCCATTTTGGCCTGCAACCTGCCTCAACTAAATATATATCCAATCCTCACATTATCTCTTGCTCTCTTGCCTCTGTTACGCTTTTCCAAATATTATTTAGAATGCATACTTTCATTCAATGCCTCCCACTATTTAGGAGATAGAGTGGAGTCTAACCTCTCTTTTCCCTCCATGATGTATTTTTTACGATTACATCTACAATTGTTCATTCAAAATTCTCATCTTTTGTGTGTAATATTTTCTTGAGATTTATCTACTAGTAGTCTCAAAAACATTTTCCATAGTTCAAAGATCTTTCTCGACAAAACTTGAGTTGCAAATATCCAAATGGGCCCTACATCTTACACCTAACTCAGAGGCCCACTTTGCAGCATTTAGTCCAATGGGCTCACCATCTCTTAATACCTCAACCAAAAATGGCTTATTTTCTTCTAATTTTATTATTTTTGCATTCCTATTTATAGATCTATACAAATCTTGACTCAATCTTTGTCTTTTGACAAAATTAGACACATCTTCTATTAAACCACTATCAATATTTTTGGTTGATCCACTAGTTACATCAAAAGTATTAGATGCAATAGGTGCACTCTGAGGCACAATAGATGCAATCGGTGTGGCATGAGTAGGTAGATTAGTACCAATCTCCATAAATTTCACTTCAAATACATCATTTATTATTGAATAAATCATCTGTAGACTTGTTTTTCCTTTTCTCTAATTTTTTTCAATAATATCTTTTAGACTTTGTGTTAAGAGATCATCATGATGTTGCAAATCACCATGTGCTATATTAGGCTACACATCACCATGTGCTATATCAAGCTGTACATCACCATTTGCTATATTAGGTTACACATCATCACAACTATTATTTTCAACAACTGCATTTATTGAATCACAAATACATTAGCTTATACAAGATGGTGACACTGTATCTTTTCTTTCTTTTTGTTTTTTTCTCCACATTTTTTCACTCTCTTTCTTGCCTATAAAATAAAAATATATCATATTTTGTCTTATATACATAAATTTCTTGCCTATAAAATTTCATTAAACACTATTAAACAAATAATATACTACTTAGTGAATTTACAGCTTGCCTATTTGTCAAACCAAGACACGATACATATTCATTATTCTTGGCCACTTTTTCTCTATGAAAGCACTCATAATCCATCAATGAAATTTCAGCATTATGATCACTATCATCGACTAATTTGTGCCTTATAGTCCTTTTCCTCATTTCCTAAAGTCCAAATAAACAATAATGTATAAATCAACAACTTGAATTAGTAAAAATTTATTGAGTTCATAAGTTAAAATGGAAACTTAATAGAATTTAGTTTATGGATTAAAAAAAATTTGTAGTTGAAAACCAAGAAGGTGTTTACAATTATAGGTATTGAACTATCAATATGACTATCCCTTGTTTCAACTAGATATTGACACTTATTAATCATGATCACTCTTATCTGCATCTGCTTGATTTTATTCCTCTTCTCCATCTATAACATGAAATACATTATCTCTCCCAATATCTACATTGGTAATCAAAATCTCTTCTTCAAATACTCCATCATCATCTTCATCCACTTCTTTGAATGTTTCTTGTAAATTAACATATAGCCCATTAGGCATTATATCGACAACTTCCATGAATTTTTGTTTGAAATGAGACTCTATTTCAATGGCATACGACCATCTTGGGATTTTTACATCATCAATTAGAAATTATTGATTTATTTGAAGAAGGGAAACATATGGCTCATCCATCTCTGATAAAAATTTTCTTGTATTTACGATATAAATCCATACTCATCAAATTGTACTGTGGATGGTTGGATCCACTTAAATTTTAATAATATAGGACTATTTTCACCAAAATCCACTTTAATAGTTTCTTGGGTGAATCCAACATAAAATTTATTCTCAGTTTCATGAAGAAATTCAGCACTAACAACACAATCATAATTTGTCTTTCCTTTATCTTTTTCTTCCACTCTTAAATGACTACCATAGGCCTACATTACATTAAAATAAATAGCTCATAAATGTGGATATTTTGAAATCTCACTTTCCTCCCTTGTTATATATTGACCTTATTCTTTTGCATCACTAATTGCATTAACAATATATTCTTCAAATTTTGGAAAAGAATCACCTGTAATCAAATCATGTCATCTGTGCTTTTGAGGTTGATGTTGCATCCAAGGTTGATTATCTTCTTCATATTTTCTACATATAATATTAAAATAAAAATAGTAAGATTAATAATATAAATGTGTAAATGTAATTCAGTAAATAAATTATTGTGTAAATTTTTTTACCTACACCACTTATCAAATGAACATGTGTTTTAAATAATATAGGCATGTATCACACTTATTTCTTGATGTGATAGCTTGAAGTGACATCTATTTCCTTCTAATACTTCACCTAAAACTCTCTCATCTTCATCATCATCCCATACAAATTGATTGACATCTTTAAAATCCTTCATATATTCTATTCAAAATCCCATGGCCTCTTACATTGAATATCCCTCAAACATGTTTTTGGGTTTTTCCCTAGTGCGAACAGTTTTTTTCAAAACCTTCATATATCATTCTATAAGATACATCCATCTCATTCTTATTGGGTCACAATGCTCTAGTTCATATTCTAGATGTATGAAAAGATGCATACAAATGTTAAACATCGTTGGTGGAAATTCCCGTTCTAATAGACAAAGGACTTCAACAACCTCCTCCCTCAAACTATCAAAGTTTGAACGATCTAATACATGTAAAATCATTATCTTTAATGTTAGGCCTAACCTTATAATTACCAATCTTGGGCTTTTTACCAAACTTGATATATTTACCATAATAGGTAAAATATTCTTGATTATGACAAGATAGTCATGGGTCTTGAGGCCTATTAAGACATTAATGTCAGTTTAGATTATAATATTACTTCCAATGGGAAAGTGAGTATGAGACATCAAATTCAATAATTATGCACGTTGTTCCTTTATCTAGACATAAGGAGTACTAGGTTTTCTATATTTTTCATCATCACATTTTTCAACCCAAATATTTTGATGAGTGTTTTGTTGTAGAAAGTCTTCATGTGATGAAATAGTATCAAAAGCACCAAAAATATTTTATATAATAGCAAATGCTATATTTTTCTCGGTATGCATAAAATCAATAGTATGCCTAATGGCTATATCCTTAAAGTATGGCAACTTATAAAATATGCATAACCATTTAACAATTATTTCATTATATGAATCGTATCTACTACTAGAAATCCCATAATTTTCAATAAATAACATTATTTTTTGTCCATTCTTAATAATATGATCACCCACTATTAGCAATGGTGCTTCACAATTCTCTTCTTGACCATTGAAACATGTTTTTGTTGATGATATGGATGATCCATTTTAAGGTAAGCACGATGTCCACAATAAATACACTTACACAAACTTATTGAGTGCCTCAAAAAATCCTTAAAGTTTTAAGTAGGACATCCATGGTATCCATGAACACTAAGACCAGACAATGTGCCATATGTAGGAAGATCATGAATCGTAAACAATAAGAAGATATTAAAGAGAATTTGATTGAATGACCATCCCTTAAAGATTGAATTTCTTCAATTAATTTCCATAATTCCATTAACTCATCATATAGTGGCTCTATATGAGCATTGATTATATCTAAAGTCATACTTTTCTTTCCTAGTATAATCAATGATATCATTAATAAAAATGGTTTAGTTGCTAACCATAGAGGTAAGTTATAATATATTTAAAACACTAGCCAAGTTGACTATTTAGTGATTTTATCTAAGAATGGGTTCACCCCATCTAGAGCCAAACTCAACCTTATATTATGAGGATCTTAAGAAAAATTATGCCATCTGTTATCAAATTTCATCCATGTCTTTGAATTAGGCACATATTATTTTCTATCGGTGCTCTTATTTTGGGCATGCCATTGCATTAGTTCAGTAATTTCTCTGCACCCATACATTCAGATTAATAGTGGGATTATCATAAAGTGGTGAATAAACTTTTTAGGAACCACAACTGATTTCAACCCTTGTCTCTACCTCACTTCATGACATTTTAGACATTCATTCTCACTTGTAATATTATTTTTTAATAGTATTCAACCATTCACACATGTGTGGATGTTTTCATACCCTAAGCCTAGCTTAGTGATTTGATTTTTACATTGAATTCATTTTGTTGGTAATTTGGATTCAAATGGTAACAATGAACTTAGTAATACCAATAATTGATGTACACTCTCATTTGTCCAACCAAACACCACTTGCAAGTTGAGAATTTGAAGGATTGTTGTCAAATGACTTAACTTGAAATTGGCATACATAGGGTTTAAAGAATACTCCATCAACTTGGCCTAATCATCATTTATAACTTCATTTAACATTCTATCAAATTTAAACCCTTCATCTAACATTGTTGCCTCTTCATCTATGTTTGGTACCACTTCATCTATGTTTGTTTCCTCTTCATCTCTCACACTCTACAATTCTATCATATATTCATAATAATTATAATCCTAATGGATTATACCATTATGCCCATATCTTATTATATGTTGATAAATCATATTTCTTTTTCTCACCTTTCTACCAAGACATCCATTACATGGACATGGATATTTTTCCATGTCCCTTTCATTGGCTACTCTCTCATCAAATGCATGGTATTGATCCACATTCAATCTTCGACACTGATCCATCTATAATGTTATACACAAAACAATAAAAATATTTTAGGTGAAAACTTAACAAACCAAAAGTTTAATATTTTTTGAAAATATCGAGAAAAAATTAGATTTTTAAAAAAATGTAAAAAATTGTAGACTAAGAGAGAAAAATCTTTTTTAATTGAAAGGAATTTCCCTAGCAATAGAGTTATAAAGAGAAAATAAAATAGAGAATTTAACTAATGAATTATAAAAAATAAATTTTTATAGTTTATATTCAAATTGTTAATTACATTTCATTGCACATCTTTCAAACTCAAAGCATTACTTCACATTGCATAACTAATAACTAGATGCTAATAGATGATAAAATTTTAATTACAATATAGTTTTTACAAAGTCATCCTAAGCAGTTATGCAATTACTTCACATTGTGTAACTAATAACTAGGAGGAGTTGTCAATTGCATTTTCTTGTCATGTCATTCCATGACACCACATTTCTTGTAGTCATATTTTTAAATAGTTCATTGCCTTATCTATGCTACCACATTTTTCATATATATATACCAAATCATTTTATCAAATAGTTCATTGCCTTGTTATTATGTCTAAAATCCTAAAACAAGTGCTTTCGAACAAGTTATGGATGCTTAGAAAAAATCTATCAAATCATAATAGTAAGCAATAACATAGATAAGGAAATGAACTAGTTGAAAAAATTCCTCAAAGAAATGTGGTCTCATGGTGATGGAATTCCATGACAATCCATAACAATTCACTTGTCATGGCATTCCATCACCATGACACCACATTTCTTTGAGGCATTTTTTCCAAAATTCATAAAATTCATCTTAAGAATCCATATTCTTTTTTAAATTATTCTAGGAGTCATTCATAAGCATCCCATATCATATCCATATGAAATACATTTGTATTTTAATCATTGATGTGTTTTTTTGTCTCTTACCATAGCACTGCAGTACATTCAAATAGCTTTGGTGGGTGTGCATGAACCAAAGGAAGTGAAAAGATAGTTACCACTTCTTTCTAGAATGTAAAAAATTTACTTGTGATGTTGCAATATATAGAGACTAGTTACTATGGCCCCAGAGAGGTCTCAAAAGTAATTAGTGGGTTGGTGGTAAGAGTTTGAGTAGCATATAATATTTCACTGTGACCCCATGACAAATAAAATGTTGACCTATGGTGATGCGGTAAGAGAAAATAAGAAAGGTTCACTGCAGCCCTATGTTGGATAAGAAGATAAACTGTGGTATGGTGGCAAGGACTAAGCCAATGATAACACATACTATAACCCTAAGCCAATTGTAACATAGTGATAAAAGTTATATAAAGTATGTCCCATGCTCCTATGATATTTTTCTACACAATTCCCTTTTATTTTTATATTTTAAAAGATTGCTTATTTTAATTTTATGTAAATACATTTAATCTATGTTACAATTTCATCTATTATCTATGCACTTATCAATCCACTTGATATTGAATTGATTAATATTTTTAATCACCTTCTATTATTACCTTTTTCCATCCCTTCAACACTACTAAATACATCTCCTTTAGGAGTGCCATGTTGTGTCCACTCAATTATTTTCATCATTGCCAATATCTAATGAGCATACAAGATAAGGTTGACCTTGGTGGTCCCTCAAGATTCCTCTACCACCTACTATTATTATATTACCTTATTTGATACAATTCTATTTTTTGGATTTTTTAGTTGATACATGATCTTTTTTTTCCTTAAGAAAAAATCATAATTTCATGTTTAAAAAATGGAAATTGGATAATATTAGATGCATCTAAAATCATACCATAGGGATGAAATACATGGATATAACTATCAAAAAAACCCAAACATAGAAAGAGTTGAAGTGTAAGGAACTCAAAGAAAAATAAACCAATATAAGAAAATGTTTGTTAAGTAGACAAGAAAGATGTTAAAGGTAAAGAAGTAGCCATACCACATCAGTCTCATCTAACTAAGTGTTAGAGTGAGTATTCACATTCATTCATAGAGTTAAGTTTGATTTGGAGTGATTTGTTATAATCATTGGATTGTTTTCTTTGTGTACATGAATAATATTTTGTTATGTATTTAGTTAGACAATCCACCTATAATCTGATTAATCACAACAATTGAATGGTTGTTATGAAACCAACTCATTAGCCTATTTAGCATCCCATATCATGTCCATGTGAAAGACATTTTTATTTTGATCATTGATGTGTTTTTTATATCTTACTACAACCCCAACGTATATTTAAAGAGATTTGGTGGGTGTGTGGGAACTAAAGGAAGTGAAAAGATAGTTACCACTTACCTATAGTATGTAGAAGCTTCACTTGTAGTGTTGTTGTATACAGAGACTGGTTACTGTGGCCTCATGGAGGTCTCAAAAGTAATTGGTAGGATGACAACAAGAGTTTGAGTAACATATATTATTTCATTGCGACCTCATGATAAATAAAATGGTGACCTATGATGATGTGGTAAGAGAAAACAATAAAGGTTCACTACAACACCAAAATGGATATGAAGCTAAATGGTAGTATGGTGGTAAGGGTAGACTATTATTTTAATAAATATAATGTATGTATGGTAAGGTGGCTTAATGTTACTATAAATTTATACAATTTGGTTGGATGACCTTTGATTGGACTTTTATGAAATAAACTTGGAAACTATATTTAATTGGGGATTAGTGGATTGGGTGGGGCTGATGTAGGCTATTTTAAAATGTTTCCCTAAGTTTTATTTATATTTATATATGTTTAAATTGAATGATATTAGTGTTGTGGTTGATTTTTAAATGTGGAGACCACCTTTTTAAAGTTTCATAACAATTATTATGTTATTTTATGTTTTTTGTATAATATAATCTCATAACATTTTGTGCCTTTATTTTATGATATTTTTTCATTTATTAAAATTATCAAATTTGAATTCAAAGTCACTTATAAATAGATAAGTATTGTAACTCATTTCAAACATAAGCATTATCAATTACACACTTAACTTTGAACATATTCATAATATATGAGACACATATTTTGTTATTTCAATATTCTCATCAATTTTATTATTCTATCACATAGTGTCTCACTATTAAAGGGTTAATCAATAGACATTAGAGATCCAAACCCTAATAAACATAGTTAGATATATTAACTCTCTAGAGTCTACACTCTAGATTTTTCATATATTTTCCTTGACACTCTAGGTCAAAAATTTAACTATACAAGGCACATATGAATCATAACGAATGAATTCTCTATTCAAGAACCCTATCAGGAGAATTTTTTATGATCATGGCAGCCATCTCCTACCAAATCCAAATGTTAGAGCAAAAATAATCATATCTATAATTGCACATTTCTAGGGTCAGATCTTTTACATAAATTTTATGTAACACTCTATATAATATATGTTATTTCTATCTATTTTTGTATTTCAAAGAAGGTCTTATAGGTTATTGATAAGTGGTAAAATTTATATAAAGTATGTCCCATGCTCCTTACATAGTCAAATCTAATGATTTTCGTGATACAATAAATAGTGAAGGGATGCCAAAAGATCCCATGGTCTTATGATGCTTAGATCAAAGGTTGGAAGTAATGCAGTATGAGGTATAAGGGGTAACATGTATCCCACCATCCTGTGATGATGTGTATAAAAGCTTGCAAGGTGGAAATAAGTAGTGAAAGATGTGTTATAACCATCTAGAAGCTCCCATGGTATCTTGATAGATCTAAATAGGTCTTGTGATGATGTGGTAAAGTATTAAATGTTGAAATGACTATATTGCTTCCCCACAGTGGTTATCATTGATGTCTATGATTGAAGTGCCTATCTAGTCATTGTATTGGACCAAATTAATGGTATATGTTTGAAAGACTTGAATGTTGAGATTTATTGATTTCATGGTATGAACTAGAGTAATGGCAAAATGATCAAATCTATAACAGAATAAAATTTGGAATTTCTTTGTATATCATCATTCAAGTAAATTGAGTGGTGATTATAGATGGTGAATTCAAGCTCTATGTGTGAAATTAAACCATATTCCAAATAGGTAAGTCTACCTCATCACTCTCTTCATAAAATTTGGTATTTATTTTGTGGCTTATTTTAAACTAGTTTGGTAGAGAAAGTGACTATCAAAACCCTAGTTCATAAAAGCATCAAACTATGGCACCTAAGAAATCTATGTCTGCAAGTAAGAACACTAAACCTCCTATTCCCAAGAAGCGGTCCCTTCAACAGTCACTATTGGACATTTTTCCAAATTCAATCGATAAAGGGAATAAGAAACTATTCAATGATGTAATAGAGGGGTGTCGAGATGCTAGAGTCCAAATCTTAGGATGAAACCTTTTTTGGTATTTTTGTGAAAAGAAAGATGGATAGGGACTAGTTGTAAACCCTTGGAATTTAAAGTTGGCTAAGCTTATGGTGCCAAATTTATTCATTAACATGGATTTGATTAGGATATTGACATATCACTATCATCTAACCACCAAAATTGTCTAGTTACCTAATGGGTCATAATTAACAGTTTTGGATAGAAATGAAATCATTGATTGCTTCATGCTCAATAAGTAAGCCCTCATAAAATTTGAATTGAAGAAGAGTGAAAAAGAATGTACCAGTCTAAGAAATACACATAGGAGTCATGATTTTCCCATGTACATGAGGAAAGGGGCCAACAATAGAAGTATTTCAATCCTAACCACTATAGTTGAGCCTTTTCCAGTTGATGACTTTGTTATATGTTTTAAAAGAGAATATTTTGATTTGTGTCAAGTGCTATGAATTGATGCCCAAGATAGAATGCTATTTTGCATCATGATGATGGACATGAGAATAAAAAACATAGATGTTAATGTTGAGTATGATTTTTCATCATTTATTGAGAAGAAATTGCATGACAATTTTTTGCAAATAAGGGAGAACAAGACACCTATGGAGTTCAAATATTATTCTTTGTTGTGTCATTTAATTTTATATCAGAATAGAAGGAATTGATCCAACAAGATGGACTTGAGCATGATTGATCAAAAGAGATAGAGATTGCCTACATAATGCTAGTGTTATAAATGGGACACTCATTGTTAGAACTATAACTATGTTGTGTTCCATGATACTTTCTTAGTCATAATTCCCTTGGTAGCATTTTTCCAAGATTGACCAAAGAGGTTGGAGAAATGTTGAGGCCTCTTGCTCATAGGCTAGAATAGGGTCAAAAACATAACTTTTTTTATTAGTATTTCTTGCCTGACTATGCTATAATAAGAGTATATGGGTGTATACAACCACTGAATGTGTTGCCAAAATTTATGCCAAAAATAATTGCTTTTCTTGAATTCATGTGGCAGATGCTCTGGATGGAGAAATATGTGATGAAAAAACAAAATAAGTGCACATTTCTTCTAGATTCCACTATTTTTGGTGAAAGGTACATTGGTGTAGATACCTTGGAAGAGTTGCAAGCCTATTTTAAGACTAAATATTCTTTGAAATTAGGGATAGAAAGGTTTTTTGATCCAGAGGGTCAGATGAAATTTGTTAGATAAGTCATCCTTACTAGGATGGGGATATCCCATTAAATCAATTTTGATGAGGATATGATAAAAAAATGTCACTTTTAAAGAGGTGTAGAATAGGAAAAGAAAATGGGAAATTTTAAAGATTATTGAGGATGATAAAAGAAAACAAAACCCTAATTTTTTAGGATTTTTTATTGAAGAGAAGGACCCTTTGAAAAGAATAGATTTGATAATTGATAATTTTGAAAAAATATATGGAAATTTTGAGAAGTAGTCTAAAAAGGCTACCAACCTCCCTGTCAAAATTTTAATAAGATTTATTATTCAATAACCTAGTCTAGATGTAATGTTAGTGCAAGATCTAGCTATTCTTGATTCACCACCTGGCAAAAAGGCAAAAGACTAATGATATTTCTCCACTGGTTCCATATGAAATGATTGAAGGAGTTGGTGACTTTGAGGAGGTGGCTAGTATTTTGAGGCATATAGGAGAGGAAGAGGAAGTTAATCAACCCCTTGTTAGTCAAGAAACATAATCACATAAACAAAAAGCAAGAATAGATGAATAGGCATAAGATGACCCTAAACTAAAATAAGATGAAAGGGTTGTGGCATCTATTAGGTTCATCGAGGATGATGAATTCATCAATACCCTAGAATTTAAATATTTTTGGCTCAAAATGAAGATGAAATAATTTGAAGAAAAGGTGAAAATAAATAAAATGGTGCTGATGAATCTCAACATGATCAAATTGTGACATAGACTTTTAAGGATTTGAAAATTGATGAAATAAATGTCAACCCTGATGAGGCTAGATAAATGATTTTGAAGAGTAATATGTTGATCATCCTTGGCCTTGAATTGAAGAAATTGTTTTTATTATACCAAGTGAGAAATAAAGATGACTTAATGATGGTTTTTGAGTTTGATTATGGATGGTGTCAGTGGTTATGGGTTTAACCCAAAGACAAAGACTCTAACAATATGGGCCACATAGAAGAACATCAATAAGCCAAGATTTCTCTATGTAGTCTAGGAGTTAAGGGGAACAACTATGGTGAAAACATTTAGGATACATCAATGGTTGAAGTTACCACCCTTATTGTGCACTCTGTAATGTTCACACAAGCTGTTGTCAACAAAATGGAGCAAAGATTGCTCGACTATGAAAAAACTCAAATTGAGATGATTGATGAAGTGAATAGGTTGTATTTGGAAAATGTCAAACTAAAATAGTAGTTGAAGGGTGTTGATTATCAAATCTTATCAATTTTTCCGTACCAAGCCCCTATGCCACAAATAAATAGTGATAATATAGTCCCAGTTGACCAGTTGAATGCATTAAAGTTAAAGTTGGAGAAAGAAATTAAAGATTTTAAAAAGAAAAATGAGAAGACAAAGGATGAGGCCAAATTGAAAATCCTTGAGGTGTTTGAGAATATTTTGGAATATAGAGTAAAATTGGTTGTTGACAAGTTGGGAGATGTGCATGAATGCTATTCTTCTTTGTCTCAGGCCATTGATCAGTTGAAGGTCAATGCTTCTATTTTGGATCCAATATACAAGAAATGGCAACCTGCACACCATACATTTCTAAATTTGTGCAAATTTATATAAAGAGATCCAAGTGATCTAGCCTCACTCAAGCCAATAGAGAAGATATTGAAAATGATCTTGGATGAATTTCAGTGTGTGAATAGTGAGATCCATAAAATACAAGAAAAGATTGATTATTCTACTACCTTCAAAAATTGGTTTATTCCTTCCATTTTGATAGAGGATAAAAAAATAAAAGGTTTTGATGCATGGAAAAGTGAATATGGTCAAACAATTTATCAAGTCATTGATTTCTTGAAAAAATATCAAAATAAATATTCTTAGTTTCAATGTCATTTTGGATAGAGAAATTACTCTAGATGCTAGATATGAAAATTTCATCATTAATGTCAATGTGATGTTGAACAAAAGATGGAAATATCACCAAGCCAACCTTCCCTAGATCCAAGAATATAAGTGGCTGAATGATTTCACATGTACCAATTGGAGAATTAGTATTTAAAATTTGAAAAATAAGTAAGAAAAGTATGCATAAGAGCAATAAGCATCAAGGTAGTGTCAACATGGCACCAACAAATATTGGACATCCTCCTATTTTGTCTTTTTCTTGTTTTTAAGATTTCTAATATGTATTCAAAATATATTTGGTGGTATTTTTAAGACTTGTCAAAAAGCATATGTTGTAATAAGTCATATTAAGGGGTGGGTATATGAAAAATCACTTTTTGGAATGTGAAAGGTCTGAAGCTTATAGCTTCCTTCACCCATATAAGAAGGAAACCAAGACCTTGGGAAATCTCTCTAGAAATTTGATTTTGGAAAAATACATTGCAAGGACTTCTCTTCAAAGATATATCAATAAAAGTAAACCACATTTCTCTAGTGCCATATATCTAGTTCTCAATTGCTTGTTGAATATTCATGTTATACTTTATCTGGTTGTCTCTATTTTTGTTTTTTCCTTATTATTTGAATTAAGATATCAAGTATATGTTTATTTCTTCAAAACACATTTTCTATTTTTGGGTGGTTTATCTAATTGGGTTTTCTCAAGTAGGAATTAAATTCCATTGAATAGATAATTTAACTTGGAGGATTCAATTTAGATAATTAAGAAGAGCTAGGTAATAATAATCTTACATGTCTATGTTAGGCATACACAATCCCATGCCAAGTAATTCAAGTTGTGGCTAGATAGAAAGGATAAATCTTTCTATCAATAGACTTCATTACCCAATTGTTGAGAAACACACTGATTAATTCCATTCTAGAATCATTTATTTGTATCATATTCAAAACTTCCAATTCTATTTTTCTTCTAATTCAAATCATATTTTAGTTTGGATTAGGTTGAATTAGATGATTCAATTGACAAAATTACATAAATCCATTAATTTGATCTAAATTCACCAACAAATTTATGGATTAATGAATCATTGGTGAATATAAGGTAACACCCACCTAGGCAAACTAGAGCCTAAAGTGTAGAGAATCCTAACTACTTGGGTTGATTTTGTCAGTTGGCTAAATTGGTTGCATAACCTAATCATAAAGCTTGGCATCCTTTTAAGGTTTTGCATACTAAAAATTTGAGAACCAATAGAAGGATTTAGAAATTTTAAGAAAGGCAACTCACATAGATCCATGTGATGCCCATGTATTTATCAAGATGGGTGAGTTATTAATATCTTCAGACCCTAGTACAACCTTAGCTTCTCTTAAGATGCCAAAGTATCTTTTGAAGAAGAGCAGAGAAGAGGTATCCATTGAATTTTTAAACAACATTAGGGTTCTTCATTTTGAGCATGATGAACTAGAGTTGGCTCAACAAACTTTTATGGATGCATTAGGAAATTATGTTCTACCTCTACATAAATATTTGTGATTAGTTTTATGTATTTTTTAATTGTAGGATTCTCATAGTTAGTGAAAAATGTAGTGTTCACGAAGGAATGGAAAATATTCATAGAGCCTTTGAATTATACCCATACTATGCAATGACATTGAATCATTTAAAAAACCATTTTTTTATTCACAAGGTAGTATTTTCTTGTGGAATAGTTGACTAAGATAGCTCTTGTTTCAACTAACCACCCTCTCATGAAATATCATTCATATTATAATCTTGCATGATCTTATCATAGTAAAGTTGATATGACACCACTGTTTGCTCCTACATGGCATCACTCAAGGAAATCTAGAGGCCATAAGATTTTATGGATATGTTGAATTAAAACTGGGAGATCTTAAGAGTTCTCTCAAATTTTGAAAAGGTTTTGGAGGTCCACCCTAAGAATTGTGAGAGCTTAAAAGTTATAGGCCATATATATGCTCAGAAAGGGTAGGAAGAGAAGGCTTTGGAAAATTTTAAAAAGGAAACTCACATAGATCCATGTGATGCCCATGCATTTATCAAGATGGGTGAGTTATTAATATCATCAGATCCTAGTGCAGCCTTAGATTTTTTTAAGACAAAAAAGTCTCTTCTGAAGAAGAGCAGAGAAGAAGTACCCATTAAATTGTTAAACAACATTGGGGTTCTTCATGTTGAGCATGATGAACTAGAGTTGGCTCAACAAACTTTTATGGAGGCATTAGGAAATGGTATTTAGGTTGAATTCATAAATAAAATCCTTAGTGTCAATTCTACATTTATTTTGTGCACTTTAAGGATATGGAATTCTTCCAATGAATAGAAGAAGGTGGTGTTTCACTTGAGTTACATGTTCAATTCCCATATGCTCCAAAATGTGTAGAGGAAACTAATGAAAAAATAGTCCCCTAAACCCTAAATTGTCTGTATGGTTCTAATACTTAGTTGCCTATGTAAATACTATAAATTTATAGCCAAAAAGCTATAGTTTTTGTGGTTAATTTAATTAGGGTTTAGAATTACCTCTAAATTTAGTATAGAGGGCATCCTCAAATCCAAATTTATTATAGAGGGCCTCACCAACTTCAAATTCTTTGTAGGAAACAATAAATTCATTGCCTACCTTTTTAGAAGTCTCTAAGTCCTCTCTAAACAAAATTTATCACCCATGCAAGTAGCTGATATAACCCAAAACACCTCAGTGTTAGGCTAATTACCTGATATGTAAACTCTACACTAATTTAGTGTGCAAAAGTGTTTACCTTAGATCCTTTGGTCAAATCACGTAATTTCCTAAAACATTCATGAAAATGAAACTAAATTGACCTTTTATCATATTTTAGATATTTATGAATTCAACAATGATTAATAAATGATTAATCAAAATGTAGAAAAAGAATGAACAAATAAAATCAACTCATGACAAGCATGTGATAATGGAGTTTGGTAATGCCTACATCTTTGGGTTCACTTATAGTATGAACTGATCCATTTCCTTGAAAAGTGAGTACATAGCCACCCCTTGTGATTGTCAAATGGATACTCTAAGATTGGCACAACTCAAACATAGAGCTTTAGAAAGTCCCAGTAAGCCCATGAATAGACCTTCCACCTTACTGGTGCGCAAATGCAATCTCATAATCATGTGGATTTCCACCAAAGGTCTCAAAAATGGAATTATAAAATGGTCTTAAAAAAATTATAATAGGTAATTCAACATATCATTGAATTCATCTTGGAGTCTTGGATAATTCCCTACTTTGCATTGAGAGCTAAAATTGCCTCTAAAAGCCTAAAAAATGAGGAAGAGTGCAAACTAGTCATGTTTACCTTGTCTCTTTGGTTGAATCCAATGCTACAAAAATATCACTTCCAGGCATCAAAATCAGAAATAAATGGCCTCAAATCTAGACACTCATCATATGAAAGGAACCATCTTGAAAACTAGAATATTTCACTAGTTTACACCAAAGTCTAGAAATGACTTTAGATGCCTCAAAAATGAGGAAGACTAGAAATAAGTCCTTATGCCTTAACACAATAGAATGCATCTGATGATTTTCAATTTACAAGTCATGGATTTATATAGTCATTTAGGCCCATGGACATAGTGGTTGGGACTTATCATTTTACATGGATGGGCCAAAGTTCAAATCCCATGGGCTAAGGCATTAGGATAAATGTCATCCCTTTAATCCCACATTTGGGATGTGAAACAAAACAAAAGGCTTTTAATAGCCTTATCTCCACTTTCATAGTTTCCAATGAAGCTTTTATCCCACATTAAGTGGGTGACAACATTAAAAATACTTTAATTAACCTTTCATTCCATGATGAAGTTGTGGCTTAGGCCACATATCACCTCTTGCTATGTTGAGTGGTTGGTGTGTCACGTCTTGGCATGGTAGTTATTATGTGGATGTGTCACAATTGTTATACTTGGCATAGTCAATGGAAGTCATGGAATTATTGATCTAATGTATTAAACTAACACTTTTTAATAGATGAACCCTCCTACGTGGCATCTTGAGGAGGTGACTCAACTTGGTAAGGGCACATACAATGTGACTCGAGCTAGAATATACATTGAACATTCGAGTAATAAGTCATTCCATCTCAACCCCTTTATGGAGATCCATAACTTGGCATAAATATAAATAATTGGCTATGGAGTAATATATAAGTGGAAAGACATGTGGTGGCTTGAGGACCCACTATGTCAACCACTCACAATTTGACACTTGTCAACATCCAACTGGATGCTCCATAGCTCTATTGATGGCAGGGTCCACCTTCGAGACAAAAGTGGACTCCACTAGCTACAGTCCCCATAGATAGATTTTTTCTGAATACACCTATCAAAGATGAAGATGATAAAACAAAACTAATATTTTTTCATGAACTAAATACCACGTGTCACATTCTCATTGGTCAATGTTTCTACCATGTCATCACTTTGACCAAATTTGATCACAACTTTGACTAGCCATAATTTTCACATATGAACTTCATTTTTTAAAACTTAAAATGTACCAAAACTAATATGATGAGCTCTATGCCATGGAACTATTTTCAAATTTTTCTATAATGGTCAATTTATTTAGTTTGACCAGCTTTGGCTTACTTTGACCAGCTTGACTAGAACTTTAATCAACTACACAAGGAACATATGAGCTTCATTTTATGCATTCCACATACCATTGGAAAGGTATCCTTATGTGATGGTGTAAATTTTAGTCTAATTTAGGATCTTTTGTGAATTGACCTTTGATCATTACCAAATAATGAAATGAGAAAATATTTAATGAATAATGAATCATGTGTAATACACTCCCACTAGATTTTTATAAAAATTTCATCTAATTTGTATTTGTGTAACTATTTAGTAATTTTTATTTGTATGACTAATTAATTGTTTAGTTGATGACCAAATTAGTCATTTATTTACTCATTTATAGCTGAGTTGTAAAAAATTAGTATAATTTAGATATTTTTAGTTGTATGTTTTAGTCATGTAGTCATTTATTTGCCAAATTCTACTAGTGAAATTTCCCTTAATTTAAAGAAGTGCTTGTTTGTGACACCTTTTGGTGTACTCCTTGGGCAAATAATTTATAAGGAGGGATTCCTAGTGGATCCAGCTAAGGTCTCCATCATTCTTCATTTACCAATGCCTAAAACTTAGTGTAAGGTGCATGCTTTCTTAGGACACATGTGGTACTACAAAAGCTCATTTGAGGTTATGCCAAGATCATCATGCCCCTATAAGAGCTTCTAAATCACAATGAACAATTTATATTGACTAATTCTTACAAAGGAGCCTTTGAAACACTAAAATAAAGGTTACTTACAGTGCCTATCTTGTAATTTATTGATTGGATAATATTTTCATGTCCATGTTGATGCGTCTAGGATAGAAGTCAATGCGATAGTTACACAACTAGGTGATGGAAAATTAGATCACCTAATTTACTTCGCTAGTAGGAAGCTAACATCAGTAGAACAAAACTATACCACCATTGAGCATGAAGCTTTGCCTATGTTTTATGCTCTAAAAATGTTTAGGTAGTACCTTTTGGCCACTCCATTTATATTCTATATAGACCATGAGGACTTGAAGTATCTTGTCAACGAACTAGTACTACATGGAAGGATTTACTACTAGATCATACTCTTTCAAGAATTCTAGTTTTTTGTAGTTGTGAATCCCAATAAGACCAACTATGGACCTAATCACTTATCTTAAATTGAAAATGAAGAACCCCCACATGCCATAGAAGATGATCTTCCTGATGTTTAACTATTTTGAATTTATTGGGTACCTAAAGAAATGGAGGATATTGTAGCATTTATTAACACTAGTTGTGCACCTGACTCTTTTAGTTCATAAGAAAAAAGTAACTTACAGTCTATACCAAACCTTATCAAATCATAGTAGGAGATTTGTGCACAATGGACCATGATGAGGCACTTCACCATTTTGTAATGAAATATGAGTTCCCTCAAGTGCTATGAAAATTCCATGAAGGTGTTTCTAGAGGACACTATACTAGAGAGGCTACAGTGCACAAGGTGTTTCTTGCTAGACTTTGGTGGCCAACTTTATTAAAAAATGCAATGGATTATGTTAGGAAACATGATGTCTACTAGTGCTTAGGAAAACCTAATAGAAGATATTTTATGCCATCACATGCTATTCCTTCACTAAAATCATTCAAAAAATGGGCTATTAACTTTGAGGGACCTATCACTCTAGTAGGACGATGAACAAGCTCTTGGTACATCATTGTGGCAATCGACTCTCTCACATGCTGGGCTGAAGCAACACCAACAAAAGACTATACTATAATAACTACAACATGATTCATTTGGGAAAACATTATAACATGGTTTGGATGCCCCCTAAGTTTCACTAGTGATCGTGGTACCCCCTTCTTGAATGAAAAAATTCACATCTTATTAGTCGAGTTCATGATCATGAACTACAAGATGACACCATACCACCCATAAGCCAATGGAACAATTGAAGCCTTCAATAATATCCTTGGTACTAATTTCACAAAAAATTGTAATGTTGGTTGGGATAACTAGGATGATCAATTATTCGTAGTACTTTGGGCCTATTGAACTACATAACAACACCTCAACAAAAGAACACCATTTAACCTAGTATATGGAAAAGAAGAGGTCATGCTAGTAGAGTTCCTATTGCAATCTCTTCAGATATCATGTATGGGAAACTTGGATGATGATGCCTTCTTGGAAGATTGAATTAATGATTTAATGAAACTAGATGAGGCTCAGTTCCTCACCCACTAGAGTCAAGACATTGAAAAATGAAAATAGAAAGCATGGCATGATCACCATATTAAGAACAAAGTATTCTCTCCAAGCATGAAAGTCTTTCTCTATGAGTTTAAGTTTGCACATCACCCTAAGAAGTTCCATATCTATTGAGATGGACCATTTATAGTTCATATCATTTAACATACCAGATCTTGGTAGCTAATGTGAATGGATGGATAATTTCTCTGAGGACACTATAATGGGAGTCAAATTTGATTGTATTGTGATTCTGTTTAGTCCAACTTTTGTAATCAATAAATCTTAAGGCCATTAGATTAGGATTTACTTATTCTAATAAAAAAAAACTACCCTTGAGGCATGCATCTCTTTAAAGTAATTTAAGTTTGTGTTTTCGCTTTCATAGAGGACCATGAACCCTTTTAGTGTCAGATAAGGCATCATGTATATGAATACAAGACATAAGATGCAGGCGTGCAAGTTCCAAAGGTGAAATAGTCATATAATTGATTAAGGGAATGTGAGTCATTTAATTCACTATGAAATTATTTTAAAAGGTTCTCACCATTTGGGTGATAACTATCTTCCACTTCACAAGAAAGGTGGGACAACTGTCATCCACTTTCAAGAAAGGTGCAGAAAGGAATGGACTATTAATGTAACAAGGTTAGTCATAACAATAAGCATGTGAGTGGAATGATGGGGAAAGTTTGTTAAAACACTAAATTCTTGATGTAATATTTAATGTACCAAGACCATTAAAAGATACACATTTATGAATAGAGAGACAAGGAGCAAAAGGAAATTAATGAGGTGAACTTCTTAGAGGACCTATAAATAAATGAGTCAAACTCATTTTACACTTTACCTTGCTATAGTTTTTGAGTGTTAGCAAAATAGAGAACTAGAGCTACAAAAATAAATCCTTTACAAATCAAAAGTGTTTACAAAGTTGATAAAGATACGATAGTGGTTTCCAAGTCAAGAAGAGAGGTTGTTAGTCTAGATTGGTGAGAAGTGGAGATTGTTGAAGTTACAGGTTATAGGTCTGTCATTATTTTAGCATGAATCTTAAAGATTTAAAGGAAGTGATACCACCACATATTCATTTGGAAATGTGGGATGGCCATGGGTTAACCTTTGAGTGTCACAGAGGGTAATGTGATCGAAGAAAAAGGCTAAGAGGCTTGAGAGGCTTCCAACCATACAAGAGGAGGAAGAGGTGAGTGAAGGAGCATTGTTTCTTATATGAGATGAGCCTTTGGAAAACTAATAAGAGACACTAGAACAAGTGGAACACATGGGATTTCCAAAAGAAAGCATGAAAGAAGCCACAATGGTGAAAAAAGGAAAGAAGGCATAGGCCTCTTTATCACAGACTACTCCAACATCTCCCCCTCAATCCCTTTACATAGAATAAATACAATACCCAGAGTTAGTCTTACACATGGAAAACTAGGAATCCAAGGTGTCAACTTCAACTATATTTGATTATAACCACTACCAATTAGGGAATGAGGTGTAATTAGAGAATGAATATCAAGTCTAGACCACTAACACTAGAAATTAAGTGGTCTATGACCTTTCAATGAAGAACCATTTGGATAGATCCAACCTATTCCAATTATTTGAGCTATCATACTTTGGCAAACCTACTAAGGTGGTTTAGTTCCTCCTCTCATATGTCCATGAGGACTACATCCACTTCACAAGATGCAACATGAAATTCATCATAGAGAGGATCATCAAGTTTATAGGACTTCATTGCTTAGGAATGAATGTCTTGGATGACTTGGTATACATGGAGGAGGTTCAAAAGACTACCACCATTCTCATGTACCAAAAATAAGGCCATGTAATGAATATACAAAACCTATAAGATGTCTCCCTTAGAGTTGTGATATGGATCATTTCTACCAAGGTTAGAGGGATTGACCAATGGAAAGAGGTAAACATGGCCTACCTACACATTGTGAACCAAGTCACTTAGGGCACATAGTATAACTGAGCATTGTATTTTGCCTAGAAAATTATAGAGGACACAAGGAAGGCATACAAAATTCCTAAGTCTAGGTTTGCATAGAAATTAATTGTTTTACTACTTATGGTTGATGAGATTAAGGTACTTAACTATAGCTTAGGTACATTAAAGTAGGTATACCCCATACTCATAAGTCCCCCATAAATCATTTCAAAGATTTCACCTGCCCCCAACACATCACCCCAAAATTTGAGTTGAAGATGAGCTTTGATGGAATGAAGGTGGATTTTGGAAATGAATGGTGCATCCCTAAGTATCTACCCCCTCTGACCATTTATTAATAAAAATTCATGGTGAAGCAATAATACTCCTTGACATGTATTTAAATGAACCCACTGTGAGAACTATCAGCATGGCTCAAGATACCATATGCATTCTCTACATGATACTTTGTTGATTCTATTAATCAGATTTATGATGTGTAGCCAATCAATCTGTAGGCTGAATAGATCGATGTGGAGTGCCATACCCTCCACAAAATGTTTGTATATCTAAGAAAAAAGGCCTATATAAATAAGGAATAAATGAGCTTAACCAACATCAAGGTTAAGGATATCCTAGTTGGGGAATAGGTACACAAACTATTCTATATGTTATGCCCTAACCAGTACCCTCAAGATGGAGACCCTAAGAAAAGGCTCCCCCATGCACTGTAGTTATGAAAAAAGTGTCCAAAATTAAGTGCTAGTTCAAATTGGTAGTAGGCCCCTAAAAAATGAAAAAGGATAATGGAGGCATAACCCTCCTAACCCACTACTTATAGACCATCCATGCCATGTACACCTCTACCTCACCCTTCACCATATCCACCTTATACTTCACCTTCACTACCTTAACCGTCTCCATCTCACATCTCATCACCATCTACTACATCTTCACCTTCTCATTCCTCTTCTTCCCAATCACCTACCCCAAACCCTTCATTTCCTCATCCAACTTCCCCACCTTCTCCTCCTCCATGACCACCTTCAACTCCACCATCTCTAAAGACTACCACTAAACTAGCACCACAACACGTTCCAAGTAAAACACCACAAAGGGAACCCTCTAAGGAATAAATTCATAATTTAGGAAAAAACTTAGAGAAGACTCCATCCCTAATGCAAGAGGTCTCATCTGGTGATCAAGTCAATATTAGTGTAATGGGAGTAGATGCGATGGCCTCAAAAATACATCAAGAAGTTGAACTTGAGTGAGACCCAAAAAGGGGAAAGGGCTTAGTTGAGGGAGAATAGGAATATCAAAGTTTGTCTACTCTACACAAATGATACCAGTTTGACATAGAGGACAAGAGCCTCTATATATGGAACCATTTCCACTCCAAGTATCTAACCTCAAAAGTAAATAAGTAGTTGTCCTTCCTTTTGGAAATGTATATTAAAGAACCACAGTTTGATATTCCTTTTGATTTGCATTTGTTTTGGCCTAGATGCTTTAGGTCTACTAGATCTCATGAAGATTGACCCACAGTGCCTTTCTCTAATAATGACAAGTGCTGTATTTTTGAAACCAACAATGGAGAGACATGTCAAAACATATTTTTGGATTGATACACATGTATAGTGGAAAGAAAATATGGCCAAGTAGTATAGACATTCAATAAAGTAGTGGTAGAGAAGCAAGTGCTAGTCAAGGAAGTGGCCTCCTTAAAGTAATAAATCCAAGAAGGCATTGAGACTTAAATAAAGCTTTTAAACCTATGTAAAACTATTTTTAAAGAGAATCTAGTAGTATCAGATGGCATACCATTAGATAAAGATGCCATTGAGAAACTGGAGACATTGGTTGAGCTATTACTCAAAATAAAAAAGGAGCACCCAATACCCAAAGATGAGGCCAAAGACACCCTTGAACAATTCACCATGGCTGTAAACATTTGTAAGAGCACCATGAAGAGGGTCAAGGAGGTTGTCCCCATTTTGGATGGCATTTTTGTGCACCTAAAATGTTTGAATAAAATAATCAAATCCTAACTTTGTGATGAGGAGGTCTTGAGGTAGCAAGTGACTGATGCTACATTATTAATAAAAGACCATGTCAAATGCACAAATGTATTCAAAGATGTGGAAATAATTGAAAAATCAATAAATAATCATCATCAACAAATAAATGCCAGTTTTACAATTCTATGAGGGTAGGTTGACAAGGAAGTCTCTGAGTTAGAAAACATCTAGAAGGAAGCCACCATAGCTCTAGATGGATAGATAAAGAAGACCAAGACTCCAACTCAGTGCTAGGATTTGAAGTAGTAAAGGAATCCATTGAAGGAATAAATACTAAATTTCTTGATACTTTATCCCATTAGGATGGGTTGAAGAGAGAACTTGAGTAGAAAGGGCCTGAGTTCTTATACGATGCTAACATGACTTAGTTTGAGATGGACTAAGAACTTAGTGTGGGGTGATGTTGGCCCCTCAATTTTGACCAATATTTCTTTCAATTATGGTGCATAGCATGGAGGGACCATTGTCTATTTTTTATGTAAGTACCAACATGGTGTAGGAGAACCATGGCATGGGAGGACCATGTCACAGGACTAGTAGGCATGAGATTTGAAGGGTGTATAAGGACAATAGCATAGAATACCCAATGTGGGAGGACCTAGTCAAGAGAAAACATGGCATGAGGGACCCCTAGAGGACTTGGAACAAAATGAAAAGACTAGGGGAGCACAAGGGAAGTAGAGCACAAGAGACATGAGAATAGTTAGAAGAGTAAATCAAGTAGGACACTTTAATCCCATTGATCAGAGTTTTTGTACTAGCTCGTAAAGAAAAAAACACTTGGACATATATGTATAGCATAGAATGAGGATCTAGGGGTGTAAAGGCCTATGTCTATAGGAATAACTAGTTGTAAGAGCCATAACTCTTAGTCTATTAAGAGCATGTGTGTCATTTGTCATTGGTAGCTATGAGTATGACACTTGGTTAGGGTGAAGTAAGTATAAAAACCCCTATTGTAAGAATTCAAGAGGGAGATCACTTTTGGGGAATATAGATAGTCTTGTATTAAATAAGCATTCTAATAAATTTTTTGTGTTTATCAAATTGTATTCCAAAGGATGAATTATACTAAGTGTTGTATGTTGACATGTGTTTTATTTTCAAGTCACAAGCTCCTTTCTCTTTTATAAATAGTTAGTAATGGTAATCTTGGTTATCATGGTAATTAAATTTAGAATAATAAGAATAATAGTAGTATATTTATGGTGTTGATAGAAGAGATAAGCAAACACACATTGTTCTTCCAAGCCTTCAAGAACTAGTCTTTCATTGAGCACTTTAGGTAAGTGCACGAGACTCATCCCTCACATGATAGGGCAAATTCACTAACTTGTTAGAAAGAGTATTCAACATTGACATAGAGAAATAAATCCAAATAGGCATGTCTAAAATCCTTCTCACTCATTCCAATCATTAGACCTATCCCTAGTCAGTTTTGGGATGTTCAAACATGGCTAAATTATGAAGATAGTTTTTTGAGCCAATGAAGGAAATTTCATGCCACTTTTCATGAATTTCATGACTTGTAAATCCACTTGTCTCTTATGACCTTGCATGATCCATTTCATATCCTCTTCCCATTCATAACTAACTCATTCTCTCAGCATGACAAGTGTCCTCATGACATTTGGACTTATTTCTTCTCCTCTCTCTCTTAAGTTCTATAAGAACTAGCCATTTTGGCATTTGTAACTTATGCTCCACATAAGTATGGAAATCCCTACTCACTTGCATACTATTGATCAATAAAGACTACTAATTTTTACCTCTTGCATGACTCTTCATAGCGTGTTTTACTTGAATGATTAATTTTGCTTAGTGATGACTCTTGTTTCCTTAGCATGTTATCTCATTCTCTCACCTATTTGTAGTTGGAAAGATTTTTTTTGTAGGACATGTGCATTTTTCTAGGATGTGTCAAGGTTGAGTGAGTTAACATATTCAATAGTGTCATTATGTACCTCTTATTTAGTCCTCTTAGCCTAAACATTCACCATAAACTCATAATGAAATATTGATGTGAGAAGATGTAGATTGGAGAAGTGTATGTTTAGTTAGCCTCTTATTCTCATGTTTAAAATACATTTGATTGGTAGTCATCAACTGATTTGGTTTATCACATCTTTTAGGATAGTTTTATTTCAATTTTCTCTCTCCCTTTACACTCACATGCATAGGTGTAGTAGTGGCCTACAAGTGGTACATCAAGGGAGTTATCCCTATCTAGAGATTCACCTCATCTTTAGGATACCCACAACCTAGAGGTGTTTCAATTTTGCCACTTGGATGAGGAGATCTGAGACATCTCCTCATAGGGTGAAAATCTAGGTGACAACATAACCCATCACTAAATTTTCTCTAGTTTCGTTGTTGTGCACTAATAAGAACATGTTTAAGTGCTTTAGATATCTGAATATGGTGTAGTAGATAAAAATTCTATGGAATCCACTGTGTATCTAATGTAATGTTATCTAAAGTACTGGTCACCTAGAAAAGGGCTTTACTTGTTGCTTACACTTTCATGAAGGATTAACATAAGTAGGTTTGACAATAAATCACCTAGTTATAAAATTATTTTTTTCAAGTGGATGTTCATATGGAATTATAGAAATTATAATCACCCTATTGGTATGAATGTATTTAAAACATCTTTGCATTTTAGAAGGTACTACATGAATTATATGTAACCAAGTTTATCCCAATAAAATATTAAAAATACCCATGTGATGGATAATGAGAAAGCTAGTGACCACATGTGTTGGACAAATCTATAGAGGTAAATCAATATTACCAAGAACCTATTGTGAGGTCTCATTGAATTATCTACCTAATTTGGTTGAAGGATGTAAATAATCATGAGTATAACCCATGTGCATAATTAATGTCATGGTGCAAACATTCTCACTAGCAACATTATTTATCATAGCACTATGTATAAGCTGTTGTCAAGGTATTATTGAATGAATAATTAATAAAGATATGAGTCATCATTCACAATCTCACTATCATCAAAATTTATAGGTCATCTCTAAATCATGGGAATTTTATATCATGTATAAGTAAAAATAACCCCATCTAAAGGGTGCCAATAGTTTGATGGAGGAGGATGTACACTATATGTTATTTTCACTCTTATTTTCTTCTTATAATGGTATCATAAAAGGTTGTTAAATATTGTATGATTTTAGTGGTCACCAAGTTATGAAGCTAATTCATTTAGAGGATCATCAAATTTAATCTTTTGGTCATTTATAATATCTTAGATCTTGTGATTCAAGGTAAAACATTAGTTTGTAGAATGCCCCGAGCATTGGTGATATTCACAATAAACATTAACATCATATCCTTTGGGTAAAGGTTGACTCATATCAAACTATGTAGGATGAGGGAGAGATATGAGGTGACACTCCACAAGCTTCAAAAGTAATGAAGCTAGATATTCCAATAATCATGTAAATTGTCTCATTGGTTCATTGAATAAGAAAAGATAATTAAGTTTTTGTGACACCACATTAACCATGGTAGTTATTTCCATTTTTAGGTTCTGTAGGTTTTACTTATAGCTTTGTTTGATAGTTCACTCTATGTTTGATGTAATCAATGTGCTTGATACATACTTAAATTTATTCAATGAGATAAGTTTCATTTCATGATCATGAACAATATGGCATAAGTCATCAAAAATTTTGAGCTTTTAAAAAAAATGGACTCATGTAGTGGGGTAATAAAAAATATCTTGAAGATGTCTTGAATCTATTTATATACCATTGGATTGGTCATTTTAGACAAAATTGTCTTGTACCTGAAGACATATTCATTGATAGGTTCATTGGTTCCTTGTTTGATTTTTGTAATTTGGGCATAGGAAACCTTTTTGGTAATATTGATAGAGAAGTGTGATAAAAATTGATCTATAAGAGGTTTGAATGCATTTAATGATTGGATCAGTAAATTTATTTAATTCTAAAATATATAAATGGGGATTATATGGTTAAATGGTTAGATATGACCTAGGGCATAAAGATGGTAGACTATCTCTAAAAGAAAATCAATTATTAATGAAACTCAGATAAAACATATACTAAATTTATTATGTTGAGATATAAAGATAGAAAGTATAGATATGATAAATATTATAATGATATTGAAAAAAAGATATGTATCTATTTCTAATGATGATACAAATATGGATATGGAACAAGAAAGAATTAGGTTAGATATAGATTCTAGATTAGTCACTTGATTTTATAAATTGTACCTATATAGTTATAGATACTTACATCAACTTGGGATGGTTTTGTCAACATTACTATTTAACTTGGATGTAAGTTTACAATATAAAATACCAATTTAAACTAGATTAAACCACCTAGTTACTTATGGGGTGTGTTTCACCTTCACTTTAGTGCATTCAAATTTGGGTCATGGAGTATTTCTCTGTGTCAAATGAGAAAACCCTAATTCTTCATCTTCATAATGGCTATAGGGAAAATGGGCTAGTAGGAACATAATGTCAAGCTATCCTAAAGACCCATTTATAAATGAGCACTACCTATATATCCAATACTTTGAAAAGTGCCTCAGACTTATGTATTTATCCCTTACATGTTGGCTTATGTGTGAATCATGCAATGTGTGAAAATTAAGTACAATAGTGACCTAGCTTGTAATTTGGAAAATATGTCTCTTGAGATGATATTTCATTACTTAATACCTATATATATTTTCCCCCTATGAATAGTATGTAAATAGGAGAAAATATGGAAGTTTTACTCACTTGAGTGCTTGATTGAGTGATTTTGGTAAGTTGCCTTGGTATTTTATAGGATTATGCTAGGTAGTAAATGGATGAGGGTTGATATTATATTTATACCAATATATTTATAAAATTAATTGCATAAAATAACTTATAGTATCCATATTATTGCATTTCATTTGTAAATTAGAAGACTTTAGGGCACTAAACACTTGCATTAGAATAGGAAAATTGTGTCGATGTACATATTTGATTGGGATGCAAGTGTTTAGGTAGTTAGAAAATAGGTGCATCTCCAAAACTTGTAGAGATGGAAGATAAGTTGGTTTATAAAATTTATGGAAATATAAAAAAATTTAAGTCATCATAATAATGTTGTTTAAACTAAGAGATAAGTAATTAGGCATAAAGAGATAGTGTATGCAATCCTTTTAGTAGTGGAAAAGATATATAAGTTAAAGCTACATCTGTGATATGCGTTTTCCAAGTGTACAAGACTTAGATGAAATATAATTCAAAAATAATGTCTACATTTCCCCACTTTAATCTAGAAATGAAATTATTAGATTAAAGGAAAATAAATGCGTACCTAGGTGTGTATAACACACCTTGTCTTTACTTGAATCCAATTTGAGTGTTTTGATTATGACTGACCTAAAACCAATAACATGTTACAATATATAATCAGTGCATATAATTTATAATTTAAATCATTGAAATGATTAAAATTGAAAGAGAGCAAGGTTTAGGAGAACACTTGTGTATCGATGCAAACATCTTGTATTTTGACAACTTGATTTGAAACATATATAATTATGAATCACAAAAAACTAGCATTAGGACAAAATATAAAAATATAGAAAGTGCATATTTATAAATGGATAGAGAGAGATTGAAAACATTCTCCCAACCTTAGAGAAAATGTGAGGTTCCACTCAATAGTTAAAATTATCTAAACTATGTAACCCAATCATACTTATAACCTAGTGAGTGTGAGTGAAACAAGTCAACTCAAACTATAAAACTAGTGAGGTTAAATGATGTAATCAAGTCAGAACTATAAACTTGGAAAGATTGAGTGATTTAATCACCTCAACCATACCAAAAAGTGAACCAACTACTGTAGTAAATTGGATAAATAGAGTCTATTAAAGTCCAACTTGGTGGGTGATGATATTCCATATAAGTGTTTGAAATATGAAAGATGATTTAATTTTATAATATTAAGCACACACTGGATAACATATGCACCTTCGATATGTCTCATGCTAAAACTATGTATAACAATTATACCCATGCATATAATTCTACCAAAAATGTGTATCTAAATCATATAACTATGAATTTGGCCAATTTGAAACTATGTAAGTGTGAAAAACATGTTTCCAAAATAGACTCTAATATAATATAAATTTGAGAATTGGTGTAAGTGTGGAAAACATGTTTCCAAAATACTCCCCCACTGTAATTTGAATATGAGAACTGGTGCAAGTGCCAATGAAGAGGACATGTTTCCAAAACATGCCTCCATTGTAATATGGGTATGTTGCATATTGAATAAGCATGGAGAACATATTTATATGTAATTAAATTACTTAAATGATTCATAATAGTAGAATTATATGTGGCATAATTAAGATCAGAGTAAGTAGATCCACAATAATAATTGGTGAAAGAGAAGAATACTTGAATATTATGATTGAGTCACTTCGAAGGGGAAACCTTCACAACAATGCAATAAGAACAGAATTAACAATATGATGATAAAATAATAATGACTACCTCCTAAATATACTCTAATTAGTTATGGTTATTCCATAGCTTGACCATACTAAGAACATTGAGAAATGAAATAAGTTAATTTGAAGATGTGTAAGCCATAAGTCAGCCACACATATCCCTAGATGCACTATAGGTTAAGGGCATATCATGCCCTTTCCCTTCAAAATAATGTTATCCTCAACATTGAATCAAACTAGGATGTTTTTGTAGGAATGATTCATCCTACCATATTGTATTTTTTGAATGTAGGTTCTTCCATTTGATCAAATATTTCTTAATGGCTTTGGTCCACAATTACTTAGTTCACATGTGAAGGATCTCCTCAGGATCTACAATGACTCTAGCTTCTTAATATAATTTAGATAACTCAATATGAGTGGAAACTTTGTGTCTAATTACTTTATTCAGATATGGGGGTAATTCTAACTTATATGCCACATTACTAATTTTTTACAAGATCTGGTAGGTGCCATAATACTTAGGTGATAAATTTTTATCCTTTTTATGTTGCTTCAAATATGATTGTGTATATGGTTACAAATTCACAAAGATCCAATCTCCTATGTCAAAATTCCACTCACTATAGTGTTGATCTACTTACTACTTCATTCAATTTTGTGCCATTACTAAATTCTCTCATAAATTGACTAACACCTTCTATTGATGGTGAATGTGTTCCTCAATAGCTAAAATCTTAGGATGCACTATCAAAACTAAAGTGATGTATGGTGGTGATATTCATACAATTCCATAAAGGGAGACATCTTGGAAGAAGTGTTATACCACCATTCAACAAGCAATAGCTAATGAACCCATTTGTCTTATTTTTGAAAAACAAAACAAAAATTATACCCTTCAATAAATTTGTTGACTATATCTATTTGTCCATCATATTTAGGGTGATATGATGATCTATGATCCAAATGGGTACCCAAACATGAAAATAATTCAGTCCAAAAATTACTAATAAATATGGGATCTCGATCACTTACAATGATCTTTAAAGTGCCATATAATTTTTGAACTATATTGAGAAAAGTAGAATCTATTATATTGGAAACAAATGGATATAATAAGGATAAAAAATGATAAAACTTGGTGAGTTGATTCATAACTACCATGATAACATTTTTACCTTAGACCTTGGGAACTCCATAATGAGATCCATGGAAACCTCTTCCCAATGTTGGCTAGGGATCCAGATAAAGCCTACAAAAGACCTAAGGTATTAATGGTTTCACCTTTATTTTGTTGGCATAACATGCATTCAGTCACATATTTATGAACATCCCCTTTGATTCCTTCTAAAAATAAATCTTGCTTGATTCTATGATATGTTTTTAAAAATCTCAAGTGTCCTCCAAGTGGAGAGGCATGAAGTTCTTGAAGAATTTTATGTTTGAGGAAGAATGCTTACAAATTTATAATATATATTTATACCATAATGTGTTCCCTTTCTATGTAAAATTTTCAAATTCATTAAAAACCTACTAAATTATGAATCAAATGCTTGGTAGCATTGTTATTCTCCCATTCTGATCTTACTTCCTCTAGCCAATCTACCTGCCACATAGTCATGGCACATAACAATGACTCAACTGATTCATCCTATCGAGAGAAGTCATCTTCTACCACATTATATTTTCCTTTATTATACACTATTTCAAAATCATAGCTTAAAATTTTAGTCACCCATTTTTGTTTTTATTCAAATGACAAGCATTGTTCCAAAAAATATTTGAGGCTATCATGATCAGTCTTTACTTGAAAGTGATGACCCATTAGATATGGTCTCTATTGCTTCACTACATATAGAATAGCCATAATATGTTTCTCATATATTGGTTTGAACCTATTTTTTCCCTTAATTTGGAAAATTTGAAATGTTAGTGGTCTGCCTTCTTGCATGAGTAAGTTCCCTATGCCATATCCTAATGCATCACACTCCACAATAAATGTTTTTGAAAAACCAAGAGTAGCCAAATTGGAATTATGCACATATCCATTTTCAATTATTCAAGTTACTTGGTATCTAAATTAGTCCATTAGGAGTTTTTTTTATCAAAGAGGTGAGCGAGGATACAATGCTACCATAATGTTTGACAAACCTATGATAGTAGCTAATTATCTCCAAAAATCCATAGAGGTTCTTGAGGGTCTTGGGAACCTACCACTCCATCATTACTTGGAATTTCTTAGGATCAAATTTCACTTATTGATGTGAAACAAAATGACCCAAATACTCCACCTCTTGGAAACCAAAATCACATTAGGAAGGTTTGGCATAAATCTAATGTTGTTGTAGAATTGAAATCACCTATTTCATATACTTCAAATGGTCTTCCCAATTTTTGTTGTAGATGAGGATATCATCAAAAAATACTAATAAAAAATTTCTCAAAAATAGCCTAAAAATAGTGTTCATCAAAATTTTAAATGTAGATGGTGCATTTATAAGGCCAAATGACCATAAATTTATAATGGCCTTCATGAGTTCTAAAACTATTTTAGGTATGGCCTCATTACAGATGTGAATATGATGATATCCAAGGCAAAGATCTAACTTGCTAAAATAAATGGAACCATGAAATTTATCTATAAAACCATTAATTATTGGAATAGGAAAATTATCTTTGAAATTGTATTTGTTGACTTCTTTATAGTCTGGACACATCCTCCAACTATCATCCTTCTTCTGCACCATGACCATCGGGGAAGAATATTCAATTTGACTATATCATATGATTCCTGCCTCTAACATCTCTTGTACCATATTTTCAATTTCACTCTTTCGGGCATATGAATACTTGTAGGGCTTTATATTGGGTGGTGTACTTCTTAGAATGATTCTAATGGCATGATCATGTGCATGACTTGGAGGAAGACCTTTTGACATGTCACCAAAATTAATAGAATGGTCATCTAATATCTTTTAAAAATCAGGATGTGTAGACTCCTTGGGTGGTTAAACCTTCATGGAAAATAAGCGTGCCACAAAATATTTTGCACCTTTTTTGAGAATCTTTGTCATCTGGTGGAAATTAACAAGTTGTGGAAAATTAGCCCATAATCCCTATAGTTCAAAAGTCCTTCCTTCTAAATGGAACCTTATGAATAAATCCTATAAATTCATCTCAATAATACCCAAAGTGGTGAGCCATTGCACTCCCAAAATAATGTTAGTTCCTCCCATGTGAATATCAAACATAGGGGAATCCAACAAATAGTCTCCCATAACAAGCTTAATACTATGGAATATTTATAATAGTTGACCATACCACCATCTATAATCATGACCTAAAAGTTTAGAGTTGGTAAATGAAACAATTCAAACTAATAACCAACTCACTATTGATGAAGTTACATGTACTCCTAAAGTCAATTAACAAAGTCAACTTATATTTATTCAATAACGCCAACACCTTATGAGTTTGAGGAGTATGAATGCTTAAAAGTACATGATAGGAAATATTAGGTCAAAAATATTTAGATTTATCCCTAGGTTCTTCTAACCCTTCCCCTAAAACCTCATCATCTTTTTCCTCATCATTGGCACCATCAATTGAAAATAAGTTCTTTTCAACACATTAATTCCCTTTGATTAATTTGATATTGAGGCCAAAACACAAACCTTTTGCATGCTTTGCTTTCATTTGTTAAGGTGTAAATTTGGTAGTTTGATGAAATGATGATGCTGGAAAGGTGCATTTATGAAGATTGGTGAAAGGAATTCATTTGATCATATCTTTTTCCTTAACCATGCATGCCTTTGGTATGGCCTTAGATATAGTACTAGGATGAAACATTTAAACCTCTAATTGGATGCTATCTTTGAGGCCACCTAAAAATAGGTCAGTCAAATTTTCTTCAATGATGTCTACCACACATAAGGAGAGATTCTCAAATTCATGAATGTAGTCCTTGACAGTATCAATTTGACATAACATTGATAGTTGACTAAAGTAATTTTTAGAGACATTTTGATAGTAGAGATGCATCTCCTCAAAAAATATTGACCATAAAACTGGGTCACCCTTATTTTTATTTTGAGCACACAACTAGTGATAACAAATGAATGGCTCAAGTTCCAAATAGATAGATGCCTTAACCAATTCTTTGTGAGCATGGATTTTGATGTAGATCAAATAAATTTTCAATTTAAGTGAACCAAATGAATGTATCATTACCATAAAACTTGAACATGTATATTTTTAGAAACACCAACTTAGGTATAGAATTGGTATTGGTAATGTTTCGAGCATGAGAACCAAACTAAAATGGTAGAGGATTATTTTGTAGTGGATGAGCTGAAAATTTGGCCAATTTCCCAAATATTTGTTGTAATTGATCCTTTATGTTATCCAAGTTCCCTTTCAAACTTGTAATGTCCCCTTGAACCATATCAAAATCATATTTTTTCACCATGCTCTACAACTCTAACTTAAGGTGTTGAACTAACTCCAAAATAGATGGAATGAAAGTTTCAAATTCTATAGCATATTTGTGAGGAGTTTTTGGAGTTTATTACCCTTTCCTATTTCTACGAGTGTTTATACTAGCCATGCACAAACCTTAGGAGTATTTTATCCCTAAAAAAATGTATTGATGGATACACTATTGTGATTGTCTGACCAAGATGAATCTAACTATTGCTATTATGCACAAAGGTTAAATATTTTGACTTGAAAAAGTGTACCAATAGAACATACCATTGCAATCATCTTATTGGGATGAATCCAACAACTAATAATTTACACAAGGTTAAAACAATTCTAGACAAGTGGTTTTTTTACCTAATTTTTTTTTTTTTTTCTCTTTTTGTAAAAAAAACTAACAAAAAAAACTATGGTGATGAAAAAAATCAATTCCTCCCAAATCAAAAGTTATGTTTTTTTAGCCTTCTAGTGTTTATGATACTAGATCCAAAAAAGATGTGCGACAAAAACATGCCCAAATCGATGCTATGATACCACTTATAAGGAAATTACTTAGATGATGCAAAATAGTAGAATTATATATGGAAAAATAAAACATAGAATAAGTAGACCCAAAATAAAAATTGGTGAAAGAGTAGAGTACTTGAATATTATGGTTGAACCACTTTGAGGGGGCAACCTAAATAAAAATGCAATAAGAACAAAATTCAAAATATGATGATAAAAGACTAACCACTACCTCTTATATATACTTTAATTATCCATGGTTATTCCATAAATAGACCATACTAAGAACATCAATAAATGAAACAAGTTAATATGAAGATGTGTAAGCCACAAGTTAACTAGACATATCCATAGATGCACTATAGTTTAAGGGCATACCATTATAAAATATGCCCCCACTGAGTTTGAATCTATGATTAATGTAGAAAAAATAGGTCAATATTTTGGAGGCCATAACTTTTTACCCATGCTCTATTTGAGCTCTTCCATGCACCAAAATGATAGTATCAAAAAGTATGTTGCTATCCTTAGGCATTTCTACCTGCCTAAGAATGTTTTTAATATTTTTTGAAGGCCAGACATGATCATCTGAGGGTTTGAAATTGTGATTTAATTATTTTTTTAGATTTTTTCTATTTTTATAAATTGTATATTTTTAGAATTGGACATCAACTTCAATTGAATTTAATCCCGTAGTCTAATTATAGTGTTAAAGATATTTCAAGAGTTTTTGGGATATTTTGAGAGTTTTTAAAAATAGGCATTTTTTTAGATTTTTTTTTTTAAATTTTATATGTAAACTCTAGTTTCTAAGTTGAGACTTATTTAATTATGGTGTGGGTTTTTAATTATTTCAAGAAATCAAAAATAATAAAATATAAGTATTGTTTCAAGATCTTGACCTATTGGTAATTTTCTTGTTCTTGATAGTTTTTGGTTTTATTAACTAGTAACCGAGCAAATTAAAATCTTAGAGGAGAGAAGAATGGTGAGAGGATGAGGAGTTATGACAGATGAACTATGATATATAAAAGATATAAAGGTAAGTTCAATAATTAATAGAGGTTATCCCCAATCAATAGATAAGACAAGGTGGTGATGAGGAAGACATAGATCATGATGAAGTTTAGCAAAAAGAAGAACAATAAGAATAGATACCGTCAATAGAAGAGAGGATGGTTTAGGATTTATAAAAAAGGAATGAAGGAATCAAGGTTGATGTTATAGATTAGGGAGGTAGTTTAAAACCAAAGGATTTGATAGATTAAATGAATAACATGGAGAAGTTCTTCAAGTGGAAGACTATGAGAGAAGACAAGAAGGTAAAGTTTGCATACACAAAATTGAAAGACCATGCAATGATTTAGTGCGATTTTATACATAAAGAGAGACAAATAAAAGGTAAAGATAATATTAATTCATGGAAAAATATGGAGAAGAAGCTAAGGGAGAAATTTCTTCCTATGGATTATGTATAAACCCTATACAAAATATTCCAAAATTTGAGGCAAAAGGATCACAGTATACAAGAGTATACAGATGAATTTTATAAGCTTTCCATGTGAGTGGAGCATGATGAAATAGAAAAGCATATGGCTTAAAATTATTTAAATGGTTTGAAATTTTTTATTCAAGATGAATTAAGCATGCATAAAATACTTAACATGGAAGAGGCTTATCAATTAGCTTTGAAGGTAGAAGAAAAACAAAATAGATAGAAGTTTCAAAGGACATCTCCTATTCCAAGAAGAGGTGGATCCCCTCAAATAAGGGGATGAGTTGGGTTTAATACCACCATAGGTGTCTTTAATGCTAATAAAGGTGAATCATCATGTGGTGCAAAAAGTCAAGATGATAATAGGCAAGGGTTTCAATACCAACAAAGAGTATGAGGGTTTTAGAGAGGATGAGGTTATGGTGGTGCTAGAGGATGGTTTTTGAACCAACATAGATCTTATGTCTATTATAGGTGTGGAGAACAAGGGCACAAATAATTTTATTGTCCATACTATCAATATTAAGAAAGTAGGCAAGAATATCACCTAAGAATAAATCTAGTTGAGGCTGAAATAGAAGAGCAAAATACTGAAGTTGCACTAGCAGATGTTGGATAAAATCTCATGATGAGAAGAACCTTGATCACTCTAAGGAAGGATCAAGTTCAAAATAAAGAATGTGGTGATGCATGGCTATGATCAAATATTTTTTGAACAAGATGTACTTCAGGTGGAAAGGTATGCAAAGTAATTATAGATGGTGGTAGTTGTGAAAATATGGTTTCTAAAGTAATGATTGAGAAACTAAATCTACAATGTGAAAATAATACTAATCCTTATTAGATTTCATGGTTTAATAAAATGAATGAGGTTATGGTATATAAAATGTGCTTAATCAAGTTTTCTATATAAAAAACTTATAATGATCAAATATGGTGTGATGTTATTCCAATGGATGCATGTCATGTGCTATTGGGGAAACTATGGCAATTTGATAGGAAAGTAATTCATGATGGAGAAAAGAACATGTACACTTTTTATAAAAGTGGTACAAATGTAGTTTTTTTACCCCCTTAAAGAGGAAGAGAAGATAGAAAGCATGCTCTTTATTAGAGAATTTATCCAAGATATAAAGGTAGTAGGTTGTTATTATGCATTAGTAGCAAAGAATGAAGAAACAAAAATGGTGCCAATACCAACAAAATCAAAAATATTATTGGAATAATATGTAGATGTTATGTCTGATGGGTTACCAAATGGTTTACCACCAAAGATAGATATACAACATCACATTGATTTGATTTGAGGATTAGCTCTACCCAATCAAGAAACTTATAAGATGAGTCCAATAGAACATGTAGAATTAAATAAATAGGTTACTGAATTGGTAAGGAAGAAGGTGATAAGGGAGAGTATGAGTCCATGTGCAACACCAACTTTACTAACTCTAAATAAAGATGGGGGATGGATAATGTGTGTGGATAGTATAATAATTAACAAAATTATAATAAAGTATAGGTTTCCTATACCTCATTTATATGATATGAGGGGTGTGTTTGTAGGAGCAAAATATTTTACAAAGATTGATCTAAGGAATTTTCATTATCAAATTCAAATTCATGAAGGACATGAGTGGAAAACTACATTCAAGACTAGCGATGGCTTATATGAGTGGATGGTGATGCCATTAGATTTATCTAATACACATAGCAAATTTATGAGGGGATGAATATAGTGCTATGAGAATATATTGGTAAGTTTGTGGTTGTTTATTTTAATATTCAGTAAGACTAAATAAGAAAACTTACATCATTTGAGAATGGTAATGGATTTGTTAAGAAAAGAAAAGTTGTATGCAAATTTAAAGTAGTGAAGGTTTATGCAATTTCTTTTTTGTATTTTTGGGATTTGTAGTTTCAATAGATGGTGTGAAAATGGATGAAGAAAAGATAAAGGCAAATGTTGAGTGGCCTATTCCAAAAATCATTATAGAGGTAAGAAATTTTTCCATGGTTTAACAATTTTTTTATAGAAAATTTATTAAAATTTTTAGTAGTATTGTGGCACCAATAACAAATTGCATGAGA
Organism: Torreya grandis; assembly: GCA_037957365.1. Taxonomy (NCBI): domain Eukaryota; kingdom Viridiplantae; phylum Streptophyta; class Pinopsida; order Cupressales; family Taxaceae; genus Torreya; species Torreya grandis. The sequence goes on along the minus strand of JARHVA010000540.1, from coordinate 543,433 downwards.
GGGAAATAATTTGCATGGACTAGAGAAACCATATAAAGTTTTAAAATTTTGAAGAAGATTATAGAGAGACCAATTTTAGCATTGCCATATTTTAACAAAGTGTTTGAGGTTGATTGTGATGCTTCATTCATGGGAATTGATGTTGTGTTGAGTCAAAAAGGAAATCCAATTGCATATTTTAGTGAGAAATTGAATTAGGTAAGGACAAAGTATTCTACTTATGATGTTGAATTTTATGCAATTATACAAGCATTAAGACATTGGAGGCATTATCTGGTGCCTAAGGAGTTTGTCCTATTTACAGATCACGAGGCTTTGAAATATGTGAATACACAAAATAAGTTGAATAGTAGGCATATAAAGTGGGTTTCTTTCTTGAAAGGGTATACTTTTATGTTGAAACATAAATCAAGAAAATAGAAACAGGTAGTTGATGCATTGAGCAGGAGGGTAGTGTTATTAAATACTATGGTTAGTGAAGTAGTTGGAGTTGAAGATATTATAGAATTATGTGATACTAATACATATATTAGCAAGGCAGTTGAGCAGTGCATGAATCTATTAATAGGTGGGACATATACTATTCATGATGAGTATCTTATGTAAGAAGGTTATCTCTTCAAAGGAAAATAATTATGCATTCCAGTTGGGTCTATATGAGATAATATAATAATATAATTCCATAGTGGTGGTTTAGTTAGACATTTTGGTAAGACAATGACAATAGATTTGATGGAGGAAAAGTATTTTTGGCCAAATACGAAGAGAGATGTGATAAGGTATGTTTCAAGGTATAGGATATGTTAGGTGGCTAAAGGACATGCACAAAATACTATATTATATATGCCATTATCAGTTCCAAGAGGACCATGGATAGATTTGAGTATGGACTTTGTGTTGGGATTGAAAAACACACATAGAGGTAACAATTCAATTTTTTTTGTTGTAGATAGATTTTATAAAATGGTTCATTTCATTGAATGTAATAAAACCAATGATGCCACTAGAGTTGTAGAATTATTTTTTATGGATATTGTGAGATTGCATGGTGTCCAAAAACTATTACTTTAGATAGGGATGCAAAAATTTTAAGTCATTTTTGAAGGACTTTGTGGAAGAAGATGGGAATTAAGCTATAATTTATTAGTGCATATCACCCACAAATAGATGGATAAACAAAATTTGTGAATAGAAGCTTAGAAAATTTACGAAGCTGCATAATGGGAGAGAAGCCAAAGCAATGGGACTTGGCTTTACCACAAGCTTAGTTTGCATATAATAGTTTAGTGAATAGATCAAGAAGAAATTCACCTTTTAAAATTATTTATGGGAGAAATCCTATGGGTATTTTAGGTTTGGTACAATTACCAATTATAGATCAAATTAGTGATGATGCAGAAGCATTTGCAAAGCATATGTAGTAGTTGTAAGGAGTAAGAAAAATTTTGTAAGAAGGTAATGAGAAATATAAAGTAGCAATGGATGTCTAAAGAATATCTAAATTTTTTGAACGAGAGTTGGTAATGGTTTACTTGAGGAAAGAAAGATTTACAAATGGCAAATATAACAAGTTGAATTACAAGAAAATTAGACCATGCAAAATTGTGAAAAAAATCAATGATAATGCATATGAGGTGAGTTTACCATAGAATTTTGATATATCTCAAGTATTTAATGTTTCATATTTATATGAATTCCATGGAAAAGATGGTGAAGATGAAGTAAATTGGGAGTAGTAGGTTTAAAAGAAGAAGAAAGAAAAAATAATGCAAGTTTTGTATATGAGGACAGTGAGCACAAGGCAAGGGAATTATAATAGGCATTAGTGTAGTGGAAAGGATTTTAGAAAGAAGAAAACACTTGGATTATAGAATGGGAGCTTAAGAAGATTGAAAAATAAAAGTAGAAGTAGTATAATCAGGCCAACTGACAAGAGCTAAGTTGTTTTCAACCAAAGGAGAATGATGCAGAAAAAATAGGCCAACCTTTTGAAGGCCATAACTTTTGACATGTAGCTATGTTTGATATCTTCCACATGCCAAAATTACTATATCAAAAATTATGTTTCTTTCCTTAGGTAGTTATACCTACCTAGCAATGTTTTTGATATTTTTTGGAGGCTATACATGATCATCTGAGGGTTTAAAATTATGATTTAATTATTTTTTCAAGGTTTTTCTATTTTAAAAATTATATATTTTTAAAATTAGACATCAAATTCAGTTTAATTTCATCCCATAGTCTAATTATAGTGTTTAGGATATTTCAGGAGTTTTTGGGAGTTTTTAAAAATAAGCATTTTTTTTAGATTCTATTTTAAAAAAAAAATTGCATGTAAACTCTAATTTATGAGTTGAGGCTTATTTAAGCATGGTGTGGGTTTATAATTATTTCAAGAAATCAATACGAATCAATTTTGAGTATTGTTTCAAGATCTTGGGATATTGGTAATTTTCTTGTTCTTGATAGTTTTTGGTTTCATTAGTGATAAATGTAGAAAACATATTTTCAAAACATGCCCCCACTACAATCTAAATATATAAATAAATGTGGAAGTCATTCCTCCATGGCATTCCCCCACTGATATGGCCCCATTTTAAGGTGAGGGAAAGTAGAAATTGGTAGTTATGTTACCTCAAGAGGATCAAATAACTATATAATCTACGTATGAATCATGTATCATATATAAAGAACATGTCTAGATAGATATATCATTGAAGCATGAATAATGTGATTACACAAAATCTTAAGATACATGATATAGATCATGGCAATGTATATATATTAATAATAAAATATCAACAATAAACCAAGCACATGCACAAGAACACTCAAAATAAATTAAAAATATAATGGTATAGGATACCTCATACAAGGGGTATGTTTAAATGCCACAAAATCGAATGGACATGACTTGGTCAATTGTCCACATAAGCAATAACGAATTATTCAAATGTCAACATAAAAAAAGGAATGATATATTCAAATGTCAAAGAAGAAAAAATGGCTTAAGAGCTGAAAATAATGGATCATATTCAAATTCTCAAACAAGTGAATCAAGACACTCAAGGAAATGCATAAAGTAAAATCATAAGAAACCAACATAAACATATCATACTAGTACCTGGGTAATATGTGTTCACAAAAAATGTTAAGTGCCTAACACATCAAGTACATTGTGAAATATATAAGCATGGATAAATTCATGTGTAATTATATAATCTCAAATGTGGTAATGTAAAGTGACCATAGAATGATATAACTTAGGTGTATTATGATCAAAGAAGTGGGTACCCCAATGCCTACATGACATGAGTAGAGGGAAGGTACAACATCTAAATGTGCATAGATCATATATCTATATATTATTATTTAATTAGGGAAATTATATTTTTGTGCATACATGGAGTTTTCCTACATTCTTGGGATAGGCTAGCTTAAGTGGAGATGTGTGTCATAGATGTGTCATAGGTGTCATAAAAATGTCATAAGTAACTCCCTTGATGGGAGTTCTCTATTCTTAGCACCTTGTCACCACATTTTATGGAGGAGTTACAGTCTATTCTTGAGGTGCAATGACCACCTTTTGTGGAGGAGTTACTTACGTGCTCTCCTATATGTGTTCTTCACTTTGGCCATCTCATGTTAATCGAATATTGGGTTTTGCTCCTATTTATCTTTTGAAAATGATCTCTTTCAGTGATTTCACTTTGCTTTAGCTTCTTCGTGGTGTGCACCAGCTTCGTCTCGTGTGATCACTTGACCATTGCATTCGCATTATTTGGACCCTGGCAACAATTCCAATATGGTATCAGAGCCACCCCGGTAATCATGTGTCTGGTTATGCTAGTAGTTTATTCTAAAATTCTTACTTTGCTTTCTTAGTAGTTTTTTTGTTTAACTCAGTTGCATTTGAGAGTTTTGGTAGAGTTCCTTGAAAACTCATGTAAATCCATACGAAAATCTATTAAAAAAAATTACTTCTATTGAGTTTCATTTAGATCTCCCTTTAGATATCTGAGTTAAAATTTGCCAAGACATCTTGTATAAATTTGTTGTGGCTTCAGCAAAGGTGGTGCAATTCTTTATTTTTTGTTGTCATTCTATAGGAAAAAAAAAGATCTATGCAAATCTGTTTTCTATTTCTTGGACGCTGCTTTTAGCTTGGGGCAACTCTCCAGGAAACACATCTACACATGGAGTAGGACTCTAGCAGGGTGAAGTGGTGCTACATGGCGTCCAACAATTCCCTGGGAGAGAGAGCATTTTAACTCTTCCTCATCTCAGTTGGTCCTTTCACTCTCTCAGCTTCTGCTTATTTTTTGCATTGGATGCATGTCTGGAGGATAGAACAACTGCAAGATAAATTGGGGCGTCACTACCTGTAATTTTTCAACTGTCAAGAAATTAGAAGTGCACTCTTATTTTGGTGAGAGAATTCTACCCCTGTTGTTTTTTTTGAAAATGGTGCCCCTTCCTTGTTTGGCATCCCATGTGGGCCATTAAATACTTGGCCATCCACTTCATTCTATCTTTTACTTTAAATTTTTAGTTAAAATTGACTTGTCAAAAAAAATCAGTCAATTTGACTGAATATTGAGTATTTTAGACAATTTAAAATTTTGGGGGTTTAAATTTAAACTTGTATCTTTGCCTGTCGAAGACGAAGGGTGAGGCTCAGGTTGGTAGGAGGCCAATTTCCCCTCATAAAGACCTCCTTTGGATTCCTTTCTCTGTTTCAAATCCAATGAGTGGTTGGAAGGCCACTTTCTCTCTCAAAATAGACATTTTTAATAAAGTTTGAGTGTTATTTTTTTGCAAAAACACTAGTTTACGGGAAATTGAATCTTTAATATCTTGCAAATGGTAGCTCAGATTTGGGTGCCATTTTTTTAAATTTTTTTTGTAATTCAATTATCCATTGTGTAGGCTTGTTATTTTTTAAAAACGCACTACTTTATAAAGTGCCAAAAATTTGGGTCTCCTAGGATGCATTTTTGGTTGAGTCTGACATCCTGTTTGCTTAAATTCTTGCATTGATTTCTCTAAGATGCATTCTAGGCTTAGCCCAACATATTTTGAGCATGCACTTGCATATTTTGGGAGAGCTCAACATTTCAGGGGGGTGTGATTGTTTTTTTAGCACTTGCAATCTTTGCTTTTATTCTCCTTTTTGCATTAATTCACAACTTGCAATCAACACAACTTCACCTAAATTTAGCTTAAAATGGATTATTTTCAACTTAAACCCCTAACACCCTTCAATTATCATGAATATAAGGTTGTATAGGATCACCATGGGTATTGAAGTAGAACCTAGCACTAATGCTAAAAAAGTCAAGTGGTACAACCGTAGTGATGAAGCCTATGGATTACTGAGCTTATCCATGTCTCTAAAACTTCCCTTCCATTTAGAAACTTCCAAGACTCCCAAAGATATATGGGACACCTTAGAACTCTTATTTGGGAAGCTTGATGAGATGAGAGGTCATGAGCTTGAAAATGAACTCATAAGTCTAAGTCCTAGCAACATTGACACCCTACAGGACTTCTTCACTAAGTTTAAGGCCCTTAGATTATAATTGAAAGAATGTGGGATAGAGAAGAAAGATGATCAACTCATCCTTTCTATTCTCACAAAGTTAGGTCCAAGTTATTTAGTCTTTGTCTCCACTTTCCATGCCACAAAAAGTGCCCTTGGCACTACATGGAAAATGCCTTCTTTAGATTCATTCATTGCCAACTTGACTAGGGAGCAAGATAAGATAATTCAAATGGGCACAATGAAGTCTACTCAATTCCAAGCTTTGATAGCTGGAAATGGTAAGGATAAGACTTCAACAAAGGAGAATAAGAAAAAGAACAAGGACCAGGAGAAGAAGAAAGAAAATAACAATCTTCCCAAAAACAAAACTGAGTCTTCCTCCTCTGATGCTAAACCTAAGAAGGAGAAGGTTAAGTGTGCCTATTGTAAGAAGACAGGGCATGATGAACACAAATGCATGAAGAAACAAATAGATCACCTAACTCATCTTCTAGAGAAGCACAACATAGGTGTTCCTGAGTCCATCAAGCATAATTCATCTAGCCAAGATTCTACCAAGGCAAAAGGCAAGGGTAAGGAGAAAGAAAAGGGCAAAGCCCTTGTAGCAACTACAACTTCTACAACATCATGGGTCATTGATTTAGGTGCTTCTCACCACATGGGCTCTTCACTAGTTGAGTTTTCATCTTTAGAGTCTTGTAGCATGACTTTAATTAGTTTGGGTGATGACACATTAATTTCCATTGCAGGGAGAGGGTCAGTTGAAATGGAAGGAGGAACATTCAATAATTTTTTAAGTGTTCTTTCTATTTCAATCAATCTCCTATCAATGTACCAAATCACTCACATTAGTTGGGGCATGAGAGTTGAGTTTTCATCAGATTTAGTGGCTATCAGGGAGTTGCATAGTGATACTACAGTGGCAGTGGGTAGGGCAGATCACCAAGCAAGGTTATACACCTTCTCACATTTTGCATCAGATTCTTCTCCAACAGCATTGCTAACTCATTCAAATGAAGTTAAAAAATTATGGCATGAGTGGTTTGGCCACCTTAACTACCACTACCTTGAGCAACTTTGTAAACATGACATGGTCATTGGCTTGCCTCATGTCCAATTCTCAAAAGGACTTTGCAAGGGGTGCTCCCTTGGGAAGCATCCTAAAGCAAAATTTGACAAAGGTAAATCTTGGAGGGCTTCACAAACTTTGGATTTAGTCCACAGTGATGTATTGAGACCCTTTCCCAAACCATCTTTCATAAGGGCCAAGTACATCCTCACTTTCATTGATGATTTATCTAGGTACACTTGGATATATTTTCTCAAACAAAAGTCTAAAGTGTTTGAAAAATTTATAGACTTCAAGGCTCTTGTTGAGAAATGGAGTGAGAAACCCATCAAGGTTCTTCGAACTGATAATGGAGGGGAGTATTTCAGCAATAGGTTTGACCAATTTTGCACTATAAAGGGAATTGATTTGCAACACATAGTCACTTACAGTCCTTCACAGAATGGGGTTACAGAACACAAAAATAAGTTCTTAAATGAGATGGGTAGCTGTATGATTCACTCCAAATCCTTAGCACCATACTACTGGGCCAAAGCCATCAATTGTGCTTGTTACATTCAAAATAGGGTTCCTCACAAAGCTTTGAAAGGGATAACACCCTTTGAAGCTTGGCATAAAAGGAAACCTGATGTTGAGCACCTTAGGGTTTTTAGATCTCCAACCATGGCCTACATATGAAAGAAGAAACACAAAGCTATGGAATGTTAGTCCAAGCCTTGCATCTTTGTAGGATATCTAGATGGTATTAAGGGGTATCACCTTTTAGACCTGATCACTCATGAGTTGTTCATTGAGAGAAATGTCCACTTTCAAGAGAGTCTTAGAGACTCAACACTTGGCACTTCTTCTCCCTCATTAGATATACTTATTCATGATGATTTCTCATTAGATTCGGAATAGCCATAGCAGGTTCTTGAGCCAGAGACATCTTCTTCTTCAAGTTCAAATAGTGAGGATAGTGATGCAGAGTCATCCACCTCTAGTCAGTTAGAGGATGATGAGTTACCACCTGACTCACCCACTTTTGGGCCACTTTGGGCCAGACATACACTTGAGAGTGCTAGCACTTGGGTAAGAGATCCTGTAAATGATAGATGCACTAGGGGGGGTTTTTAGAGAGATCCACATGCCTTCTTTGCCTTAGTTTTAGATCCATAGACTTTTTGACAGGCATCAGGAGTACCTGAGTGGGATAGTGCTATGAAGGAAGAATATTCTTCCTTAATTAAAAATCACACTTGGGACTTGACTTCACTTCTTAAGGGAAGGAAGATGGTTCAATGTAGGTGGATATATCAGACCAAGTTTGTAGTAGATGGGTCGGTTGATAAGTACAAGCTGCAATTGGTCACCAAGGGTTTCTCACAGGTGGCAGGGATTGACTACTCAGAGACCTTTGCACCCATTGCAAAGATGAATTCTATTCGACTCACCTTGGCTATTGCCACAACACATGGTTGGGATGTGCACTAGATGGATGTGAAGAGTGCCTTTCTTCACGGAGACCTAGAGGAGGAGATCTACATGGAGCAGCCACTAGGATTTGTTTAGGATTCTTCCTTAGTATGCAGACTTAGAAAATCTATCTATGGCCTCAAATAGGCCTCTCAGGCTTGGTATGCCAAGATGGATTCCTTCCTTCTCATAGTGGGTTTCACTAGGTGCCATTCTGACCCAAATGTCTACTTCTGATGGTAAGATGATTTGCTCCTAATTTTGGTTCTATATGTTGATGACCTTTTAATCACTGGGAATTCTTCATCGGCTATTGCAGTGGTGAAGGCATCTCTCCAAGATAGATTTGACATGACAGACTTGGGTTTGTTGCACTACTTCCTTGGCATCAAGATCTCATAGTCAGATTCAGGGATTTATCTTGCACAACCTAAGTATGCTCTTGATTTATTGTCTCAATTTCACATGGCTGATTTCAAGCCATCTCTGACTCCCTTTCTATCAAGATTCAAGCTTGAGGCTGATTGTTCTTCACCATTAGTTGATGCCACTTGGTATCGATAACTTGTTGGTAGTCTCATCTACTTGACTCATACCAGGCCTAACATATCATATATAGTGGGACTTGTCTCTAGATTTATGTAGGAACCTCATAAGTTGCATTAGAAAGTAGCTAAGAGGATCTTGCATTACATATCGAGTTCACATAGACATGAGATTCATTATAGATTTGGCATAGAGGTTGACTTGGTTGGATATATAGATTCAGACTAGGCTGGTGGTTCACAAACTCACAAGTCCACTTCTAGTTATAATTTCTCTCTAGGTTTTGATCCTATCAGTTGGTCTAGCAAGAAGTAGAATGCTATTGCTATATCATCCATAGAGGTAGAGTACAGGGGAGCTGTTAATGTAGCTACTGAGGCTATTTGGCTTTAGAGGATACTTTTTGAGTTTAGCATTCCTATCAGGTAGACCACCATCATTTATTGTGATAACTAGAGTACCATTCAAATTTATAGGAATCAAGTTCAGCACCAACGGACCAAGCACATAGAGATTCACATGCATTTCATTTAGGAGCTTATTCATAGTCAGGTCATTGACTTGATATTTTTCCAGTCTTTAGAGCAGGTTATAGACATCTTCACCAAACCTTTCACTAAGAGCAAGTTCATTCATCTACGAGCTCTTCTTGGGGTGTGGTCCACATCTGTAGCAGCATCATCTTCGGGGGGGCCCACTAGCCTCTTCCTTTCTTTTATGTATCTCTTTTGGGGGGAGCTTTTTTCTAATGAGTTTTCTCCTTTTCTCTATCTTATGGGAGATTGCATTTGTACATGGGTAACTCATCAGGCCTAGTTGCTGGGACCCATTTTATATTTCCACACTGCCCACCTAAGCTACACTTATGGGGGGTATTAGTGTAGGTTTTTATTTTTCCTTATTATTTAATTAGGGAAATTATATTTTTGTGCATACATGGAATTTTCCTACATTCATGGGAAAGGCTAGCTTATGTGGAGATGTGTGTCATAGGTGTGTCATAGGTGTCATAATAATGTCATAAGTAACTCCCTTGATGGGAGTTACTTATCTATTCTTAGCACTTTGTCACCACATTTCATGGAGGAGTTATAGTCTATTCTTGGGGTGCATTGACCACCTTTTGTGGAGGAGTTACTTACGTGCTCTCCTATATGTATTCTTCACTTTAGCCATCTCATGTTAATCAAATATTGGGTTTTGCTCCTATTTGTATTTTGTAAATTATCTCTTTCAGTGATTTCACTTTGCTTTAGCTTCTTTGTGGTGTGCACCAGCTTCATCTCGTGTGATCACTTGACCATTGCATTCACATTATTCGGACCTTGATAACAACTCCAATATATATGCCTATATCACACTCAAAATATGTTAATAACACATGTGTATATAGAAAGAGATGATATGCCATCTACCAACATGGAACCAACAACATATGTGCCAAGAAGCTAATAGTATAAGTAAATGCTAAACATATTTTTGGATTATTGAAGTTTTTTTTATTTTTTTTGGTATTTTTGGAATATGCCAAAGAAATAACTACCCCATGATCTCATCCAACAGATGAGAATATGTTAGGGGTGGTAAATGTTTGACCTTTATATAACAAGATGTACCCTATGTGTGCATAGCATAATTAGGAATTGTATCAATATCTTTTGGTAAGTTTGTGTTTGGTATTTTTGCTAAACAAATGTTTTTGTTCATTGCTAGTAATCATGGTTTCCCATGTTTTTCAATATATTTGGGAAAAAATGGACTAATATGTAACATATTAGAGCTTTATTATGATCCATGTGTGACATTACATTGAATAGATCCAACACAAAAACCAAATGTTACATATTTATTCACATGTTCCATTCCATATCCTAGAGATGTAAACAATTCCTAGTTACATATATTCAATTCACAAGTTAGATTAATTTTAATATTTTGACCTTTATTTCAATATATTAAAGGTTAAATTATTTGATACTTTTAGGAAAGAGTTTTAATTTTTTCATATGAAGGCAAACGTCTAACATTACTCTTTTTAGGCACTTTTATTTATTTATGTACTTATTCCTTTTGTATCATGTTTTACTCATGTTGGTGTTTATGAAATATATCTTGTTATATTTGTTCCTTTTTCTTGGATTATCTTTAATTTTTAGGCTCTTGTTATTTTTAATTAATAAAATAGATATGCCTCTTTAAATAATTTATATTAATATTTCTTATGTATCACAAGCCTTGACATTCATTATTATCAGATATAGAGATAGGATGAGTTATGCCTTTGGAATGTTTTCCCAATCCTTGACCATGATAATCAAAGTGTTTTATATATTTTTTCCCAAAACCATGTGATTTGGAAAGCTAAGTATCATTATGGAGAGTATACTTGGATCTTTTCCTTGATTTGATTCTTATTTTTTGAACCTTTTTATGATCTATGTTTGATATTGGTAACTATTTTTGTTTTGAATTTTTATTTGGTACCCACATTTATTGTTTTTAAACTTTTGTTTTGGGAGAGGTACTCATATTATGAGTGGTTTTATTGGTTTATGTATCATTGATATGATCACACTATCTTTGAGACTTTAAATTTTGTTCTTTAATGCAAAAAAGTAATTTATATGATTACCATGCAGCCTATGATATGAACAATAGTATTTGGATCTCCTTATGGGATGTAGAGGAGGTGGTTTGATCACTTTGTTTCGAATCATTTCTCTTAAGAAATCACTTAGAATCTTGGTATCCTTTCATTCATTTTTTAAATCACTACTTTTAGATATATTTTGTTGTAGCTTTTCTTTTGGATTTGAAACTTTTTTGGGTACAACATTGTTAGATGAAGATTAAATTACATGATCAACACTAACAATTTTTTTATTTTTCATTTATGCAATATGATTTTGTAATTTTTTTTATTAACTTGATAATACTGGTGATTTTATCTATAATGCTTCATAAACACATACCCTAGGCATTTCATATTGATTACCTTCATTTTAAACTATAGTATGGGCCACCTTACCCCCTATATATGTGATAGCTTGGACTTGGTTAGATAAATGGTATCTATCACCCTCATTAGGGTTATGATAAGGAATAAGTTATTTTAAATCCATAGTAAACATGATTTTGTAAAATTAATTCTAATTTTTGAGATAAATTGTAATAATTGAGAGATGAATAAAATAAAAAAACCTTGTAACACACTAGGAGTTACATGGAAAGACATAGAGGTCAGGTTCTCCAAATGTTTAACCCTAAAATATAGATACTAGTAATATAGGGTTAAAGGGGTAGAGATATCCCATGGCACAATGATTGTAGATTATCTCTAAAGTAGGCAAATTATTTGTGAAACTTATATAACACATATCCTAAATTTATTATGCTGAGATGTTAAATATAAAAAGTAAAACTATGCTAAATATTACAATGATAATGAAAAAAAAATATACTTAGTTTGTTATAATGCTAATACATATCTAGATATAGAACATGTAATTAATATGCTACATCTATATTATGGATCAATCTTTTGATTATAGAAATTGTATATCTATAATCATGAACACTTGTGTCAACTTGGGGCAGTTGAATATATGCTATTAGAAACTAGATGTGACCACTTGGATGCTTTTATGTTTTTTATCATCTTCATTCTTGTGTATTAAATCTAGGTCATGTATTGACATTCCTTCATAAATGAAAAAAACCCTAATTCTAAATATTCATAGAAATGGAAAAAATGGGTTAGTGGGCACATGATTTTGATCTTCCCCAAATACCCCTCTATCAATGAACACTACCTACATAGCCAATTCTCTAAATAGGGCCTCATACTTATTTAGTTATCCCTTACATGTTGGCTAGTGTGTGAATCATGCAGTGTGTGATAAGCAAGTACAATATTGACCTATTTTTTAACTTGGAAAATATCACTCTTGGGCTGATCCTTCAGTAATTTAGACCTATAAATATATTTTCCCTATGATTAGTATGGAATTAGGATAAAATAGGGAAGCTTTACTCACTTTAGTGCTTTATTGAGTGCTTTTGGTAAATTTCTTTGGTCTTTCTTAGTTTGTTCTAGGTAGTAAATGAATTAGGGTTAATCTTATATTTATACCAATACACTTGGATAATATCTCACATAAAATCACTTAGGATGACCATAGGAATATGTTTAATTTGTAAATTGGATGAATTTAGGGCATTATACACTTATTTCGATTAAAGACACTTATGTCAACATTGGTATTTGAATTAGACACAAGTGTCTAGGAAATTGGAAAATAAATGCATGTCCAAAACTTGTAGAGATGGAAGATAAGTAGGTTTATAACATTCTAGGAAAGATAGAAGGTCTAAGTCATTAGAATAACATTGGTCAGACTAAGAGATAATCAGTTAGGCATAAAGAGATAATTTAAGTGAGACTTTTGGTAGTGGGAAAGGTATATAAGCTAAAGGTACATCCATGATATGTATTTTTCAAGTGTATAAGACTAAGGTGTTATATAATTTGGATATAGTGTATAAAAAATCATATAACCACCTTAGAGCATAGTCTTTGAGGATCCTTGGAAATAATTTAGTCAAAATTTTATCATTAGAGATATAATAAAGACATTCCACATAGAAATATGGAATATTCTATTCAATATCACCCTCACCATCATAAAATGTGAACTTAGGTACAAAAAAATAATTGGCAAGGGGTGCAAAGATCTCTTATGTTCAAGAGGGTTATGTAACACCTCTTGTGAATAAATAACATAAGGTGATTCCATATATATTTTTAAATATTTATAACCTTAGTTTTTAAAGGTTTTATAGTTTGGACAAGAGCTTGAACATATTGGTCACTAAGGTTAGAAGTTTGGGAAGTTACCAAGTAGGTGTACCCATAGTTTGAGTGGATAGAGGCATTGAAACTAGTAATTGGGTTGAAGTGTTAATGTTTCCCATGCAATGTGTATCAATAATAATTTTTTTTTCAAGTAATAATAGTGTAAACATATATCATGTGCCCCCATTAGAGGTGTGAATCTGTGATGTGCCCAAAGGTAGGGTTATTAGTATATGGGGATGACACATAAATCTAATAACATGGTCAATAGATGGACCTACTTGTTCATTTATGATTTTTTATTTTTTATTTTCTAATATGGTTATTATGATCTCATCAAGATATTTAGGGTTATGTTGTATATGGTGGTAAAACATAATAAAATATTATACTTTTGCTTGTTCTATTTATACACGTTTATTTTTTTCATTGGATTTAGTGTTTCTGTGATTAGAATCATCTTCAATGATAACCTCTTAAGTATGAAATTTAGTTTCATTAATAACATATTCATTAGGTATAAGATTGGTTACTTCATTGGTTTGAGCCATCTTAGGTGGATAATTATGAAGCTCTAGGTGTTTGATAGAAACACTAGCTAATCTAGGGATACACCTATGTTACATACAAATGATAAAACAAATTTTAAAAATTAAAATAATTAACAACCTTTGAAGGCTAAATACCCTAAGATAAGATAAGATTTACATAATCTCTAGGTGAGGAATGAATGAGGATTGATCTTGTATATATACCATTCCCTTTTAGAAATATATCACATTAAATCACTTGGGCTAACCATAAGTATACATTTAATTTGACAACCTGATGACTTGAGGTTATTAGACACTTAGTTTGACACAAGACACTAACATCAACATAGGCATCTCACTAAGATGCAAGTGTATGGGAAGATAAAAAATAGGTATGTTGGTGTTTTTTTGACATGGATAGAAATAACTAGGTTTTGGTGGTTTTTTTGATGCACTATAATCCTTATTTTAAGGATCTCCTAAGATCTCCCTAAGGTTTCTTTTACTAGGTCTAAGGACAATGATCTTCACTTAGTATCTTGTTTTGACCATTCCAATTCAAGATATCTTTTTTAGTCATTGGATTATTTTAGAATAATCAAAGTTCATTATAAATGTATATATTATGCCTAGAGAACCAACATAATTATCTAATTATGAATATGAACAATTAATCCAATGTCTATTACTTATATGTTTAACAATGCATAAATGAAAAATTAGTTAAATAAAGGAGCATGCAATCAAGATAAAGATTTAGATTCAAATTCTAACTTAGAAACTAAACTAACAAAACCAATTTTAGAAAAAGAAAAAGAGAGAAGGGAAGGGTTAAAGAGAAAAATATCTCACTTTACAACGGATCTAGTTTATTCCTCTCAAATAGATAAGTCCTTGGATAAACTAGTCCTTAGTTGATCCTAACCTAACACAACTTCAACTAAGGATGGTGCAATAATATATGGAATGAAGTAGTAGATCCAATGAGGAAAATAGGGTCATTGTATACAACGTAAACTAATTCTATCCAATTACAAAGCTTTCATATTAAGATATTTCCATGAAGGATCATTTGGGATTCATCAATATTTGACTAGATTACAGACTTGACCTCAAACAACATTGACTCAGAAAACTAATATAGAAAATAGGAAAAAGTTGAAAAATAAATAGGAATACTCTTTCTAATCCTAAAAGGATCAACTTTTATTACATCAAATAGTTAATCCTGTATAGAAAATTAAATCCATGGAGTTCAAATTTTTATTCATATTCACCCACTAATGGGGAAGATATAAAAGCCATCAATGTGATTAAGAGATGAAGTTGAGGTATAAATGCAATCTCTAATTGATTGAAGGCATGCATAGACTTTGTGAAGTTAAAAATATGCCTAAATTAAATGTTGGTAGAATAAAGTAGTTGAGATTTCAATAGGATTACCATATTCCATGCTTCTATGTAACCCATTACCATACCTCTTTAAGGTTGGTTTTAGTCTTTTATCTCTTCACTTGATTTCAATGCACACACTACACCTTGATTAATGTTATCAATTAGAATTTCATTGAATTATACCATTTTTTAAAAATACCCTAATTTCAACATCTTGAATTCCATCATTTATCATCATGCTATTGAGCTACAATTTTATTCTTCTATGAACTTCAATTCATAGTCCTATTAGAATGTTTGATGATTTTTATGGTCAAATGGGCCATCAAATTTAAGATGATATCTTACTAACATGGATGCCAATGTATCCTTTGTTGTTAAGGTCATTCTATGTGGCTGATCCATGATCTTCTACTATTTAGATAGGGATAGATATGTACTAACTTTTCTTTGGTCATGGTGAGGTGAGATTTTACCACATGGTGTCATCTCACTCACCTAGAGCTCTAATGTTTCTTCCATACTACACAAACCACCTTAGATATATAGATTAGTGGGATGTTTGCACATGGTAACATATCACTAACCTAGAGGCCTTAGGTATTCTATATTTACATGAACATCCTTGAGGTAATGGGTCATCAAGATGGTGCCAAATAGAAACATGCCACTACTCTACTCACCTAAGCAAACTTATAGAGTATGGATTTGCCTAGGGAAATAGGTCATTGGTATATTTAAACTTGGTATAATCTAATTAATCCACTATCTTTGAGGGATTTTTTTTATATGGAGGATTCAGGGTAAATATTTTGAACTATTTAAGTCCCATAGAGTGGCAAAAATATGCCATGTGGCTCTAGGAATTTTTTTTAATAAAAGTGGCTAAGTCCTGTGAAGTATAAATTTTATACGTGGATCTAGAAGAAATTTGAATAATCAGGTAAGTTTGAAAGTACTTTTCAAATATGTATAGGCTATTGGGAGTTGTGATAAATTTCCATGTTGCATCAAAAATCCTCTAGGTACCTATAGGCAAGATAAATAAAAGCCTAGTTAATGATTTCAAATTAAAAAATATAATAACTAAGTTTTTGAAAGTAAATGACTAAGAAAAAAATTGAATAATGACTAAGGTAAAATGTTGAATGAAATCAGGAAACTTAGGAAAAAAACCCAACTTCATTAAATAAAATATTATTTTGTTCATTTTATAGAAAAGCAAATAAGTTAAAAGTAAAACCTTATAAGCATTTAGTCATTCGAATCAAAATGAAGAATAAATGAGTCAAAATTCTCAAGAAAAGAATAAATAAACTCTAAGATAGTTATATAACTTTTATAAATATAAGATGAAATGGCCTTGAAAATGTAAATTAATTACATTTATAGAACATGTTTCAAAAACAAACTAAGACTTAGTAGATTTATGCAAATTCAAATATTCAAATCACTACAACCCTAGATTTGATTTCTATGCCAAGTTTTTATGATGTAAATTTATTATTATTCAAGATTGGGTAAAATAATGAAGCACGTTCAGATTTTAAATCTTCAGATCTAGATAAGATACGTTCCCAATATGGTAATTCAAACAAACAACCACTAATAAACTCCTCAAAAAGATAAAATCAGAATCCAAAGAAAAAAGAGGTTCTATGATTTCATTGATTAAATTATAACATGTTGGTGAAGGAAACAAAAAATGGTGACTCATATTGGTAGATAATCTTGAGTATCTAAAGAATTCAGAATCTCTAATTTTGAAAGAATAAAAAACATTAGATGCCAACAACCACCTAAAATAAACCAAAATTTAAAGGCATTAAAGTCTATATAAATAAGTGACATACTATTCTAAGAATCAATCCAAAAACCATACAATTCTATGATCAAGTGATTAAATCATTTTATTTGCATTCACATGTAGTAATTCATATTTACACAAGTCCAGAACTGTTGATGAAAAAAATATTTTATAGTTTAGCTTTAGGGTGTAAGTGGTGTGAGAATTTCCCCACTTCCATCTATGCATATATATCCCTAATATATATACCATTTGTCCCTTAAAAAGGCCTTGATCCACTGCCAACTAGAATGGAAACCCTGTGGTGGAGGGTACCAATATCACCCTTTTGAGAAGAATGTTTTATATTTTGTAATTGAATTAATCATCTTGAAAAGATATTTTGAGTTTTTATCCATAGAGGGTTGGGGACCAAACCATGGGTATAAGTAAATCAATGAATTCATGAAAACTCAAGACAAATCAAAATTGAATCAACACTACATTTATTCACATATTTCATTAAGTGTATTGGATGGTTTTGAACATGATAATAACTTTTATAAATTCACAAACTATGTTAATAATAATTAACCTTTGAAATTTAGGAAATAAACAAATTAATCATAGTATTTCATAAAATATTTTAAAGAAAAATTGTAATGAGGCTCTTTGAGTGTCGTCTATGCTACCTATGCAACATCCTTTATTTTCATTAATTTTATTAATAGGGGAAACATAAGAAAAAATTGGTTGGTAAAAAACCAACAATGAAATCATAAACACAAATAAAAAAAACATGCACTAACAATAATGACTATGAAGGAAATAAAAATAAAATAAAACAAGAAAGGGAAAATAAATTATTCATAGAGATTTCAAGAAAATTCATGAATGAATAGATTAGTCACCTGATTTTTTTCAATTTATTGAGAAGGGAAAAGGACAATATTAATTTATCTTATGATGTCCTAAATGATAGAATATACTATCCTATAATGATTTATCAATGTTCAATTCATGTAATTTAAACAAATTCATAATATAACATTTAATATTATGATTACATCTATATTGCATAAAGAATGAGAGAAAAGTGAAGAGAGATACCAAAAATATGTATGTATCCAAACTAAAAAAGTCATTTTCTTGGTTCCAACCATTAGATGGACTGATTGGTGGCTTCTCTTTAATTCAAATGGATGCCTATATAGTATCCTATTTATTATCTTTGTCATTTAAAAGGCATGTGAGTGGTTCAAGTTATTCCCATATAATAGACCTTATTAATTTATCATTATTGGCTAAATTATGTGGATAGATGGAATAAATTATGTCATTCTCAACTTGTATCTCCATTGGTTTCACTTCTTTATTCAGAACATTGTATTTATGATCTTTTATTTCTATCTTGACCATGTCTGCTACCTTGAACATGAAACATGTTGGTGTTGCAAAATCAAGAATGGTTATGGAGTCATCAAAGGAACTCATGATCTCCTTATTTTTCTATAACTTAGGCACATATAGAAACTCTTATTCATTTGGGCCTAAAATTTTTTTTACTTCTTATTTTGAGTTTGACTGCTTCTACCACTGAGAAGAACATGTAGTTTTTACCATTGAGTTATTGATCATATTGAATTATCTTGGTAAATATAGGAGTAGGAGCATAGTATAATAATGATTTAGATGTATAACATACATATTCCTCATGTAATTATTCCAGCTCTTCTAGTTTTTCTTTTAGCTGATTGAAAGAGATTTCTGATTTCTCCTTTAGAGTGGGAAGCTCTTTGTTACTCAAGTATTCATTCAAGGATTCACTTGGAATGACCAATACCATAAACTAATCATAAAAATCATAATTTTATTTCATGTAACCCTACAATAAGGGATCACACTTTTGGGATGGCATATAATCAGTGTTTATGATCATTTCAATATTAGGTCTAATTCCATATAGGCATACTCTATACTATAAAGTTGGGAACATGGTTCCATACTCTAGATTTGAAATTACTTATTAATATTTTCCTATGAAAAATGGGATGTAATTAGTAAAAGTATCAAAATAATCTTGATTAATAACATAATAAAAGGTATGCTAACTATTCATTGAATTTATAGAATTAAATGCACTAAAAAAATAAGAAGGTTTCTCATTTATCATAGTGGGATTCATTTGATAGCACATTTAGGACAATGGTAGATTATAATGTGTAAATTAGTCCATGGCATGACACGTAGGTAGGTAACTCAAAGGGTTTTGAGCTTAAATGTCTTGTTGAACCAAAGAATAAGAAGGGTCTGCACTAAATCCTTGAGACATTGACTATTGACATATAACAAAAGCCTCTTGATAGACCAATGTCATGGATGTGAGAGTATATGGGTTCATATTAAAAAACATAATAATTAAGGGATACAAAATTCTCAAGTAAAATTCTATGGTGACCATTTATATTTTGAGGAATGGGTCTTTTAATCTCATGTATAGTTTATGAAATTGATGATTGAATACACTAATAGGTTCATTAGGATCTCTACTAGCTAAAGAAAATTTATGGTATAGGGTAGCTAGGTCAATGGGTATGATGAAATGGTTAAATAATATGTTTTCAAACATACCCCATGAGGTGATGAACCCATTTAAAAATCCAATGTATCAATCATATGAAATCTCATCCAAATAATAAGCAAATAAGAGATATTAAATATCTTTGTGTTGGATTTGGGTCCAAATAAAGGCTTTTTTACAAGCCTAAATATGTTCTTTAATAGATTTGGCCCCAATGTGAATGCATTTTAAAAATAATTTATGAGTGTATTTGGGCAAGTCATGGGAAGGCCCTAGAATGTTCATAGGGTAGGAACATCCACAATGCCAATAAAATGCCATTGGACTACTAGCATAAGCTATAAAAATGAAAAGACAAGTTAGAAACACTCCAATTAAATCCCTATTTATAGCACCAATTATGTTGATGGTTGTTTTGATATGGGCAAAAATAGCAAGGTTCTAGTGGTTTTTGATGCACTAGAACCCCTATTACAAGGAGATCCTAAGATCATATGAAGGTTTCTTATGCCTATGGGTGGGCACATTGATCTTCACTTAGTGGCTCATTGTGACCATTCCAATTCAAAGTACCTTTATTGGTCTCTAGAGTATTTTAGATTGATCAAAGGAAATTTTAAATACATAGATTGTGTTTAGAGAACCAATATAATGATCTAACTATGAATATTAATAGTTTATTCAACATCTATTGCTTACAGATTCAACAATGCATAAACGATCAATAAATAAACAAAGGAGGACACAATCAAAATAAAGTTTTAGATTTAGATTTCAACTTAGAAACTAAAGTAATAAAGCCGAATAAAGAAAAATAAAAAGAGAGAAGGGTAGGGATAAAGATAAAAAGATCCCACTTTCTAATATACCTGGTTTATTCCTCTAGAATAGACAAGTCGCTAGATAAACTAGTCCTTAGTTGAACTAGACTTATTATAACTCCAACTAAGGATGGTACAAGAATTTTTGGAATGAAGTAGTAGAGACAATCAGTAAAATAGGGTCACCATATACATGCACAAATCAAAGATATCAATTGACAAATCTTTTAGATTAAGTTATTTCCATGAAGGATCATTTGAGATTCATCAATATTTAATTAGATTCTAGACTTGACCTCAAATAACCTTGACTCATAAAACTAATCTAGAAAATAGGAAAATGTTGAAAAAAAATGGGCATAATCTCTCTAATTTTAAAAATATTAGATTTTATTACATTAAAGAGTTGATCTTATATAAATAATTAAGTCCACATAGTTCAAACTCAAATTTAAATTCACCTTCTAATGAGGTAGCTATAAAAATCATGAATGGAATTGGGAGATGTAGTTGAGGAGGTAGTGGGGATCTCTGAGAGATTAGAGGCATGTATAGGCTTTGTGTAGTTAACACCATACCTCAATTGAATGTTGGTAGATAAAATCATTTGGGATTGAATCTAAATTTCCATACTCCATGATTCTATACAATTCATTGGTAGGCCTCCTTAATCCCTCAATTTTGTCTTTTATCTCCTTGCTCAATTTTAATATGTATGCTATGCCTTGATTAATGCTACCAACCAAACTCACATTGAAATATTCCATTTAAGATTAATGTTCCAATTAAAACACATTAAATTACATCATTTATAATCATGCTATTGAGATATAATTTGATTCTACTATTGACCTAAATGCATAGTCCTATTACAACTTTTGATGATTTTGATAGTCGTATAGGCTATCAAATTTAAACTAGTATCTTGTTGACATGGATGCTAACACATCCTCTATTGGTAGGGTCATGCCATGTAGCTGATCCATGCTCTTAGATTGCTTTTCTAGGGAGTGATATGTGATGAATAATCTTTGTTTTTAGTGAGGTGAGATTTTATCATGTTACATCATCTCATTCACCTGGAGCTCTGATGTTTCTACCAAACTGCATGGATAGCCCTGAATCTATAGAGTAGCAAGTTGTTTTCATGTGGTAGTATCTTTCTAACCTAAAGGCTTAGGATATTTTGTATTTAAATAGACATCCTTAGGGTAATATGTTTGATAAGATGGTGTCACATGGTAACATCCCACTAGTCCACTCACTTGAGGAATCTTATAAAGTATGAAATCGCCTAGGGAAATAAGTTGTTAAGATCTTTACCTTTGGTAGCATCCCTCTAATCCTCTTATTTAGAGGGAATTTTCTAAGTTAAAGGATCTCAGTCAAATAATTTTAGTTGGTTATGTCTTAGGGAGAAATGAAAATATGCCATGTGGCTCTAGGCAAACATTTAAAGGAAAATGGCTAAGTCCGATGGAGAATAAACTTCACATGTGGATTTGAGAGAAATTTGAAGAATTAGCTAATTATAAAAATCCTTTTTTAATAGGTTTAGGACACTAGGAGTTGTGAAATATCACCATGTTACATCAAAAATACTTTGAGTACTTGTAATATTAATAAAAAATCCTAATCAGTGATTTCAAATTTAAAAATCTAGTGACTAAGTTTTTGAAAGTAAATGACTAAAGTAAAATCCAAAGAATGACTAGGGAAAAAGGCCAAATGAACGTATGAAAATAGGAAAATTATCACAAAATGAAACCCAACTTCAATAAATAAAACCCCATTTTTTCCATTTTATAAAAAAGTGACAAAGTTAGAAAAGTAAAACCTTATAAGCATGTAGTCATTCGAATTAAAATGAAGCAAAAATGGATCAAATTGATCAATAAAATAGGCAAGAAAACTATGATGAAGCTAAATAACTTGAATGAATCTAAGGTTAAATATATATTTCTATTAATTTCAATTTATTTTCTTGGAAAAAAAGAAGTAAGAAACTAGATACGGGTATGGTAGAAGACCCTGTTTATTTGTGTGCATATGAACCAAATGATTGTGACTAAGTTTTTGAAAGTAAATGACTAAAGTAAAATACAAAGAATTACTAGGGAAAAATGACAAATGAAAGTATGAAAATAGGAAACTTATCACAAAAGGAAACACAACTTCAATAAATAAAACCCCATTTTTTCCATTTTATAAAAAAGTGACAAAGTTAAAAAGGTAAAACCTTATAAGCATGCAGTCATTCGAATTAAAATGAAGAAAAAATGGATCAAATTGATCAATAAAATAGGAAATAAAACTATGGTAAAGATAAATAACTTGCATGAATCTAAGGTGAAATATCTATTTCTATCAATTTCAATTTATTTTCTTAGAAAAAAATAAATAAGAAATTAAATACGGGTATGGTAGAAGAACCTGTTTATTTGTGTGCACATGAACCAAATGATTGTGAAGAGATCCTCTTTATCTTAGGAAGAATGACCTATAGATAAGAAAATACTAAATAAAAGGGGTTATTAGATGGATAGCAAGGTGGATTTCCTAGAATGAGCTAGATCCAAGAAGCATGAGTTTACTAGGAGGCTATCAATCCACTCTCGTAGAATAATTAAGTTGAAATAAATAAAGATGAAGTAATTTAATTAAATGGGAAAAAAGACTAAAAGGAAATGTAAGAAGAAATAAATGCTTGATAAATATAATAAACTAATTATATCAATACATGGGTTAATACTAGTGCTAAATAGGTCAAGTTAGGTTCAAAAAATAGGTGGGGACTTTGTGAATAGGCATAAAGATAGAAAACAAAATTTGGTTAAGGGTAATTAGGTATAAATAGATTTCTATTATTTATTAACATAATGACCATTGATGATCAGGATGACCATTGGTGGTTAAGGTGACAGTTAGTGGTTGGGTGAGTGTTGATGATTGAAGATGACCATTAGTGGTCAAGGTGATCATCAGTGGTTGTTATGGGTTCTGGGAAGTGTTGTAGAAACCTTGGGCTGATGAGGTTAGTGATCAAGTAGTAGATTGTTAAAGGTCTGGTTAGGGATGGGAGGCTAGAATATATGATGCAGAAGGGTCTGGGTTAGAAACTAAATAATCAAAATTATAAAACTAGAAATATACTTAACTAGTTGTTTAATAGTTGGTAGTTGATCTGAGAGTGATTTAGGTAGAGTAATGGTACTTTGACTAAAGATTAATTTTGGTAGAGGTTTAGGTCTCCATATTAGTTTTTGATTTGATAGAGGGAAGACCTGTAAAGAATATTTTAATGCTAGAAGCTCTTGATAACTGTTGTTTGATAGCTTGATTGCCTGATTATTAAAATTCTTAGATCTCTAGATCCTTTTTTCACCTCTTGCTCCTCTCTTTTTATAGGAGAAAGATATGGAAGTGTAGGTTATAAAAAGGGTGAAAATATTTACACACATTTAATTTTTTATGCATTAGCTCATTGCATGAATTAAATTATGATGTGTTTAGGTTCTCACATAGACCAAGTTTGAGTGCTTAGGTGGTAGGGACCTAACTGTTGACAGTCATGGTGACCATAGTAGTCAAGGTGACTGTTGATGGTTGAGGGTTGAAGGTCAAGTGGGGTGAAAAGGTATGTTAGTGATTTTGTTTATATAGTTATCTAACTTGACTCAAGGTCATGGTTAGAGGTTGGGTAATGGTCTGATCTAGGGGTGTTTTGATATCTAGAACCATTATGTATAGTTTTTTAGTGTCTACATTTTCCCCATTTTTGTTATGTATTTTATGTTAGAAAGATATAAAATAAAAATGCATTATAGGTCAAAGGTTTGGTTACCCCAAACATGGGTGGAGGTGCTTATCCTCAAATTAGGAGTTGATGAGGTGAAACTGAATCGAGTGTGCATTTGACAAGTGGTTTATGGTGAGTCACAAAGTTGGTGATAATGGTGGTTGGGAATTTAAGGTACAAAAATGCACATGAAATGTGACTAAGTGTGATATATAAGATCATACATAGACTAAGTTACCATAGTTGGTAAAAATAAGGTTGGTGTTAGAAGGACTGGTGATAGGGGGATTGGGCCATAATATTAGGCATAGTTGATTGGGTTACCCTATCAAGTATCCTAAGCAAGGTTAGTTTTTTTATAGGTATCCAAGGTAGGAAGTTCTCCTAAAAAAAATGGTTTGGTTTGTACAAGGTGGTGTGAATTTGAATAGTCAACATGGCAGTGTTGGTTGGTGTAGTTAAAAGGACCAAAGTAAGGTTAGCCCAAAATATGCTATAGTTGGGGGCCCAAAAATGGCCAATATCAATGTATATTGGGTTAGTAGGGTAGGTGGAGAAGGTAATATCCAAAGGTGGACACTATGGTGAATGTACCAAAAGTTTAAAAAAGTTGACATCCTGATTGTTGATGGTTAAGGGTCCTAAATATGACCATCGACAATCACCGTGATCGTCAATAGTCAAGGTATACAACCCTAAAAGTGTGGAGGTTAAAAAGTGAGATGGATAGTAATTTTCACTCATTTATGTTTTGAATGTTGACTCTATGTTCTTATATATTTGGTGTTTTGTGCAAGAGTGCTAACAAACTAGTGTTGATTACTAACTATAACATTTGTGTTGAGTTGTCCAGAGTGTTGGATTGAGGATGTAGGGCAGACATGGATATCGTTAAGTAGTGGGACCTAGGATTCCTCCTTGATGATGATTGAAGAATGAGTTAGGGGATGAACTAATTTGGTAGAATAGATTGATTTGGTCATATTTGGTTGCATTTGAGTTGGTTGTTTTGGTATTATCTTTTTTAGTAAGTTTGGATTCTGACCTAGTTTTAGGTTTTGTGTTATTATTGTTAAATATTGTGGGTGAAAATTGAAATTGGGAGGGTAGGTTATGTTGAGGGAGATTAAGTTAGGTATTAGGTAGTTTTATTTTGAGTTAAAATGAATTTTAGGTGGATTTATGTGTAGGTAGGGTTGGGGATTTTTTGTAAGTGGTCATTCCCAACCATTAGCAATCATACTTGACCATTAGTGGTCACACTCAATCATCGATGGTCAAATATTGAATAGAAAAGGATCACTTGACCATCGATGCTCATAGTCACCATTGGTGGTTGACTACTTAGGACAAAAAGGTTTTAGAATGTTAATGATAGTGTTTTAGTGGGGATTTCAAGGTTAGAAAAACAAGGTAAGTTAAGTAGGTTTGTGGTAAGTTGGAAGATAATAATAGGAAATAAAAATAAGTGTGTCTTTGAACATGTTTTTTAGGCATGAGGTCAAATATAAATATGGGATTAGGTTCCTTAGATCTTTGTGGAGATCCATCAAGGGATAATAGAGGAGGACTAAGATTATATAGAGGAGGTTAACCTTAGAGTGATGATACACTACCAATATGTGTCATGAGATGTGGTGATGATCATGACCCTCATCAAGAGATGGGATATAGCTATAAACACCTTTCTTTTGTTGACTGGTGAGATGACTATCTTGCTAGAGGATATACATAGGATCACACAGCTACCAATTCAGGGGAGACAATATATCACATTAAGAGAGATGAGAGGGATGAGCTGATGGAGTAGCTATATGGTGATGAATATGAGTTCACCAAGTGGCATGCTTATTAGTTTAACTACTACTTATCTTTATATCAAAGAGATAGAGATGACAAGAAACTGATGACCATGATGATGATGGCAGTCTTGTGCTTTGTAATTCTAGATTAAAGTAGTAGGGGGCTTCCCTATGTATTATTAAAAGTTTTAGTGGATATGTTATTAGGTTGCATAGTGTTTGGTTGGGTACCCATGCTATTGGTTCAGATATATAGGGAGTTGTGGGTGTTTAGAGTTCATAGGAGATATGACATCAATGTAGGGTTTATGTTACATTACTAGGCCTATGAGCACATCTAGGTTATGAGGCCAATGGGGCTATCATGAGAGGAATATGCCCAGATGGAATTTAGAGTGGGTTTTATGTGGTGAAGTATCGATATGCACTCACATGACCTAGAGGAGGTGTATAATATTTGGTTTAGAGGGGCATTAGATGCCCTAGTGGTTGGAGATGCAGTTTAGAGGTTGTATGTCAGATTTCTGAGGTAAGCCCACTATAATCAACACATTTTATCATTATAGAGATACAAGTGTATATTTGGGAGGAGAGAGGGTGAGACTAAGCTCATCCATTTTGATAGGGTTTGTAGGTATTTCATCTTGATACATGGGATTCTAGGTCTATTTTTGAGGTATAGGTAGGAGAATGTTGAGTTTTTGCTTCCAAAGCCATAATTAATGGAGATGGTTCTAGAGTATAAAGAGTTGTTCATCAGAATAGAGATTGATGATGTAGGTTTTATTGATGGCTACCTAATGTGGTATGAGACCCTCTATATAGTATATTTCATATGGGATGATGGGGTAGGCAACTTATGAATGTGGACCTAGTTGGTTTAGGAGTGGCTCTAGCTATTGCATAGACATAAGTTAAAGGCTCTAAAGGGTTCGGTGGAAACACTATAGGGTCAAGTGGTGATAGTCACAGGTGATAGGGACCAGGTTAGAGCTTCATTAGCCTTGGTTACATAGGAGAGAGACTCCTTAAAATAGAGAGGAGAAGGAGATGAAACACCTATAAGACCACTAGGTAGCATCCCCATGGCATGTTACTTGGCCATAATTGAAAAGTTATGTTATTATGAGGCCATAGTCCTTAAATGTTATCTGGATGAGCCCTGATGGGGTGATTACAAAGCTAGTTTGGTAGGTGGTGTAGGTATATCGACTCCATGTCAGTGGGTTGCTTATGTGAGTGGACAAGTAGGTGCCTCAAGGGGAAGGCACTAAGTAACAGTGGTTCCCTAGAGGCATATGTTATGATATGATATATATAGGTGTATATGATTTTGATATCAACATATGAGTTGATGTAGTGATATGTATATGTTTTGTGAGAGAGATGTACAATATTATATGTATTATTTTATTTTGATGAGACATGATGTATATGATGTGATAATTATATATAGATGTGATTTTATGTTTCATGATTCATGGTTTAAATGTTCATATTTATTATTATGATGCTTATGAGATGTAGAATCACTAGCTTATGAATGTGATGATTATGGATGATGTTTTATGATGAGTGGTTATACATGATTATGATGATGTGATACTTTGTTTTATATATGGTTATGATGTTTATGATTATGGTTATTATTATGTATATGGTTATGATGTTTTGATTAATGGTTATGTGATGTGTTTTATGATCATGGATGTGTGATATGTTTTGTGATGTTTTGATTATGGTTATGATCATGAATATGTGATGTGGTTTATTTTATTGATTATGATAGCATATACATTAAGTTAGATAACAACAGTAGATGTGGGAAAAGAGATGAGAAACATGAGACATACATCTAAGTGAATACATGAACTAATCATGAGAGGATAAGGCATGATGCTTCTTCATTAGCAAGGAGTAAACAAGACCAAAGTTAAATTAGCTTAAGGAACATAAGAATTTCAAATGCTTCACATTAGCATGTGTTGGTTGGTAAAAAGGTGTCTTGATCACATCATGTCAAGTAAGCTTTGAATCCCTTGATTGGTAATGGGTAAAAAAAGGGGATATGGATGATAAGTGGTGTGAAGGGGATTGTAACCTTCTTAAGGGTCAGTTTGATGCTTCTATAGGTGACCTAAGAACCATAATAGATAGGTCCATGGTTTGATGCAAGGTGTAGACTAATCGATGCAATAAATATACTGATGTTATATATGAAAGTTGATTGCAACTTTCTTGGGATAACTTATTTTGATTTTGATATGGGGTCTTTTTATTTCTTTGTTTTGATAGGTTTATAAATACGATCAATGTAAGTATCTTTAAATGATTGATTTGACAATTTTGACTTAGCAATCCTTTAAGGGAGTGGTCTAAGTTTGGATTTGTTTACTTTAGTAGCTATCCTTCAAGGGAGTAGTTTATTTTTTTTAAGTAATTTAGTTTTGGGTAGCTATCCTTCAAGGGAGCAATTTGTATGATAGAGATATTTGACCCAAGTGATATTTAATTATCTAAAATAGTTTTAATGCTAGGTTAGACATGGACAAGTCTATATAGGATTGGAGATTTACCTTTACGATGGTGAAACCTAGAGCATAATAAAGTTAATGATAGGTGAAAGGGGTGGTTTTGAGAGATAATGACCATGAGATTCCATTCGATTATAGATGAAAATTATCCATGAGAACCATGCCATGGGTAGAGCTATGGTACCCATATTTAGGATTAGGCTATCACTGTGATGGTTAATCACATGGTTCTATGTTATAATTAGTTGTCCTCAAAGGGATGGGATGAAGGTGTGAGGAAGGTAAAAATCTCATAAATTAAGGGATAAGCTTAAGTTAGACAAAAGGTGAGTTTGATCCATTGTTTAATAAAAAAAGGATGTAGATGCAAAGCATTGAGAGGATCAAGTTTTGGTTTGCCTTCAAGAGAGGAAAAACAATAAGATCCTAATCCATAATTATGGGATATGATGTAGGGTCCAATCCAATTGAAAGAAAACTTGCCTTGCTTGCTTTTCTCCATAATGGTCACATGTTGATTTTCCTTTAGGATAAGGTCTCTGATGTTGAATTCTCATTTTTTAGGTGATATTTATAGGCACACTTGACTCACTCTTGATAGAAACAAATATGATTAAATAAAGCTAGGTAGTTCTCATTAAGTAGCTCAAGTCATGCTAGATGCTCTTCAAGATATTCACTCTAAAAAATGATGTCTTGTAAGGATATACAAAGAGAGGGAATTTGGACTTCAAGAGGCAATACCACCTCTACTTTGAAGACCAGAGAGAAAGAGGTAGAACGCATAGAGGTTTGAATGCTAGTGTGATAGGCCCATAAAGTGAAAGGGATGTGCAAATGCCAATCCCAACCAGAAGCATTGATCATTTTGGTTAACATCTTATTGAAGGTTTTGTTAGAGGTTTTTGCCTTTCCATTTATTTTTAGATGATAAGGTGAGCAAAAGCTTTACTTGATGCCAAATGCATCACAAAGACCTTGGAATTTTTGTTTTTGAAATATTTTCCATTATCGATGATGATATTATGAGGAACACTAAAATAATAGATGATATAATGATTGATGAAGTTGACTATCTTTTTAGCTTTGATCGAGATGAGAGGAATAACTTCCACCCACTTGTTGAAATATTTAATGGTGGTGATGATGGAGTGGTGCCACTATGAAGAATGAAGGTTGATTTCCCTATGGAGGTCTAGTCCCTATTATGAGAAGGGCCAAGAGTCCTTAGATATTTGAAGGGCATGAGCTAGTCCATGATGTAAATTGGAATGTTATTGACATTTAACACACTTATTCACATAATCACAATAGTATTGGTTTAGGGTGGGCCAATAGTAGCCGAGGTGAAGGATACATTTAATGATAGCTAGACCACTAAAATGTCCCCCATAGATCCTATCATGTGTTTCCTTGATAGCATGGGAAGCTTCATGAGTGCATAGGCAATTGAAAAAGATGCCATAAAAACCATGTTTGTAAAGGTTCCCCCTAGTATGGCATAATGAGTGGTACTATGAATAAAGGCTCTTCGGGCATACCTAGAGAGATTGGGAGGAATGATGTTGAGGTTGAGGTAGTCAAAGGTTTACTTTTACAAAATGTTTGATGGATATTCGTCCATACTAAAAATGGTGGGGAGGTCAGATTAGATATAAGAAGGTGTGATAAAATGATGAATGGTGATAAAGAGCTTAGAATTGGAAGGTGCAGATGGGATTTAGAAAGCAAGGCAAGCCATTGTATTCATAAACTTGTTGGTAGATCACAAAATAGATTGGATAAGGTAATGATCAAATGATGCTAAGAGTATATCTACTAAGTGCTAATATTATTTTAAGACATCATTATTACATTGGTAGGATTCATTGATCTAGTTGACCATAAGCTAGGAATCACCAAGGACACTGATCATCTTAACTCCCAAGGCTAGAGTGGTTTGAAGGCCTATTACTAGGGATTCATACTTAGATATATTTTTGGTACACTCAAAATCAAGTTTGAAATAAGGAGGAAGAGGTTTTCCATTAAGGTAAATGAGATTAACTCTATCACCCCCACCACACTAACACTTCAAGCCATGAAAGAACATCGCCATTTGGTAAGTGACATCCTCTTGAAAAAGAGTTGTGATGAACTCATCAGGAAATGCAAGAGGAAGTGATTGGTTATCTAGAAAAGGAGCTTTATCCAATTGATCAACAATGAATTGCCCTTTAATCGAATTTTGTTGGAGGAAATCAAGGTCAAACTTAGCTATGAGCATGAGCCACTTAGCCATACACTAGTTTTGGTATGGTTTAGAGTGCATGTACTTGAGTGGGTTCATGTTGGTGATGACAAAGGTTTTGTGATTGAGGAGGTAATGATGAATTTTGGTAGCCATAAAGATTAAGGTGAGGCAAAGCTTCTTGATATGGGTGTAATGAGTCTTATACTTTATAAGTGTTTGACTTATATAGTAGACAACTTGCTCTTTGTTTTGTTAATCATGGTGAGTAAGCATTTCCCCTAAGGAATGATTAGTGGTAGAGATATAAAGGTAGAATGGTTGATCCTCTTTATGAGGGATAAGAATGGGAATATAAAGAAGGTATTATTTGAGTAAATCAAAGGCTTGTTGGTAATCCTTAGTCCACATAAAAGATGTATCTTTCTTGAGAAAATGGTGAAGGGGTTGACGTCTATCTGATAACTGATAGATGAAGTGACAGATGGATTGGAGCTTCCCCTAAAGGTTGTAAAGTTACTTAAGGTGAGTTTAAGGTGGAATGTTGAGGATCACTCTAACTTTGGTAGGGTCTACTTTTATTCCTTGAAGAAAGATGATAAAGCCAAGAAGCTTTCTAGATAAAACCCAAAAAACACATGCATTGGGGTTGAGTCAGACATGGAAATTGATTAGGTGCTCGAAGATAATTTTGAAAACTTCTAGATGATCCTTACAATATTTGGATTTCCTAAGGAGATCATCTATATAGTTATTGATGATTTTGTGGATGAGATCATGGAAGATGTAAGTCATCACACACTCGTAGGTTGCTCTAGCATTCTTCAAACCAAATGGCATGAACCTATAGTATAAGGTTCCCTATGGGGTGATGTAATAAGTCTTATGCTAATCCTTAAGGGAAATCGAGATTTGTTTATATTCTGAGAAACCATCCATGAGAGATAACATCTCATGGCCAACTGTAAGATCAATAAGTTGGTCGATGCTAGGCAAAGGGAACTAATATTTTAGATAAGCAAGGTTGAGGTCATGATAGTCAACACAATAGTGAAGTCCCCCTATGGTTTTGGTGATGGGAACAATATTGGAAACCCATTGGGGATAGTCAATGAGTTGGATGAAGTTAACATATAAGAGGCATTGAAGCTCTTCTTTGACTAGAATGGTGATACGAGGGTGAATTTTATGAAGCTTTTGCCTAATAAGCTTAGTTTTGCGATGGATGATGATGTTGTGGAGATCTATATAAGGGTCAATTCTAGGCATGCACCAAATAAAATTTATTCTTTGTTCATGAAGGAAGGATGGGTAATCTTGTTGCTCTAAGGAATCTAAAGATTGACCAATCGTTACAATGTGAAGGTTATCTTGAGTACCCAAGTTGACATCAATAGTGGATTCATTAAACATGGTTTGGTTTTCAAGAGGAAGGTATTTATGGATAGAAGAATCCCCTACTCTAAGACAGGTGAGAATGGAATCATCATTTTGACATTAGATGGTGTGGATGGTAGGAGAATCATTTTCTACCATTTTAGGATGAATTAGAGGAAAGGTTTTAGTTTGGCTACCCTTATTATAGGTTAGGGGTCACAAACTAATGGTATTGACTAAAAAAATTTAGATAGGATGGTTTCAAAATAATCAAAATTTGAAAGAGATGGGTTGGTGAAGATGGGACATCCTCCTCAATAGTGATGATGGGTTTGGGTGAATTAGTGGGTTCTTCTGGTGGGGTGAACCCAAGGCCAAATAACTTATGAGGTTTTTGGGTTTTGATCAAAGTTAACTCATGGGGTCCATATTCATAATAGTCAATGCCAAATCCCTTCTAGGAACACCTATGAAGGTATAGTTTTGAAAATTATAGTTGTCCAAATAGGATAAATTGGAGGTAAATGGTAAAGTAGAAAAGGTGGTGGAGGAAGTGAGAAGTAGATGATCAAGTCCCCCATATATGAAATTAGTTTAGTGGTTGGAAAGTCTGAAAGGAATGATGGTTCCAATATTGGGATCATAACCAGGATTATGATCAAGATTCCCATACTCTTGAGGAGTAGGGAAGGTATCCAAGGCCAAAAGATGATATTCTCCTAGTGAGAGACATTAGAATGTAGGTTCTAAGGGGTCCTTTATGGGGATCTAAAAAGAAGGGATAGATGAGCTAGTTAAAGCTTCATCAATGGTAGGGGTGGAGTTATTATTGGTTGGTGGTGAGATGGATGAGAGAGGAAGAAGAATGTCATTGGGTTGATATGTCATGTTGCAAGATGTGAAAGGATTAGGGTCAACTTATATTGTGACAACATAACCCTCATGTTCAAACTTGACACATCGATGCAAGGTGGATGGGACACAACTCATGGAGTAGATCCAATGGCATCTAAGCAAGAAATTGTATTGAAATTCACCTTTTATGATGTAGAAGAGATATGGAAGAGTGCAAGGTCCCAAGAAGATGTGGAGGATGACTAACCCCAAGGTTGTGTCCATAGTATGATTAAAAGAAAAGAGGATCATTGTGTTTTTTGACATGATATTCTTTGGTATCTAGAGTTGGTCATAATCATGAGAGGAGATAATATTAATACTATCTACCCATCAATCATCAACCTTTTGATACAAGTTTTATTCATGTATATAGCGATGAAAAGAGGTAGATCTAGATCCTTGGGGTGGATCGAGGGTATCTTTGAATCCTCAAAGGTGACAAGGGTGGAGAGTTACAGAGAACCAACAAAGGTGGAAAGAGGTTTAGGGTATTTTATTTGTACCAATATAGATTTTATGGCCTCTATCAGTACTTGGTGGTGATGGGGTGAGATGTTAATTAGTTCATATAGACTCATCTTCACTGGTGTCTGTTAGGGTGTGGAGCTAAAAGCTTCACCAAGGAGCACACTTTAATAGGTTCGGGTCTACACAGACACTGGCGTCAGTCAGGAGCGACCGACATCGGTCAGATGCAGTTGGAGAGATGCTGACATCGGTAAAGGATTAGCTGATGGTGGTCACATGCAAGCAACAGGAACTGGCGTCAGTTACCTGTGCGTCCAGAAAGCTATTTCTGAGGACAGAAGCGAGTGTTTGCATGATGAGTTTAAGTTGTAGTCTCAAGCTCGCATCTCTATTATTAGTAATATTATTTTTAGAGCCCTTTTTCAAGTGGCTTAACTATTTGTTGTAAGTGCATGCTCAAGTTTCCTAATTCTATATGTAGAATTAGATCTTCTTAGCTTTGTGTGGATTATTGTAGTAGTTCATTGTATGTGAAGAACAATACAGAATTGAATCAATCTAGGTTTGTTGGAGTTGATTATTCTTGAGAGAGAGAGCTCTTGAGGAATAGAGATCTATTGAGAGATCTATACATCTAGGAGAGGTGTGGAAGAAAGAAGTTTCTTCAATTGTATTCCTTTTGTAAAGATTTTGTTAATACAAGTTTTCAGGGTGGTTTCTTGTATCTCTTGTTCTTGCTATTATCTCATTTAATTACTTGTCTATCTGATTTAATTCCACATTTATTGATTTTATAAGTGTAATCTATTGGTGGTTGATCCCCAACAGTGTCTGGTGAATTTGTTTTAGACCTACTCGCTATATAGATTTAGAAGGGTTAGAGGGAGAGGTACCCAAAATGGATACTCTGGGCTTTGGTTAAGGTGAAGCTGAAGGTGCTTGATTCTAGTTAGAATATTTTGGGGGTGGAAGGATATGTCCATCGAATGGAAACTTTATCCTTCCCATTATCCTTTCTCTGGGCCTGAGATTAGGTGATTATATGGATAGTGTGGATGATGGGAAACATTGGGATAGAAGGTTGATTTGGATCCTCCTCACTCTTAGATGACAGTGTAAGAGAGGGTAAGTGTTTGATAGGTTTGTTTGGTGGTTGGTTTGATAAGGGGATTAATGGAGGATCATTTGATAAAAGATCATCCTCATCCCATAAGTTATGGACAAGTGCTTGGAGTGATTTGTAGTTCTTTGTGTCATGTCCAGGTGTCTTATGGTATGAGAAGATTAAACTATTATTGAACCAAGATTGTTTAGGACTTGAAGGGTTAAAGGGTTTGATAGGTGGTAGGTTTTAGGAATAAGTTTGTAACAAACTTTTTAAAATGGTTGAATAATATTAGAGTAGAGGTGTTAAGGGTGATGGGATTTTACTTTTTGGGGTGGGAACCTTCTTAAAAGTAGGCTTCATCGCAGAGTTAATGGGTTATAGAATGGCTTTGGTAGGTGGTTTTAATTGGGATTGCTTGGTGTTAGATGTTTTTGAGGTGGAATATTTAAATGTGAAATATTTGGAGGTGGGTGATTGAGATGATGAAGGTTTGGAGATAGATGGGTAGGTAGAGGTAGATAGTTTGGTTTAAAATGATGGGGAGTTTTATGTTTTGGAAGGGGTAGGTAAAGGTAAAATAAAAGGAAGAAGTTTAGTTTGGGTAGCTTTGGGAGGGTTTGCCTTTTTTTATAGAAGGATGAGCTCCTATGATGGAAGAATAATGGGGTCCCAAGATATAAGGTAAGAGGGAAGCAGGTGGTACAATTCTAGTTCTAGGTGGGAGTTTGGGTGGCTTCACCTTCTTGGTTGGTTTGGTTAAGGTTTTCTTTGGTGAAATAGATCGAGTTAAGTCTAACCTTAAAGATGGGTGGATAAGGCTAACATTAGGAAGCATCCTTAGGTTCTTGATAGGGTTTGATTAGATAGGTGTAAGGTGATTTGACTATTTTGGATGGAGATGGTTTAGATGCTTCTTCCATGGTTTTGGAGGGAGAGGTATTTAATGAAGGAGTTGAGATTTTTATAGGTTTAATGGTAGGTGTGATTGAAGATGGGGTGCATGAAGGTAAGGTCAAAGTTTTGTGCTTATTTTGATATGGGAGCCTGAGATGGTGCCAAAAGGTGGCTTGATCCATATTGGGTTGAGAAAAGGATTCAAAGCTTTGGACTAGTCTAGAGAAGGGTTTATAAATTGGTTTGGTTCCTTGGGCACCAGATTCAAAGATTAGGTCCATATGTTGAGGTAAGGGAATGGATTCTTCACCCTTTTCTTTGATGAAAGGTTATAATATTCAGGAGGATGTTTCCTCTATGGAAGGAGTAAATGAGTTGATATCTTCTTTTGGAATGGTTTCTAAAGAGAAAGTGGGTGATTCCATGATGGGGGAGGAAGGTAAATCCCTTACCTCATCAAGTGAAGGAAAGGAGTTGGTTTCTTCCTTTGTTTAGGTATCCAAAAGAATGGAGGGTAATTCCATCACTTCAATAAGTAGAGTGGAGGAAGAGGTAGTTGGGGCAATGGTTTCCTCAACAATAAGTTCACTGATAATTACATTGACTTTATAGACATCACAAGTGTGAGATGATTCTAGTTTGTTGTCATCACAGTGAGTAGAAGGGGCATGATTGGGAAAAGGTTGTCAAAAGATGTCGAGTGACTAATTTGGGGGTGCATTGGGATTGTCCAATACAAGTTCTTCCTTATCAATCAAGTTTTGGGCAATAATTTTTAAGGAGTTACACCTATTAACTTCATTTCCAATGACACAGTGGAAGGGACATAAATAACTCTCATTGTACCAACCAAGCACATGGAAATAAACATCAAATTTTTGGGGAGGTTTGATGGGTGGAAGCTGTATGATGTTGGTTTTGAGAAACTTGACTAAAATTAAAGTGTATGACTCCCCTAGTGGAGTGTATTATTTTGGGGTAGCCCAATTTTTATTTTGGATTTGTTAATTGGAGGAGTTAGAGGAGTTGGTTTGGTTGGGTTGGTTGACAACCAAAGGTGAAGAATGTTTAAGGATAACCATGTTTATAGTTGCCTTTGGTTTGGTGTTAGGTTTATTATATTGGTTGGTGTTTTTGGATGGGGAAGGGTCATTAGATTTGAAGCTAGATTTTTTATTTCTTAATTTTAATTTCTCCTCATTGATGGCTCTAATTTATAGTTTGTGTGCCATGGTGAAAGCATCATCAAAGATTCTAAAGGTTTGAACTTGTAGAGTATGGGTGATGTGTTTGGCACAAGCTTGAGAAAAATTTCAATCAAGTCAATTTGGGGAAAAGAGAAAGAGAGCTAGTTGATAATGTCAGGAATCTAGAACAACAAACATGCTCTGATCCCACTTGTCAGGATGCGAAACGGAAAGCATACAATTGATTACCAAACTTCAAACAACTTAATATGCGGAAATAAACCAGATTCACCAAGTAACTAGAATTCAGAATAACACAACATATGAGAGACAATACACAACTTGTATTAACACTTTATACAGAAAAGAATACAATAAAGAAGATGCCACTTCTTCTCCACCACCTTACAGAGGTTTCCCACACCTCAAGTGAACAGTACTTCTTCTCCCCAAAGCTCTCCCTCTCACAGGTCTCAACACCCAACTCAAATACAGAGTTGGTGTTCACCTGCCATGCTCCACGCACAACACAAGTGCTCCACGCACTCCACAAGCACTCCACATTCTCCACAAGTACTCAAGGTACTTCAAGTAGATCTCCCATGAATTTGTAACAACCTGCAATTCAACAGACCATACTTATGGAAGGAACTTCCTTGCCTTCCTCTCTTGCTCTATCCGAGTACACACCTGTACTCCAAGTAGATCCTGCCTGATACTGCTCCCTGTTGTGTTGCTGTCTGTATGACCTTGCACACCTGCAAATCAAACAATGGTTCTGCTCACCTGTGAACCTCGACCTTGCACACACATACACCTACAGATCAATGATCTTACTTACCATGTAGATCTCCTATATAGGCCATGCAACTGTGACCAAGATCCTACACTCCTGAAGAACCCAGCTGGCTCTCCAATCCAGCACCAACACACCTGGTACTGAGGCACTAGGAGGAACGCACCATTTCTCTACCTCACACACAGAAGGAGCTTATAATTATGCTCTCTTACTCCCTAGCACACTTTTCCAATACAACCATGAGTCTATTATATAGATCTCATCCAAACAATAATTAGACATCTAATTCCAATAATTAGATCCGTAGCTCTCAGTCTAAAATTAGATCTCTTCATGCAAACACTTGGTTTGTTAGCTAACTGCCCGTAAATAGCTCGCAGTCAAACCACACAGGCGACCGACGCCGGTCCCTATCCGCCTGGGGTCGCCGACGTCGGCCGATCTCTGACCGACGTCGGTTGCCTTCTTGCCCTTTCCTGCCGACGTCGGTTGGCTTGACCGACGCCGGTGTCTCTGACACTTAGCAACTCTCCTGCAACCTCCTCTCCTGTTTGCATCAGTGAAGCTTTTAGCTCCATAATCCTAACAATCTCCCACTTGGAGATAAACAGCTACACTGTACCTGTACTCTATCTAATCTATTTCCTGGTTTGTATTCCTCTTCAAGCTCCCACCTGAAGACAACCCACCACACATCTCGTGGTGTACCTCCTATCATCTGAGTAACCTGCCACATCCAAACCTACAACACCTGTAGTGAAGTCCTGACCCTGCATAACAACACCTACTGCCGGTCCCTCTCAGAAAACCTGAGAACCCACTTCCCCGAATTGGCTCCTAACTCTGACAGCTCCCACTGCATGGGAGTACTCAGGTCTATACCAGACCTCATGTGATTTCGGACACTGTACCTGTCCAGCCCTTAGTGTGCTCCGGTTCTGCATCCCAAACCTCACAAACACCTGATTCACATCAGCTCCCACTCGAGACAAAATCACCCTGTGATCTCCATGCCTCCCATGTCAAAGAATTCCGCTGCTCCAAACTCCTCATGACATGCCACTGAACTAATCTTACCCTTAGCTCAGCAAAACCCTGTATGTACTAACCCTGCTAGCAAATATACCATCCACATACAGCAACATAATGATGTTGCGACTCATCATCCACCTGGTAAGGCAAACCATAGTAGTTACCTGACATTGACTGAAGCCATGCTTCATCCTCCACCTGTCAAACCTGGTACCACTGTCCTGCAGCTCCTCAAGACCATATGCCTGGTCTTCCGTCTCACGTATCCGTTCTCTCTATTCTTCTACTAAGGAATCCATTTGTCTCTGTGCTTACATCCAGTTGGCAAACCTACCAAGACTCCCGTCTAGTTCTGCATCATAATCCTGCCTAGCTCACACCTGTTTCCTGGATCCTTCCTGCTCTACAATCAGCAACAAGTATGAAGAAGAGGAACACGAATTTGAGGGCCTACTTACACCTTCAGTCCTCCATATGGGTGTTTGAGACTCCTTGACAGCTTGCTGTCCACCCAAAATTCGTTACAGTGACCGACCTCGGTCACCCCACAGTCTGCATCCGACCGACGTCGGTTCCATGCGTCTATACCTGACTACCAACCTGCCAGCGTTGGTGTCCCTGCTGCCGACGTCGGTCCTCCTGACTGACATCGGTCTTACATACTGCCGACGTCGGTCCCATGACCGACGCCGGTCTTACCCTGCCCGACACTGCCGGCTTCGGTCTGCACATGACCGACATCGGCACCTGTCTGTTCGACACCGGTTCCACCTGACCGACGCCGGTGTCTGTGTTCGCCTGTGAGTGATGACTTTTTACCCACGAGCTCCTTTGGATCAATCTCCATGTCCAAACTGCCCTACTCAGATGTATCCAGCCTCATCCACTGAACTCTGTCCGCCATCTCCTCCAAGAACACCAAGGCTTTCCAGTTCTTAAGCCTGTCAAATATATCTGTCTTCCACTTAAGAACATGCATCTCCTTCCTACTCATGTGACCAAGCCTACGAAGCCATGTCTCCACAATAGAAGAAGAATCAGTAATATAAATAAGTAGATAAAGTATACCTGTTTTCTTACCACCAGCTAATTCAAGTGCTACCGCTGTGAGAGTTCTTGTGCATCTCTCATCACCCAATCTTTCTAAAGAAATTAGCCATATCTCCAAACCTGGGACCTGCATGACCTTCATCAACACCTGTGTGTTGGCCGCCTGCAATTTCAGCTTCACTTCCCCTTTGCCAATTCTTTGGCAAGGCTTACCAGCTCCTCTACCTAGGGCTGCATGGAAAGAGGCAACCGAATCTTGTATCCAAGATTCAACTTTATCCAAGAAACCTGCAAACACATCCTGTGCAACAACACCTGCTACATCTATATCTTCAGTTTCTTCATGCTGATCTGTTACCAACCAACAATCTTCTTTTACCTGCTCTTTCTTTCCATCGGACCGTGAGTAACCGTCTGTGCT
The DNA here is from genome assembly GCA_037957365.1 of Torreya grandis. Classification (NCBI taxonomy): domain Eukaryota; kingdom Viridiplantae; phylum Streptophyta; class Pinopsida; order Cupressales; family Taxaceae; genus Torreya; species Torreya grandis. The sequence continues at coordinate 503,249 of JARHVA010000540.1, read as the reverse complement.
TTTCAACTCCTCCATTCTTAGCTTACTTTGATCTGCCGTTGCTCTACTCCCACTCAATCAGAAACCCCTGAGAGTGCCCTGTAACCAAAACACAATCTGCTTCCTGCAACCTTAGCTCTGATACCACTTGTTAGGAATCTAGAACAACAAACATGCTCTGATCCCACTTGTCAGGATGCGAAACCGAAAGCATACAATTGATTACCAAACTTCAAACAACTTAATATGCGGAAATAAACTAGATTCACCAAGTAACTAGAATTCAGAATAACACAGCATATGAGAGACAATACACAACTTGTATTAACACTTTATACAGAAAAGAATACAATAAAGAAGATGCCACTTCTTCTCCACCACCTTACAGAGGTTTCCCACACCTCAAGTGAATAGTACTTCTTCTCCCCAAAGCTCTCCCTCTCACAGGTCTCAACACCCAACTCAAATACAGAGTTGGTGTTCACCTCCCATGCTCCACGCACAACACAAGTGCTCCACGCACTCCACAAGCACTCCACGTGCTCCACAAGTACTCAAGGTACTTCAAGTAGATCTCCCATGAATCTGCAACAACCTGCGATTCAATAGACCATACTTATGGAAGGAACTTCCTTGCCTTCCTCTCTTGCTCTATCCGAGTACACACCTGTACTCCAAGTAGATCCTGGCTGATACTGCTCCCTATTGTGTTGCTGTCTGTATGACCTTGCACACCTGCAAATCAAACAATGGTTTTGCTCACCTGTGAACCTCGACCTTGCACACACATACACCTACAGATCAACGATCTTACTTACCATGTAGATCTCCTATATAGGCCATGCAACTGTGACCAAGATCCTACACTCCTGAAGAACCCAGCTGGCTCTCCAATCCAGCACCAACACACCTGGTACTGAGGCACTAGGAGGAACGCACCATTGCTCTACCTCACACATAGAAGGAGCTTATAATTATGCTCTCTTACTCCCTAGCACACTTTTCCAATACAACCATGAGTCTATTATATAGATCTCATCCAAACAATAATTAGACATCTAATTACAATAATTAGATCCGCAGCTCTCAGTCTAAAATTAGATCTCTTCATGCAAACACTTGGTTCGTTAGCTAACTGCCCGTAAATAGCTCGCAGTTGAACCACACAGGCGACCGACGCCGGTCCCTGTCCGCCTGGGGTCGCCGACGCTGGCCGATCTCTGACCGACGTCGGTTGCCTTCCTGCCCTTTCCTGCCGACGTCGGTTGGCCTGACTGACGCCGGTGTCTCTGACACTCAGCAACTCTCCTGCAACCTCCTCTCCTATTTGCATCAGTGAAGCTTTTAGCTCCACAATCCTAACAGATAAGACCTCTCCATTGGGATACAAAATCAATAATTGATTCATCATCAAATTATCTGATAGAGTAGAGGTCAATGACGGAGACTTTCTTAGATATATTGATCAAAAAGTGGTATAAAAAGTTTTGGGTGAGTTAGAGACAATAAAATATGGAGTGCTTAGTGATAGAAATATACCAATCTAATACTAGTCCAGATAAATACATAGGAAAGGTGCGAAGAAGGAGAGCATCATTGTAGGCAATCAAGTAGCAAGAATTTTGAAATGCTCTTAGGTGTTGTTGGGGGTCTTCCTTGCTTTAGAATCTATAAAATTTGGGTAGTTCCCATTAATGAGGGTATGGTTGGATAGGGATGGATGGGTGAATAGGTTCATTACATATTTATCATAAGATAAGATGTTGTGAGCCCTAGAGAGAGATGGCTCTAGGTTGCTCATTTTGTACATCAACATTTTGACCAAATCTATTTTGGGTTGGGGAGTTCCATAATTATATGGTAAGTTTTGATGGGGTTGGATGGATGTAATATATGGATAACTGGTAGAAGGTTGAGAAGATGACACATATTGGTATGTAGTCATTGAGGGTTCTGATTATGCCACATAAGGGTTAATAAGCATAAGAGGTTGGGTAGAAGGTATAACATATGGGTTAATAGGCACAAGAGGTTGGGTAGAAGATGGAGTTATATATCCTTATGGATTAGGAACATAACATGGGTAGGGTGTCATAGTTATTTCTTGAGGAGTTGATGTGGGTTGGTTTAGAGGTATGATCGGATTGATAGATTAGGGAATTGATATGGATTAGGTTAGAGGTATGAATGGGTTAATTGGTCGAGGGTGAGTGGTAACTCTGGTGTTGATAGGTGGAAGGGTAGAAGGTATAGAAAACACCACATTTTGAAGTGGGGTGGAGATTGGTGGGTTGGCAGTGATAAGAGGAATAGAGGTAATATGGGCAGAAGGTATCCCCATGGTGGGTAGAATATGGGTAACAAAATATGAGGTTGGCCCTTTATTAGAGGGGTTGTTAGTTAATGTAGGGGGTGTGTGGTTATTGGTTGGGTTGTTTGATTGAGTTTGGATGTAGGTAGTGGATGGGTTATTAGTGTAAGAATATGTTTGAGTGATCATAGGTTGGGTAGAGGTAGTGGAAATAAAGGTATCTCCCACAATATGGGGAGGCATCCCATAAGGTGGATCACTATGATGAACCAAAGCAGGGGTGTGGTAAGATAAGGTGTTGAGGTAATGTTGAAGGGCCATGGGGTTATTATCAAGTAAGGTGGTGAAATACACATCACCTTTAAAAACTATTCGAGGCATGGTAGGGCTGGTAGAAGGATGGGGAAAACCCTCAACATCTAAGGTATACTTCATGAAAGAAGAAGAAGAGAAAGGTGGCTCCTAGTTGGTTTGGTTTCTCAGTTGTTGTCTAGTAAAAACCATGTGGAGAATAGAAAGGAATAAAGGAAAGATCATAAATCAAACATAAAGAAAATAAAAGAAAAATATCTCAAGGAAATCAAAAACATATACTAGAGTGTGTTTAAAATCTGAAAAGTGTGAAGAAGAATTTGGTTTGTAGAATAGGTACTAGAAAAAAAGTTTATGTTTTTTTTTAGGTGTTTAAGTATCTCAAAAGGATATGTGTTGAAAATCAATATGTGGTTTGGTATTGGGGCCTACCCCCTCCCTTCACACACCATAGTGATAAGGGTGTCAGGTGCTTAGCTAGTATCTACCAATTTCCAGAGTTTAGACTCAACTAGAGAGATAAGTTTTGGCTTTTCTTCTTGGTAATGACCTCCAAGTAAGATAGCTAAAGGGTGAAGGTGAACCGATAGAAGATGAAACCTTGGTTAGGTTTTATGTCAATTTTTATGATGTTTTGATTGATTTAAGTGGTTTGGTATGGTGTGTGATAAATAAGTGAAGCTAAGATTGAATGAATTAGCCTTTAATTTTAACTATGTGAGCTAAACATGCAAGCAATCAATGTATGCAAGGTTTATTTTATACCCAAAATAAATTTTGATTTCTTTATATGAGCATAGAATAAGGAGAAAAGGGCACCTAGATGCTACTAGGTCCAATCAGGTGTGCTAGAATGTTTCTCTCAATTTCCGTTTATTTTCTTGAAAAATAAGTAAGAAACTAGATGTGTATGGTAAAATAACCTATTTTTTTTCACATGCATGATATAGATGATTGTAAAAAGTTCCTCTTTGTCTTGGGAAGAATGACCTATAGATCATAAAATACTAAAATAAAGGGGTTGTTAGATGGATAGCAAGGTGGATTTCCTAGTGTGAGCTAGATCTAAGAAGTGTGAGCTTACTAGGATGCTATCAATCCACTCTCTTAGAATAGTTAAGTTAAAAGAAATAAAGATAAATTAATTGCATCAAATGATAGAAAATACTAAAAGGGAATGCAAGAAGAAATAAATGATTGATAAAGGAAATAGACTACTTATAGTAATAAATAGGTCAATACTAATGCTAAATAGATCAGGTTAGGTTCAAAAAATAAGTAGGGACTCATGAACAGGAAGAAAGACCAGAAAAAAATTGGTTGAGGGTAAGCACATGGAAATAACTTTTTATTTCCTACCAAAGTGATCATCGGTAGTTGGGATGACCATCAGTAGTTAAAGTGAGCATTAGAGGCTGGGTGACCATTAATGGTTGGGTAACCATTAGTGGTTAAAGGTGACCATCAGCGGTTAGGGTGACTATCAGTAGTTGTTATGGGTTATGAGAAGTGTTGAAAAAAGCTTGGGCTAATGAGGTCAATGATAAGGTAGTAAATTTTTAAATGTCTAGTTAGGGATGGGAGGTCAGAAGATATGATGTAGAAGGGTCTGGGTTAGAAACTAAATAATCAAAACTTAAAAACCAAAAATATACTTAACTAGTTGTTTGATAGTTGGTAGCTAATCCAAGATTGATTTGGGCAGAGTAATGGTACTTTTCTTGAAGATAAATTTTGGTAGAAGTTCAAGTCTCTATCATAGTCACTAACTTGCTGGAGGAAAGACTTGCAAAGAAGTTCTTGATGCTAGAAGCTCCTAATGACTACTAGTTGATAGCTTGATTACTTGATTGTTAAAATTATTGGATATTTGGATCCTTTTTTTGCATCTTACTCCTCTCATTTTATAAGCAAAATAGATGGAGGTGTAGGTTCTAGAAGGGTTGAAACTCATTACACAAATTTAATTCTTGATGAGTTAGCTCACTACATGAATTAAATTATGATGTGTTTGGGTTCACACACAGACTGATTTTGAGTGCCCAAGTCATAGGGACTTGACCATCAATGGTCAGGGTGACTGTCAACAATCAAGATGACTATCAAGGGTTAAAGGTCATGTGGGGTGAAAAGGTAAGTTAGTGAGTTGGGTTAGCTAGTCAGCTAACTTGACTTAGGACCATGGTTAGAGGCTAGGTAATCTCTGATCTAGGGGTTTTTAAAAAATTTAGAACCATCATTTGAAATTTTCTAGTGTCTACAATGGCCTTAAAAATTGATATTAAATGTATTTTTAGAACTTGTTTAAAAAACAAACCAAGACTTATTAGATTTATGAAAATTTAAATATTCAAATCACTATAGTCCTAGATGTGATTTATATGACAATTATTTATGATGCAAATCTATTATTATTTAAGCTTTGATAAAATAATGAAGCGCATTAGAATTTTAAATATTCACATCTACAAAATATGCACTCTTTATATGATAATTCAAGTAAACAACCACCAATAAAATCTTCAAAGAGGTAAGATCATATTCTAAATAAAAAAAAGGTTACATGATTTCAATGATGAAATTAAGGCATGTTGGTGAAGTCAACAATAAGATACATATATAAAACTTACAAAGGATGATAATAAATATATTTAATTTTTTTCATATCATAAAGGTATGGTCATCATAATAACATATGGTTGGACTAAGACATAATCAATAGGCACCAACTAGTGGATTTAAGAGTTATAATAACATGCAGGCATTAGAATTGAAGGGTACTACCATGAGAAGTACTTGAAAATTATACAAGACTAAGGTGTTATATAATTTAGATTCAATGTCTACACTTTGTAACATCCCTAGATAATCTAGTATTAGACATGTCTAAGTCCATATTCATAGAAATTTGAAGCATGAAGCCTCAAAGCCTTCTCTAACACTTTATTATATTTAATAATGGGTTGTATATTAATTTCAAGGTGTCGTAGTGTTTAATAATTGAACTAGTACTTATTAAAAATACATGATTCCTCAAAGCCTTCTCTGATACTATATAATATTTAATCATAGGTTGTATATACACTTTAAGTGTTGTAGTGTTTATGAATTGAACTCATACTTTTATAAAAACATAAAAACCTCTCACAAACAAACACCATTTGTATAATAATGTGCTATCATTAAGACAATAAAAACAATACTTTAACAATGCTAACAACTAAAATACTAAATAAAAAGGTATGAATAAAAACATTTTATTGATATTTATTAAATAATTATTCAAAAATAAATTGCTTACAATTTTTTTTAAATTTATTGTAATCTCTTTTAAGCTTTACATTAGAACCCTAAATAGGGGTGATTTCCATATGAAAGATTTAGTATTTCTTGGAGTATAACATGACATTTTTTAGGTCTTATACTAATCCTTAAACAAGACCACTACAACAATAAACATTTTCCATTTTAAATTTTACATACAACATGACATTTTTAGGTCTTGTTCTAATCCTTAAAGAAGACTAATACAATAATAAACATCTTCCATTTTAATTTTGACGTAGAAGAGTAAGTTACTATTGACATTTAAGAGAGGTCCATGGGATATGTTGATTATTTATCTACTTTATGTGTTTAGTTGATTATGCATCTATTTTATGTATTTTGTTAGTTATTTATTATTTATTTATTTATTTGATAAATAATAGGAGTATAAAGTGGGTGATTCCATGTGCTAATTATTGAAATATATAATTGGTGAATAAGTCATTATAATTTAATTTTTGATAATTTGGTAGAAGTAGTCATCATATAATATTTTTTTGATGAGATTGTAAACCCAATATTTTTTATTAATATTAATATTATAATTTATTTTTTAATTAATTTTGTTACTAATTGAAATAAAATTTACGTATTGATTGTCATCTAACTATATTATATTACTTTACAATATCAATATGAAATAATGTTGAATATTTTAAAAATAATGTGAAAAGCAACAATGTCACCTCAAGAGTGAATCATACCATAAAATGAGAGATGAGAGTTCTCTTTAAATAGATCAATAGGAAGGATGAGGGAGTTACAAGAATCCCATCATGACCTTAAAAAGACTCTTTAGTGTGTGTCAAATGTCTTATTCTCAATAAAGAGGAGGGAAGTGTGTGACATGTTGGGGGAGGAGTTGTGCAAGTAACTCCAAAATATTACAAGTGGACCAAAAAGATGAAAGACACCTAATAAATATATGTTAAATTGAATTTAAAATAATAACAAATACATACCGAAAAGATATTTATGATCATTCTAAAGAGAATAGAATAAACCCAAATAAGGTTAATCTCTAACACTCCCCTTAAACATAATTTGGGTTTAAAAAAGTGGATAAAACTTATTATAAACAAAGGAGTTGAAATTACATAATACCCCTCCTCACCCATTATCCCTCCATCCCCCTCCCCTCCTCAAGTTAAAACTTCAAGAGGAGGTAAAAAATTTAAAAAAGAAATAATAAATGAAGGAGACACCAAAAGTTAAGAGAATTAAAGTGTGATCATGAATAATCTCAAAGTGTTTAACCATAAATTGAAATGAGTGGTATAGGGTTAATAATATAGTAATAATTCAAGCTCAAGGGTGATAAACTAATCTATATCAAGATGATTAATTGTAAACTTAGATAAATAAATATTTTGAATTATAATATTGAGATATGATAAATACAACAAGTATCAAATTTAAAAGTTGTTTAATTGATTGAAATACCAAAGAGAATTGATACTTAGCTTGGTTTATTATGTGAAAGTAGATCTAAACTAGAAACAAGTGGAAAGTATTCAAGATAAATATTCCATACTAATCATTATATTCTGTAAATTGTACTTATGTAGTCATGGACACTACCATCATATCTAGACACTACCATCAATTCTAGTATCTAGCTATGATAAAAGTGTCCAATACAAAATAATGACTAGATCTAATTGCAACTAACTTCATTGTTATAGTTTTCTATCACCTTTTTGTTGATATATATGATATGTCACTATTTAATAATTTATCAAATCCTATCTCTTCACCCATTTTCACCCTTAGAATGATATTGCCAAAAATAGGTTAGTGGGTTCATGGTGTTGAGATTACCTTAATAAAATCTCAATCACTAATCACTACCTACATAACAAATAATCTAAGGAGGGCCTCAAAATTATTTAGTTCTACCCTATAAGTGGGAATGTGTATGAATAAGGGTGAGAGATAATATATGAAGATGCATGTAGTGATATAAATTTTAATTTGAAAAATTTCAGTCATGGGATAATATTTGAATGTTTTAGACCTTTTGTATGGTTACTCCTATGACTAATATAGAAATAAGAGTTAATAGGGAAAAATAAATCAGCTACGTAATCAATTGAATGAGCCTTGGTAGGTGCCTGCTTGGTATTTAATAGATGAGGAATGAAAAGGTTTAGACTCATAAATAAAAACATATTTAAAAAATTCTCATAGTAGGGTTAGCTAAGAAAAATAAGTTGACCCATTGGTTTTGAGACATTTTTAATTTAGATGACTTTTTGCAACTAGACACTAGATAAGGATCTAAAAATTACCATCATTGGTAGTATCCTTCTGTGGCTGATAAAGTCTATAAGGCTTGAAAATATTAGTGAATATGAAATTGGTAGTGAAGGATGTTTATCAGGTATTAAATTTTATGTATAGTGTAGGAGACCTAGGTCATCAGAATGATATGCATTAGACTAATAAATAGGCATTTAGGCATAGTGAGATGGAGAATGCAAGGCTTTCAGTAGTAATAATATATATAGCTAAAGAGTATATTCTTGATTTATATTTTTCAAATGTATAAGACTAATATGATATAAATATTTAGCTTTGGTATCTACATTCCCCACATCCCCTTAATCTATTAATACATAAGGATGAAATTATTAGTTTAAAGAAAATAAATGCATACTTGGGTGTGTATAACACACATTTCATTTTCTTTAGCCCACTTTGAGTGATTTACAAGTGTATGAGTTGTAACCAAGAGCATGTTATAGTGTAAATCAGTGCATATAATCTAAAAATTGAAAAAATGAAATTATTTCAAAGAAAAAGAGCAAGGAAGGAGTACATCTATGTGTCGTTACAACCATGTTTCCCCTTGATGCTTTGATTTGATAAAATGCTTCTGTATGAAGCATTAGATATGAAAGAGGTTTATACATGAACCTTGCTGAATTGGAGAGGGAGATTGGAAGGCATTATTCTCCCAATCTAGTGCAACAATGAGATGTGACATGACCATTGAGATTACTAAATCTCAATCACACAATTTAAGTGTGAATATGTAATCTAGTGGGGGTGAGTGATTTAATCAACTCACCTTAAGAATATAGTGATATTGGATGATTTAATAATGTCCACCTATAAAATTAAACTACTATAGGAAAAGAGGCTCGATAATAATACATCCTAGTGTAATTAGTGCATCATGGTGAATAATATAATTGAAAGAACCCCAATTTTTTTTTTGAAGTTATTTATAAAAGTACACAATAGAAAATTAAAGGGTTTCACTACATAAAATTAATGTAGTGTGATGTATCCCAACAAATCTATAAGGATACAAGCAACCCATGCCCAACATCTCAAACACCCCACAAGGAAATGCTATAAACATACATAATGGAATTAACCACATCCAAGAACATCTAGCTAGCCAATGTTTGTCAAAAAAAAGGAACTACTAGAAGTGTAATACTTAAGCATGTATTTCCAAGAGACCAAACACACAAGGTCCATCCTATTAACTTACTTAGCTAGTCTTATTGTTTGATGAGATTAGTAGGTGGACGTCTCTAATCTCTTGATAGAGCCAACATGACATAAGCATAGGCATCCAAAAACCTTAGGAAAACAATCAAGAAAGGATAATTCCTTGTCCTATCCCCATTGATCACCATAATTTAATCTCAGGTCCTTCATATGACCATTACACCTTCATTCTATTAATAGATGAATGTGACACCCACATGATATATCTCCATGAAGAAAGAATGATTCTCATTAGATTATATGAATTAATTTATGATAGACTCTAGGCAGATAACCTCACACACATGGGTATCCCATTGAACAAACATACATTTGGTATTGGAAAAATAATTACTCTACATGTTATAGGATCACAAATCATGTTACAGAATCACCATCCCATGATCCATCCATAGGGTCTCACACCTAGATGTTGCTTATATATCCTTTAGTTATCCTACCCTATTATTGAATAAATATAGGTAAATTTATTCCATTCAGATAGTATGCCTATGATCTCATAGGTTTTTTTAATTTTATTTAAGTAGTCTTATGCGTTAACTCATGTGTTCATTAATAATGAGCACACTTTAGTAAATCATTGTCAATTAGATTATTTAATCCAATAATCAAATGTTGACATTAAGGTTTCTATAGTTTACTATTTATCATCCTCATATCGAGATTATTTATCAAAACATAGATCATTAACATCTTTATAGTCACAACATAAGGTATATCATAGAGTACATTAACAAGGATAAGCTTAAAGTTTAAGCATGCACATAACTATTCATGACCAATGATCATCCAATATTATATAATCATAATGAAACCTTAACCATCTTCCATCAACCAAGAATTGTATCAAAATATTTGAATTAATAAAACTTAAGAAAACATGTCATATATCCCAAACATTATGAAACCATTAATAGTATAACCCATAATCCAAAACATGGATCTACATACGATGATCATTAATATAGCTTACTTCATTAATTAAGCAATGGAAGTAATCTCAATTAAATGATATTTAGACCCATATTAATTTATTAATATAGATTAATAATGAAGACAATTTTTTGAATCACCAAAGTTCATTACAAAAATCTATTTGCTACACCAATTTCAGCCATGGTTATAAACATGAAACTATGTCACTAATTAAAACTCATCCTAACATCCATGTAAGAGTATAATAATCTACCAATAGATTTACCAATAATGAGCCTAGAAATCATGCTACAAGTAAGGGATATCTTATATCATCACTCTAATGACATAACCAATTTGTAACATCTTTAATTTTAGTCAAGATAATAAAAGGGTCATAACACAAAATAATTCTATATTTTAAACAAGCATTCCATGTTATGAGAATGTCACTAATTAAAACTCATCCTAACATCCATGTAAGAGTATAATAATCTACCAATAGATTTACCAGCTTTAATTAATTCCCACACATTAAATAGAAACACCATCTTGCCATCATGTAATTCAAGGTTAAGGACATTATAGTTTCCCATTGTTCCAACAATAACATTTTTCTACTTGTCCCCACTTAAAATCCACTGGTATATAATTTAATCATGCACATACAACATATGAGGTTAAAGTATGTCATGATGCATTCCAATTACACTAGTACTCACATGGTAAATAGAGCCAATACAAATGCGTAAGAAAGATGTAAATGCAATTGGTTAGATATTGTTTCATTATTTTTTAGAATAATGGAGTTTTATTTCTAATTAAATAAATGGGTCTGAGTAGGGTAAATCAGTAAATAATGTGTAATAATTAAGCCAATAATTTATGTAAATAGATTATATTTTTACTTTTTCTAAAAATAGTAATAATAGAGATAAAATCAAACTTAGTTGGAAATTGACTGAGATGGACATTACAGGGTCTAGAAATTTCTATGCAGGCTTGAGAGACTATCACAAATAGGATCCTAGAGTTAGTTTCTAGATTATATAGGATCATCTAAAGTGGGATACCCTACTATTTGGTGATATAGTATTTTTTTGGCACTATTGTCTAGGTGATTTGAGTTTTTTGGGTTTTGCTCGACAAGTTTGTGTTACCCTATTAGTGAAATATAAAAGCCTAGAAGTCTATGAATCTCACTATGTATCTATTTTAATACTCAAATCCCTAGGATCTCTTAATGCTTGAACTTGAATGGAAACTTGGGAAAGAGAGAGAAGGGGTTAGTGTGTAAAAGATATACTAGATGCACTTTACACCCCATGTGTGGGCACATTGCCTACGTACAAATACTATGAGGAGGGATGAAGCTAATGTCGTTATCCCATTAAAGTGATTCGTGCAATTGTGTATGAAACTATAATTAGATGAAAAATTGGGTGTACTTCAGATGGCTAGGGGCTAGTGTAAGGGTTTGAATAATCTCAGAATAATATTTTAAGGCTATATGTAGGGAGCAGGGAAAAGTGCTTGAATGTACTTACTTGTATTCTTGATTCTCTCTTGTTAATGAGTGTGAATCCTTATAAATGGACTTTGAATGGTCTTTTATAGGGAAATTAATGATCATTAGTTAAATTAATTTGCATTAGGCTGACATGAATTAGGATAAGGATTTGGGAGAAAATGACCATTAGAATTTATTTTGGACTTGGAAAATAATGCTAGAAATAGGAAACCCTAGGTTTCAGTGCTCTTATCCAAGTTGAGTGTTATTATCCAAAGGGAATGAGACTTGGGGGGATGGATTTGGGCCTACAAGAGTTTCCTAAGTTTGTAAGGGTTAAGTCTAAAAGGCTATAGATGATTGGGAATCAATGAAATAAAATCCTAAATGGGTTGTACAAGCAAGTAGGAGGACCTATGGATTGTGTGTCTTTAGCCATACTCAAGTAGCCAAATTTTGTCTTTTATATGACTACATTCCCCCCCCCCCCCCCTTATTCTAGTGATGCAACAAAGTGAAATACTAGGATAAATGAAAAAATAAAAAGTGTACTTGAACATACTTGTAAAGGTGAAGCCCATGAAGCTTGTGTGATGCTGAGTAATGATGGATAACATATAGAAAACACATTGTGAAAGTGTGAATAAGTGAAATGAAACAAAGATTAGATCATTTACTATTATATGTGATATAAAATAATAACATACAAAGGTTGGTTAAAAGGAAAATGAAGAGAAAGTAATGAATACACCTCACTGGGTATGCGAACCAATATAAAACCTATTGTGATCCTGAGTAAGGCTCAGTAATGTTGGATAGTGATGGATGATGTTGTATCAAAAGTTATATCACAAACAAAGTTGAGAGTCAAATTCCTTGAAAAGTGTCTCAAGAATATAAAGGTTAGCCCTTTAGTTCCATCATCACCTACTGAGTGAAGTTAGATGATCATGCATGTGATAATCAATATTTGGACTATGTGTCCAATCCCTCTAAATAGGTGGCTCAAGAATATAAAGATTGGCCCTTTGGATCCATAATTACCCTATGAAGTGAAGATATGAAGTGATATTAGTATCAAATAGATGTCATATGAAATGGCTCATGGAGCCCATGGATGTTTTAAAAATATAACAATGTGGCATGGATAGTTGAATGTATGCTAGAAACTAGGCTACTCTTGGCCATTTTGAAAGATGGAGATTGCGCCTGTATGAAAGCCACTCCAAAACTGATGCACTAGGCTTATGTGAAAGCCAACTCAAGAACCTAGGTACTAAGGAAGTTAAAATTTTATGAAAGTTCAACTTGAAAAAGATGTTAACCACCTAAAAATGGAGTAAGTCACATAACTACTAAGAATTCTTGGGTAATAAACTAAACTCAAAAACAAAAGAAAACCAATATGGCATGTAAATTACCCAGAATCACTAGTTTTTGGAATAAGGATTTTGATCTGGAAGTTATGTCAACTACCTAATCTAAAATTGGAAGTGAGATCCATCATGTTGTGCATGATACTCCCTATATCTATATTCCTTGAGAAATTTGTACTAAAACTATTGATTTTGACTGATTTGGATATGTAAAAACTATAGCTAAGCTAAAATTTTTACCTGTTACTAGGAAACTTAGGTGTTTTTCTATGTAGACAAGAGTGCCAAAATGAGGACACCACTTTTTTTGGCACTGCTATCTATTTTTGGCACTATTATCCTGTGTTGAAACTGGTTATTGATATGGAATTATCACTATTTTTAGGTTCTATTCTGACTCATTTGACCTCTAGATTCTAGGTGATCTAAATGTTGTTATTTTGACTACTAGGAGCTTTTATATTTTTGACAAAACCCCTATTTGTTACCCCCTCTTCTAAGGGTAAGAATGATTGAACCTGTAATGATTACCCTTAGAATAAAAGAGTCCTACAAGTATGTTATGTTGCATATATACATGATATAACAATGATAATTGACAAGATATCTCTAGATATAGAAATGTTTGTATGAAAAGATTATTAGATCAATAGGGGTATGCCTAGATAGATATAACAATGTAAAAGCATGTGTAATGTACTAAACTAGAACTAGAAATGTTAGATGTTAGTTATTAGTTGTCAAGGAGGGATGAAGCATGATGTCCATCATGGCATCCAAGAAAGTAAATTAAATGCATGATATAGATCATGACATTATAAAAAAGGACAATCAATCAAGGAATAAACATACAAAGCAAGAATCAAGAATCATACAAGGTTGGTTAAGGGGTCACACAAATAAGGGACATGAGCACATGTCACTCAAACTGGAAAGCAAGCATACAAGGCATATTCAAATGCCACATACACATATAATTTTAAATAAGCAAAGATTGGCATATAGGTACATAGAGGAATACAAGTAAGGGACATTGTAAAATGTCCAAAGGTACACACACATGAATAAAAGTAAAGGACATTGGCAAATGTCCTAAGGCACACACAAGAAGCAAAACTAGAATTGGAAATGTAATCACATCTAGCTACACAAATCAATAAAGGAAAGCATGTAAAAACTAGAAAGGTACAATCACATATAACTAATCAAATCAAGAGTGAAATTATGTAAGACACATTTATTACAAGACTAGGTATATGCTAGGAAATACACAAATGCAAAATAGTAGTGAGTGTTGATTTGGTAATGTAATCTAATAAGTAATGTATGTCAACATGATAACTAGAGTGTGTGGTGTAAGAATGACATAAATTAGAGGGTGTAGTCATGTAGAAGATGCCCTTAGTGGGATGATGTATCAATGTGCATTTTGAGTGTATAAGTAGGATGCTCCTTCAATAAGTAGAATGAAGCAATCAAGGAACTAAAAGTCATTACACACACTCAAAGAAGATCAAGTGAAGCATGGTAATGTAGATAATTGACAAAAAATAATATAGAACAACAAATGTAAGTCTAACATAATAGTAAAAATGGATGATGCATACAATCTAAATGTTTTTGGTGTTTTTGAATTATTTGAATGTTTTTATATTTTGAAATTTTGTACCATTTTTGTATTTTTGAAATTTTGAACTACGTACAATAAAGTAAAATATATTATGTATAAGCAATGCTAAAACTAAAATATGTATGGGCATTTAAATATAGCAATATGTACATGATAATATAAAATACTAGGTTGGAGGGGGAAGGGATCCAAGGATAGAGCCTTCTAGGGATCGAAATGGAGGAAAGGGTCATGACCATCATCAAATGCCTCAATATCATCATCATAAGTATCATCATATGATGGATATGTTATGTTCATGGTGTCATTGTGTCAAAGGTGAACTAAAGGTTTCTTTAGTGGTGGAGATGGCTCTGCTCTGGGATGTTTAGCCATACTAGTAGATGACTTTAGTGGAAGTGGTGGATCTGGTGTTGTTAGTGGTGCTATTATATAAATAATGCCTCAATCTTTTATTTTATTCAATCTCTAATATAAATTTATACATGAGTTTGTATCATGGCCTATAATCCTGTGAAAGGTACAAAATGGGTGACCATCTTAATGTGATAATCTACTAATATATATGTGTCATACTATAGGTAATGTTATCAATCCATGATCAAGTAATATTTTTAACATAAAATTTGGTTGGTGCTATGTTTTGTCTACTTGGATTTGAATAACTAACTCTATATCCATAGAGGTAACCATATGAAATATATGATCCAAGTGATTTGACTATTGCCATGAGTGTGGAGTATATCCTAAGAGTGTAGTGAAAGATGATAAAATTGCTTTAGGATGTGGTATGAGAGATATAAAGTCATCTCATACTCTCTTGGGCCAAATGGTTTAAAGCTCAATCCACACAAATAGTCATCTATGAGTGTGGATGTCATATCATCATCTAAAGAAGCTTGTGAATTTATATCAAAATCATGTACATATGGTAACTTAGAATTTAACAAAAGAGGTAATTATTATTCAAGAGCCTCATCATTTGTAGTAGTAGAAGATGGTGTTGTTACAAAGTTGTCTATAACTAGTGGAGTAATTATGGAATCAACTAGAATTACTGGTACTATTGTCAATGATGGTGGATGTCTAACAGGGGTTGGAATTGTGATCAATGAAGTAAATATAATGGTTGAAGCTACTCTATATTGATATCACTTTATAGCTTCAATTCTTAAGGCAATCATGGAGCCAAAGGGTTAGTATTTGTATTCTTGAGCCACCTATTTATAGGGATTAGACACATAGTCTAGACATTGATTATCACATGCATGATCATATAGCTTCACTCAATAGGTGATGATGGAGCCAAAGGGTCAGCCTTTGTATTTTTGATCCACCTATTTATAAGGATTGGACACATAGTCTAGACATTAATTATCACATGCATGATCATCTAGCTTCACTCAATAGGTGATGATGGAGCCAAAGGGCTAGCCTTTGTATTCTTGAGCCACCTATTTAGAGGGATTGGACACATAGTCTAGACATCTATTATCATATGTATGATCATCTAGCTTGACTCAGTAGGTGATGATGGAGCCAAAGGGCCAAATTTTGTATTTATGAGCCACTTTCTAGGGAATTGAGAACTCAACTCCATTCATGATGTAAATTTTGGTACAACATCATCTAGCACAATCCAACATTACTCAACCTTACTCAGGATCATAATAGGTTTTGTATTGATTCATGTACTTGATGAGGTGTATTCATTCCTTTCTCTTCCTTTTCCTTTCACTCAACTTTTGTATGTTCTTTTTTATATCATATATAATAAGAACTAATTTACTCTTTATTTCATTTCATAGATTCACACTTACAGATTCATGTCGAGTTCACCAAATCTTTTATTATTATTTAGAATAATGGAGTTTTATCCCTAATTAAATAAATATGTCTAAGTAGGGTAAATAAATAAATAATGTGTAATAATTAAGCCACTAATTTGTGTAAATAGATTGTATTTTTACCTTTTCTAAAAATAGTAATAATAGAGAGAAGATCAAACTTAGTTATAAATTGACTAAGATGGACATTACAGGGTCTAGAAATTTCTATGAAAGCTTGAGAGACTATAATAAATAAGATCTTGGAGTTAATTTCTAGATTGTATAGGAGCACCAAAAGTGGGACACCCCACTCTTCAACACTATATTCCTTTTTTGATGCTTTTGTCTAGGTGATTTAAGTTTTTTGGGTTCTACTTGGTAGGTCTGTGTTACCCTATCAGTGAAATATCAAAGCTTGGAAGTTTGTGAAGCTCATTGTGTATCTATTTTAATATTCAAATCCCTAGGATCTCTTGGTGCTTGAACTTTAATGGCAACTTGTGAAAGAGAGAAGGGGTTGGTTTCTAAAGTATAAATTAGATGCACATCACACCTTGTGTATGGGCATACTACCTACACACAAAATATTTGAGAAGGGATCAAGCTAATGTAGTTCTCCCATTGAAGTGATTGGTGCAATTATGTATGAAAATTAAACCAGATGCAAAACTAGGTGTACTTTAGATGGCTAGGGGTTAGTGTAAGGGTTTGAATAAGCTTGGAATAATATTTGAAGGCTATATGTAGAGAATAGGGAAAAGTAATTGAATTTACTTGTTTGTATTCTTGCTTCTCTCTTGTAAATGAGTGCCAACCCATCTAAATGGACTTTGAATGGCCTTTTATAGGGAATTTAATGATCATGGGTTAAATGAATTCACATTAGACTGACATGAATTAGGATAAGGATCTGAGAGAAAATTATCATTAGAAATTATTTCACACTTGGACAATAGCACCACAAATAGGACATCCTAGGTTTTAGTGCTCTTGTCCAAGTTGGGTGCTAATGTCTAGAGGGAATGAGACTTAGGGGGATAGATATGGGCCTACAGAATCTACTTGGGTCTGTAAGGGTTAAGTCTAGAAGGTTGTGGATGACTAGAATTAGTGAATGGAAATCCTAAAAGGGTTGTGTAAGCAAGTAGGAGGACCTATGGATTAGGTATCTTTAGCCATACTTAAGTAACCAATTTTCACATTTTATATGACTACATATATACATGAAATAAGAAACTATCATCAAAATTACTCAATGACAACACAACACCCAATAATGTTCATTTCCCCATAAAACAATATTACCATCAACATAAGATAATAAAATGAGCTACAACATAAAATGATTAATCAGCTACAATCCAATGTTCCAACAACATATGACAACAAGCATGAACAAGGGAGGATTCCATGCATAAATCTAAGTACCACAATGATGCAAATGAAGACTGCATGAGGGACAGCCCTTGAAACCAACCCTATGAACCCATCCATTGATGGCCCTTATTATCCCAACCATTAGGTTGGTGGAGGGTTTTGGTAACCAGGTACTCAGGTGGGGTAAAATATATACACATAATAATAAGCCACTAGTATAGACTAATAAAGACATCCATAAGGGCAAAATAAACAATGAAAAAGTCATACATAAAATTTAGCCAATCCAATTGGCTTGAGTAATGTCCAAGGTACACATTAAGTTTTTAGAGGGAATTGATTTATATCATAAATCAAGGTCTATGATGTCTAATTCATAATATGGTGATCTATACAAAGTAAAATTCTCAGCCCAATGGGATTCTTTGAGCATACTATAAATAACATTAGGGAACTAACACCCAATAACACATATCTCCAATGGGTTAAAAAGAAGAATGCATAACATTCACTATCAAAATAAAATTTGCTTGGTCTTAACATAACTAGGTATGCCAACATAATGGTTCAATTAATCCATTCATGTCTAAAAATTGGTTTAAAATGATTTTTACCCAAAATTAATAACCTCTCAAAATACTCAATGAAGAGGATCAACTCTACATTGATTTAACATAGTTCAATCATGATCTAATAATATCTTGACATGACAATGGTTGATATTTAAGTACAAAACTAGTTTTAGTCAAAATACATAATACTTTAGTGATTCAATTGAATCTATAAATGAAAAAGAAAACCCCCTTCTACAAGAACAATAACATAACCCAATTTGACTTTTGACTCATATTCAAAAATTAGAACTCCTTTATTTCAACATGAGACTTACCCAAATCGGTCTTCAACTTTAGGTTCACAAATTGAATTCATATAGCATTTACAGGGTGTGGAAAATTGCTCATAAGGTAAATACAACAATTTTTCACTATGTTTTATTTTTCACTTGAAATAAAAGATAAAATATTCTTAATGACGCTAAAATAAATCTCAACCACCAATGCCATATTCAGACAAACAAACAAGTATGGTGACGTAGTTTTAAAATAGGGATTAAAATAATTAATCTGCTTAAATACTTGGCAATGTATTAGCCAAAATTATATTCAAAGGGGAGGGGAAAGAATGACTCGCAAATCAATTCTAGATAACAATATAAAAATGGGTAGAACCTAGATGGACATTTCATACAACTAATCAAGGTATGATGATTGGTTTTCATATAATATAGAAAATAATCCAACCATAAATAAAATGCAACAACATTATATTAGCTTCTAATGTAAGGGAGAGATATTCTAAATCTATTTACTCATAGTGTATAACCAGTTACAAAAATCATAACAACATTCAATTAGTATAATGTTGCAGTTTGGAGGATGCCAAAAAGAATACTAGACATTGTGTTTTAAATGCCTCTCCCTCTCCTACATGTCCCATGTTTCTTTCATTCCTTCCCCATACCCATCCTCCCCTTTTCACATGCCTCTCTTGATTTCTTTAATTTCCTCTGCTAATGCCATACCCTACCATCCATTCCTCCCTACACCCTCCTACCATCACCATGCTCTCCCATGCTTGGCATTTAAGAGAATATTCACTTCACTCCCATTTAATCCATGTAGAAAATTATATATATATATATAAATAATTATCATATAATAAAATAATAGAATTATCATAACCAAAATCATAAAATCAATAAATAAGTAATAATAAAATAAAACCTATAAATAAATATAGATAATAAAATATTTAAAATAATTAATCAATAAAATTACAAATTGATCAAGATAATTGAGATAAAAATAAAATCTTAAAATAATATCTTAATGAAAATCATCAAGATAATATAATATAATAAATAATAAGGTTGTTAAAATACATAATTAACAAGGTATAAACTGATTGTATATTAATAATCAGCAAGCTCATTAATATATTAGCAATTAACAACATCGATAAGTTACCAAGATATGAAAACAACCTCAATCACATAAGAATGGACATGAGGAATGATGATGCCAAAAATTGACACTCTAACATAGAACCCTACATCATCCACACACATCAAGAGAGGAAAGACTAGAAGGACAAAAAGAAATAATACCAGGGAATATAATGGTGATGGCTCAATATTATACAATACATGTTATACTTATTTGAGTGACATTCTAACTGCTTAATATCTTGTGATATACTCAAGATGTCCAAAGCCAATGTTGAGCCTAAATCCTAGCCTAGTGCCTATACCCACCAATAAAACATCATTAGTACCTGAACAATGTCGATATGAATATAAACCATAATGAACTTAAGATAATCACTAATCAGGAGTAATAATTTAGTATATAAAATCTATAGCTGAAAAGAGTAAGAGTTAGTCTTGATAACCATGACCTTGTGTATGCCTTATGAACATAATCAATAGCTGTAAAAGTTACAAAATCAATCCACATTAATAAGACATGATATATGAATGACATATAATAATGTAACTAATTAAAGAAATATATACATAAAATATGATAAAATGAATCTAGTATAGGCAGTACATATAATAAGATATACAAAATCCAATGTAGGTATCAAATACAACATAACATGTCACATTAACTATTTGAGATACTTACATCATAACCATCTGAAAGCAAACTAAACATCAAACATTAGAATTCAAAGTGCTATAAAAAACATGCTAAAATAGGCTATAGTCTAGTATTTAAAGGGGCCACAAGGTTAGTTCATGACATCCTCCCCTCCTTAAAGAGGATCCATCCTGAGAACCATTAACCTTTAAGCCTAAAATTCTTAGTAAAAGTCCAAAAAAACAATCAATACTATTATACAATCTCTCCACCCATTGTGAGGTGATTGTGTCTCATCCATTTGTCATTGGCATTCATATTAGTTGTCATCAGGATAGCTATATTATCTAATATATTAGGCCAATTAATGGCCTCCTTCCTATCTTCACTTGTCCCTCATGACACTGAAGGGGGAAAATAACATTTATACCACACTATAATAGTAAAAAATTTCATCAAATCTCACAACTTGGTTGGAACTTTGCCACTCCCATGCCTAAAAAGGGCTATCTAAAACATCAAAATTCTATAAAAATATGCTACAATAGGTTCATCAAACCCAAAATACCTACATCAATCAACAAAATTCTAAGGTAACAACTACTAAATCTAATATAACACTAATAAAATAACCATTCTAGTTGTTTGTGAAGGTGGTCATAAAGCATCACAAGCAACTGTGTCCCAAAATATGTTAGTGAATGCTTACCTTAACAAGATTCCCAGCATGGGTACTAAAAACCCTCCAAAGTAGGGACATATAAGTAAAGAACCACAAGACAAAAGTGATGTCTAAACCAGATTAACAATCTAAATATATAACTTAACTAGGGTCAATGTAGCTTATGTCAACACACATAGACCTGAAGTATAATATCAATAATGATAAAATCATCCAATCCCATTAGATTACAATTAGAATCTAAATCAAGAGTGGAAATATCACACTAAAACATTATGCCACAAGTATAATTCTAAGATCATTCACCATAGAATGTCATATCACAATGACAATAATCCATACTATTATGGTTACTCCAATATATCATAAAAATTTTAGGGGTTAGTGCAACATCCCAAACCAACCATGTTAAACTACAAAGAAACCAAACTAGGAATCACATACAACTTGAAGGTTTACAACATGTTCTCCAACACACACGTGAGATTGAATGATGGTCTAGGGATACCAATCCCACCATCTCATTGCACTTACATCATGGAAGTATAAAAAAAATATCCATCTGAGGGCATTACCCAATTTTCATCACTCTATTCAAGAGTTAAGTGGGTACCTAGGATTTTAAAAACCACTTGATTAGGGCTTAGTGTAACTCCAAATGAGTGCATAATCAACATACATTCTAGTAATGCTTTTGAAATAAAATAAAAATATTCATCTCAAAATATTTCCAATAGGTATAACAAAATAATACCTATATAAGAGCATGGTTGCACATATAGGTCAACATATACATGAAATTCAACAAGTACTACCTTATCAAATATCATAGATGTCTAAGTCTACAGGACAAGTTAGTGCTTCACAAGGGAAAAACAATAAAACTTCACAATGGTTAATTTTACCACAACCTCCAAAATGTAGGTAAAAGAACGCTAAATCCATAAAGTGACCATTATGAACTAAGATTCCATAGCTATGGCACATGTGGTGCACACTCTAAACAAATCAAGTGGCTACTTGTGCAAAGGGGAAAATTAGATTTTCAGCCTATGAGAGACTCTATTTATTAGCCCATACTTGGTCAAAATCATTATAGATGTAGTACTTCTCTACCCTCAACCTCATACTTGCACCAATACTCAATGCTAGAGTAATGAATGCAGGATTAAATAACACAAAACAACATTGTACGTTGACAATCTCAATAAAATAGAAGTTGGTTTCAAGAGGGAAAACACATCACATGAGTAAGTTACATCCACATTACCACATACTAAATATGTTAATCAACATGAATCATATTAATTCTAAGATAGGTACACAAAATATTTATGCAACAAATTTTAAAACATAGTTCACAATAAGGTTTACATGATTGATTTAAAAAGGAGAGATCACTTTACACAAGTAATGTACCTTCAATTACACAATTAACCATAATCAACATACAACCATGTATGTAAAATTCTCATACAACACATGAATACCAAGAAGAGAAGAGAAAACCCATAAGATTATTACATACACATAGGGTGTAAAAGATACCAATTTACATGATTTGACATAATCAACAAAATGTAAAAGTCTACAAAACAAGGTTGGTATCACAACAAGTAAGTGAAAGTCCACATGGCCAACCAACATACAAGCATAATAAAGACAGATATTACATGATTTATCAATACCAATGAAAAATAATAATTATACAACACATAATAATTTTATATACAAGGAGGAATCACATGAAAGATACCATACCTACATGACTCAGGTGTTCAAATGACTATGCCAAGGTACTTTCACTTCATAATGAATGACACACATGGTGGTGAAGCATAAGGGTCCATAACTTGTATCAAGTGACCTAATGTCTATATGTCATCCAAATGTCACCAAATAATCATTATAAAATATATATAATCAGTCCTAGGGATCTCAAATCATGATCACCTTCTCTCAAAGAAGGTTGTGCTCTAAAAAAGACATAAAATATATCTCCATGAGTTTACAAATATCAACAATATTTTCATGCCATAGATAGATGGATCCTGCTAACTGGTAATAATAAAAGATCCCCAAAACTCTCTAACTTGCCAAAGCAAGTCAGTCACACTCACCTACTAGACCCTCTAGGCTCAAGCCACACCCTTAGACCTCCAAAGATATCATACCTTGATATCATTGGATAGTTTTCCAATGAAAACTATCAATGGTCACTAAGGTATTATCTCATGATTCCACCAACAAGATTACATCACCTATTCTTCCAATTGACTTAATGTAGTAAGTCAAAGGTTAAATAGTAATGCTTTCTTTGAAATAACCTATCTTTTGGGAAAGGGCAGACATAGCCAAGGCATGGGGTAAATGCTATAGTACTACTATGGAAATTACCATTTCCATAATCAATGAGCTCAACTGAACTCAAAATAAGCATCTTCATGGGTCTAGGACATATCTATATCATAATAGACATCCCATGAGTGTCAAAACATAGCCAGGCTTCCAATTAAGTATCCTCATGGATGCATAACTCAACCAAAATCAATGAACATCCCCATGGACATCACATATCCATGGTCAAAATGACCACTCATGGAAATCAACCATCCATGATCACATAACCATCATCGATGGAAACACATATGTGTTGGAAATATTGTCATTGATGTCAAAGGTCTAGCATTATTGGCGATAAAGGCCTTATTGCATTTAATGGTGCTTTTAATATTCATATCTTGGATAATGTGCGTTAATATTTATTTAATATTAATGAATATATTTTTGGTTACATATAAGTCAAAAGAGGGCCCATGAAGAAGTCAAAGAGTCATGAGGTAAAAGATGAAAGAGGAATGGGATGCATTTTCTCATAAAGGGTCACCTTGAGGAATTCCAAGAGTCACCATGTGAAGACAAAAGAGGTATGGCACATTTTTCCATGAAGGGACACTTTGAAGAATATGAAAAGTCACCAAGATAAAGACAAAAGAGGAAATGATGCTTTTGCTTATGAAGGGTCACCATATGACTTTTCAAATACAAGGATATGAAGGGTCATACAAGTTTGGTGCCATTTTCCATGAGGATTGAAGGGTCACAAAGGGTGAAGGCCAAAGGTCATTTGGAAAGCTATAAATAAAGGCTTGAGAAGCCATTTTTAATATGAAAGAGAGTACATAGTTTTTATTTTTTTTTAAAAAGAGAAAAGAAAGAGATATTGTAGAGTTCTATCATTTGTTGAGTAAGCAACATTGAGAGATAGTTGTGTTTTATACACAAGAGGGGTTGGTACTCCTATGGGTTGGTACTCACAAATAGTTATTGTGTTGGTGCTTGGAAAAGGGGTTGGTGCTCTTTCAATTTGGTGCTTGCAAACTTTGTATTTTGAGTTGGTGCTCATTCATATACTTTAAATTGTTCTCCATGGTTTTTCCCACTTTGGGTTTCCACATAAAAATCTAGTATCTCTCTCTTTCTCTTATGTGGTGCAAATTATTATTTCAATTTTATTGCATATATTGAATGTATGATTGAGTGGTTAAATAAAATGAATCAAATTAAGTAAAATATATATAATATATTGATTCACCCCCCTCTTAGTATATTTCATGCTTAACAATTGGTATCAGAGCAGGTTCCTTTTGAAAATGTTTTACAGCTTGAAGGAAGATCAAAAAAGTATGATGGCTAGATCACATGAAGGATTTTATACAAATAAGGCATCTTTATTTGATGGCATGAATTATGTTTTTTGGAGCATAATAATGAAGACTTATTTGGTGGCCCTTGGATTCGACATATGGCAAGTAGTGGTGGAGGAATATGAAGAGCCATAGACACTTGTAACTACTTTGGCAGAAAAGAAGGTAAGCAAAAATAATGCTAAATCTTTAAATGCTATTTTATGTGGTTTATGTGAATCAAAATTTGTTAAAGTTATGAAATGTAAATATGCTCATGAAACTTGGGTAAAAATTGAGAATGTTTACAAAGGTGATGGAAAGGTTCAACAAGCTAAGCTTTAGACTTTCAAAAGATAGTTTGAGAGTTTGAAGATGGAAAAAGAAGAAAATATAGCAAGTTATCTCTTGTGGGTTGATCAAATAGTCAATCAAATTCAAGGTCTTGGAAAAAATTTAAAAGATTTGACTGTGGTTCAAAAGGTTTTGAGATCTCTACCATTGAGATATGATGCAAAAGTTTTAGTAATTGAAGAGATGAAGAATTTAGCCAAGCTAAAGATGGATGAGCTTAATGGTATTCTTATAGCATATGAGATGCAGGCTAAACAAGATAAACCTTTAAAGAGAGAAGTAGCTTTCAAGACATCAAAGAAAGAGAAGGATAAAATTCAAGAATCAAGTGATAATTCTAGTGATGATGAAGATGACAATGGAGATCTATTCATTTGCAAGCCAAAAAAGGGCATAGATAAATATCAAGGAAAATTACCTTTTAAATGTTTTAATTGTGGAAAGTTTGGACATTTTTTAGATAAATGCCCAAATAAGAGTAATGATGATAATGAATAAGGAATGTCTACATACAAGAAGAATTTTAAAGGCAAATTTAAGAAAGGATTCAAGAAGAAGAGTTTATATTCTAAAGATCCTATCTCAGTCGAAGATAGTGGAGGTAGTGACTCTAAAGAAGAAGAGATTCTATTCATAGCTAAACATGAAGATGCCTCTGCAATCAAAAGTATAGATGATCAAGAAGAATAGGATGAAGCTGAAGTGAATCTAGAAGGAGAAATCATTTGTGCCTTAGAAGAGTTAAAAGCTCTTGAAAAGAAGAATTACAGATTAAAGCTCCAAATCGAGAAAAATGTAAAGGAGTCAAAGGAAATAATTGAAGATCTACAAGTACACTTTGAAGAAGCCAATAAGAATGAATAATATCTAATGGCACAGTTGAAAATATTAATTAAATAATGTGAAAAGTATGTTATTGAAATTTCTTCTTTAGAAGCAGATCTTGAGAAAACAAATAAAGCAATCAATGATAGAGTAGCCAATGATTCAAAATTTGAGAATAACACTAATGTGTTGAATGAGATATTAGAAAATCAAAGATAAATGTCAGATAAGATAGGTATTGGATTTTAAAAAGAGAAAGAGGAGGTCATTACTTTCACAGACAAGGAAAAAGAAAAGAGCTATGCTGAAGCTCTTATAAAAGAAGAAATAAAAAGGGAAGAAGTTAAAAATACAGAGGACATCTCAAATAAAGAAGGTTGGAGGGAATAGAGCTAAAAAAATCAATCAATTAAGAGATACAAAAATATGTCATATTTTTATGATTACTATTTTTATTGTAATGGATATGGTCATAATAAATTAGAATGTCAAAAAAGAACTAACAATTTCAGAAATAAAGAGAAAGAAAGTCATGTAGAGTCAAGCAAAAGCCATAACTCTTTTGCTCCTCTATCAGGATTTAATGAAGAGGACATAATATGTTACAAGTGCAACAAATTTGAACACATAGCTCAGTACTTTAAAAAAATGTTTGAGTCAGTCAAAAAGGACCATAGTTTTAAGGCTCCATTCATCAAGAGAAAAGTTTAGATAGGTTCATGGCAAAAGAAACAACCTAAAAAATCTATGTTGGTGCAAACTAATTTGCATGCAAGAAATGAAGAAAATCCATTGTTAATTGATAGTGGATTTTCAAGACACATGATGGGAGACAAGAGTAAGATCATAATCTTGAAGAAGATCAATGGTGGCATAGTGAAATTTGGAGATAATGCTATTGCCAAAATTGTTGGAAAAGGTACACTAAGTTTGGATAATGGTAGAACTAAAATTGAAAATATTTTGTATGTAGAAGATCTTAAGCATAACATTTTGAGCATAAGTAAAATGTGTGATCAAGGACACACACTGAAGTTTTATGTAGAAGGTTGTGAAATTAGAAGAAAAAATTTAGATGTATTGGTTGTAGATACTCAGAGAATAGGCAATACCTTATATATGCTATCAGACATCGAAGGTCAAATATGTTGTTTGAGTAAGATTGAATAAAGTTGGCTATGGCACATGAGAATGGGGAACATAAATTTTGACAATCTTTTCAACATCAGAAAAAAGCAAGTAGTCAAAAATCTTCCAAAGATTACAAAGCCATCTAACACGCTTTGTGAACCTTGTCAGCATGGGAAACAAGCTAGAAGGTAGTTCAAAACAAAAGAGTACTCGACCACTAAGATGCTAGAGATTGTTCACACTGACCTATGTGGACCTATGAGAACTCAAATTAATCAAGGTGAGAAATATTTCATGTTTCTTATTGATGATTTTTCACATATGACTTGGGTAATGTTTTTAAGGAAAAATCAGAAGCTTTTAGACATTTCAAAGCATTCAAAGCATTAGTTGAGAATGAAACTAGTTTGAAGATTAAGTGTCTAAGATCAAATCAAGGAGGAGAATTTATGTCATATCAATTTATTGAGTTTTATGAAGATCATGGAATAAAGAGACATTATTTAGCAGCCAAAACTCCATAACAAAATGGAATAGTTGAATGGAAACATAGAATAGTTCAAGAGATGATGAGGACAATGTTAAAAGAATCCAAGATAGTAGATAAATATTGGAGAGAGGTAGTTGCTATAGTAGTGCATATTCAGAATAGATCATTATTGAGATTCAATAGTGACAAGACTCCTTATGAGCTATGAAAAGATAAACTAGCAACAGTTGATTAATTCAGAGTTTTTGATAGTAAATGCGAAAAACTTGGTAAGTTTGAATCCAGATCAGATGAAGGTATATTTCTTGGTTATTCTTGCAAAAGGAAAACTTATAAATTTTATAACAAAATAACCAAGAAAATTTTTGAAAGTTCAAGTGTCAGGATAGAAGAAGATGGAACACAAAGAATCAGTGATCCAGTAGACATTCCTAAAATCATTGAATAAGAAGGTTTTGAAGAATTAGATGAAGATGAGGAGAAAGAGAAAAAGGGCACCAAAAATCCATCCAAATATGTTTAGAAAAATCATAATGAAAGTGACATCATTAGGGACATAAATGAAGGAATTTACACCGGAAGAATGATGGTAAGTGAATTTGAGAAAGTTAATTTCTCTTTATTATCCAATATTCAGCCTAGAACTTTTTTATAAGATAGAAATGATAAGCATTGGGTTAAGGCTATGGATGAAGAATTAAATCAAATAGAAAATAATGATACTTGGGAATTAGTTTCTAGACCAAAATATCAAAATGTGATAGGAACAAAATGGGTTTATAGAAATAAGTTGAATGAAAATGGATAAGTGACCAGAAATAAAGCAAGATTAGTATGTAAAGGATATACTTAGATTGAGGGAATATATTTTGAAGAAACTTTTGCTCCAGTGGCAAGGTTAGAGGCTATTATAATGTTTCTTGCATATGTAGTGTTTAAAAATTTCAAAGTGTTTTAGATGGATGTCAAATCTACCTTTTTGAATAGGAATCTAGAAGAAGAGATCTACATTGAGCAACCTGAGGGATTTATTCTCTCAAATATTAGTAACCATGTATGCAGATTGAAGAAAGCATTGTATGGATTGAAACAAACTCCCAAAGCTTGGTATGCAAGACTTGATAAGTACCTACAAGATCAAGCTTTCAAGAGAGGATTTGTTGATAGTAATCGCTACATCAAAATAAAAGAGAAGTCTATGCTTGGAGAATTGTCATTTTTCTTAGGATTACAAATATTTCAGTCAGATAAAGGAATTTTCATAGCTCAAAGTAAATATGCTAAGTAAATGTTGAAGAAATTTGTTTTTGAAGATTGTGCACCAGTTGGCACACCAATGTGTATAGGAAATAAGGTGAACAAGGATGAAGATTCAACTTTTATAGATCAATCTTTATATATATATATATATATATGATTGGTAGTTTTTTATATTTGACAACATCAAGGCCAAACATTATGCATGAATTAGGTATGGTTACAAGATATCAGTCATCTCCAAAATATATTCATGTTTAGTTGGTGAAGATAATATTTAGATATATCAAAGGGACATTAGATTATGGATTATGGTATCCCACATGTAGATATTTCACTTTAGTTATTTATACAGATTTAGATTGGGTAGGGTGCTTGGTTGACAGAAAGAGTAAAAGTGGAGGAGATTTATTCCTTGGTGATAGCTTAATATAATGGCTAAGCAAGAAGTAGAATTCAGTATCACTTTCTACAGCTAAAGTAGAATATATTGCAACAATACTGTGTTGTACTCAAGTGCTTTGGATGAAGCAAACTTTGGAAGATATCAAGGTAAAGTATGATGAACCTATTTCTATTTTTTTCGATAACATAAGTGTTATAAATATTTCAAAGAATCTAGTGATGTATTCAAGAACAAAATATATTCCCATTAGATATCACTTTTTGAGAGAGTAGGTTGCAGATCAATAGGTTAAGATGGAATATATCAGTACTATAGAGTAGATTGTATATATTTTCACAAAGGCACTACCAAAAGACACATTTGAGTATCTATGAGAGAAGTTGGGAGTAATTTATTTTACTTCCTACCATTGAAGTTCAACATCAATTGAGAGGGAGCTAAGTGTTAGCTCTAGGTAGGCCATTTGCCATTGATGTCAAAGGGGGAGAATAATAGGTACAAGTATAAGTGTATAAATAGGTACAAGGAATAGATATAGGTTACTACATTAAGGGGGAGTTACTATATGTTTTTTATATGGTAGTATGTGTAGGTTTTAAGATGTGGTAATTTTAGTTTGAGGTTACCATCAATGACAAAGGGGAAGATTTTCGGAAATATTGTCATTGATGTCAAAGGTCTAGAATTATTGGTGATAAAGGCCCAATTACATTTAATGGTGTTTTTAATATTCATATCTTGGTTAATGTGTGTTAATATATATTTATTATTAATGAATATATTATTAGTTGCATATAAGTCAAAAGAGGGCCCATGGAGAAGTCAAAGAGTCATGAGGTAAAAGACAAAAGAGGAATGGGATGCCTTTTCTCATGAAGAGTCACCTTGAGGAATTTCAAGACTCGCCATGTGAAGACAAAAGAGGTATGGCATTTTTTTTCATGAAGGGACACTTTGAGGAATATGAAAAGTCACCAAGATAAAGACAAAAGAGGAAAGGACTCTTTTGCTTATGAAGGGTCACCATATGACTTTTCAAATGCAAGGATACGAAGGGTCATGCAAGTTTTGTGCCATTTTCTATGGGGATTGAAGGGTCACAAAGGGTGAAGGCCAAAGGTCATTTGGAAAGCTATAATAAAGGCTTGAGAAGTCATTTTTAATATGCAAGAGAGTGCATGGTTTGTATTTGTTTTTAAAAAGAGAAAAAGTAGGAGATATTGTAGAGTTCCATCATTTGTTGACTAAGTAAGATTGAGAGATAGTTATGTTTTATACACAAGAGGGGTTGGTAATCCTATGGGTTGGTTCTCATGAATTTTATAAGGGTTTTTTACTCACAAATAGTTGTTGTGTTGGTGCTCAGAAAAGGGGTTGGTGCTCCTACAAGTTGGTGCTTTTGAACTTTGTATTTTTAGTTGGTGCTCATTCTTATACTTGAGATTGTTCTCCATGCTTTTTCCCACTTTGGCTTTCCACATAAAAATCTACTCTCTCTCTCTCTCTCTCTCTCTCTCTCTCTCTCTCTCTCTCTCTCTCTCGTGTGGTACAAATTATTATTTTAGTTTTATTGCATATCTTGAATGTATGATTGAGTGGTTAAAGAAAATAAATAATATGAAATAAAAGATATATAATATACTGATTTACCCCCCCCCCCCCCCCCCCCCCCCCCTCTCAATATATTTCATGCTTAACACTATGATCAAGACAACCCAAATATGTCAAATGTGAAAAAATGAACATCCTTACACAATTATTTATTTTCAGCCATTTGGATTTACGAAGCCACATGCTCCTCTATCTAACTCAAAGAGGTCAAATACATAAATAAGACCAAACCCTTAATACAGCTCAATAATCTCTCTCAAAGTAGAAATCCTAATCCTTACTAACTATCCAAGTACATATGACACATTTACCCTACACAAATCTCCAAGTTTGAGCTCAAATTTTGGTCTTTACAAGGTTAGGATGTTCTAATAATATACTAATTACTCTCCCATACAATTCAAGAATAGATACCAAACATCAT
This sequence comes from Torreya grandis, assembly GCA_037957365.1. Taxonomy (NCBI): domain Eukaryota; kingdom Viridiplantae; phylum Streptophyta; class Pinopsida; order Cupressales; family Taxaceae; genus Torreya; species Torreya grandis. The sequence continues at coordinate 471,647 of JARHVA010000540.1, read as the reverse complement.
TTTCTCAATTCTAAGGTAAAGCATTAATCATTAGTCTTCCATTGACTTAACCATACAAGTTTGTAATTAACTAGTGATGCTAGCTCTAAATACAACCGATGTGGGAATGGTTGACCCAACCAAAGCTACAAGTAAGCATCTCATGATCACTTTCATAAATTTTCTAATTTATGCATGCACACACACACACACACACACATAGATGCCCCAATACAAGAATATATACTACCTTAAGTTGGCATAAGTAAAGCACTAATAAAAGTACTATTTAATTTATCCAAGAGGCTAAGTGACTTTATAAATGTGATATCATAGCCTCCTCAAGCATATAAAACATAAAATATTCCATATCAGGTATATAACTCCAACCATAGTTTAGTATGAACACTAACATATGAGGTTTCAACTCAGTCTTAATAAGAAAACATAAGCATATAGCTGGCATTTAACCATCAAAGGGAATACACATACACATTGGTAAAATAGGCCTCCACAAGGATATTTACACCTACACTAAGTGTATTGATATCCACCTAAAATGTATTATGCAACACAGTCCTGCACAAGCATATGCACCTCCACATCAAATCTCAACTAGATTGTCAAGCACATGCCAAAAATTAGTGCATTGTGTCAAAATTCAATAGAAACCTTTAAATCACATGCTCTAATACTAGATAAAACAACCCCAATTTTTTTGAAGTTATTTAACAAATTACACAATAGAACATGAAAGGGTCCCAATACATCAAATTAATGCAGTTCAATGTATTCTAATAAATCTATATGGATATAGGAAACCCATGCCCAACATCTCAAACACCCCACAAGGAAATGATATAAACATCTAGAATGGAATTAAGCACATCCAAGAACATCTAGATATCCAATGCTTGTAATCAAAAAAGGATATACTAGAAGTGTAATACTTGAGCACGTAGTTCCAAGAGACTGAACACACAAGGCCTATCCTACTAACTTGCTTAGATATTCGTATCATTCCATGAGATCAGTAGGTGGATGTCTCTAATCCCTTAATAGAAATAACATGACATAAGCATAAGAGTCTAAAAACCTTGGGAAAATACCCAAGTGAGGACAATTCCTTATCCTACCCCCATTGATCACCATAATTTGATCCTAAGTCCTTCATGTGACCATTACACCTCCATTCCATTAATAGAAGGTCACACCCATAGTATATAGATCCATGAAGAAATAGTGGTTTTCATTATATTATATGAATTACTATATGATAGATTCCAAGTAGATAATCTCACACACGTGAGTATCCTATTGAATAAGCATACCTTTGGTATTGGAAAAATTATTACTCTACATGCTATAAGATCAAAAATCATGTTGTAGAATCACCATCCCATGAACCATCTATAGGGTCTCACACCTAGATTTTGCTTATTTATCCTTTAGTTATCTTACCCTGTTATTAAATAAACATAGGTAAATTTACACCATTCAAGTAGTATACCTATGATCTCATAGGTTTGTTATTTAAGTAGTCTAATGCGTTAACTAAAGTGTTTATTAAGAATGAACATGATTTAGTAAATCATTTCCAAATAGATTATTTAATCCCATAATTAAATGTTAACATTAAGGTTTCCATATCTTACCAGTTCTCATCCTCATAATGGGATTATTTATCAACATATGGATTATTTACATATTGATAGTCACAACACAAGGTATATAATATAGTACATTGGAAATGATAAGCTTAAAGTTTAAGCATGCACATAACTAATCATGACCAATGACCATCCAATATTATATAAGCAAAATGACACCTTAACCAACTTCCATCAAACAAGAATTGCATCAAAATATCTGAATTAATAAACTTTAAGAAAACATGTCATATATCCCAAGCACTAAGACACCATTAATAGTATAACCCATAATCCAAAACATGGATCTACATACAACGATCATTAATCTAGCTTACTTCATTACTTAAGCAATGAAAGTAACTAAACTTAAATGATATTTTAACCCATACACATTTATTACTAAAGCATAATAATGAAGACATATTTCTTGACTCACCAAAGTTCATTACAAAAATTTATTTGCTACACCAATTTCAGCTAAGTTTATAAACATGAAACTATGTCAAGATCATGAGTCTATAAATCATGCTAAAACTAAGGGATATCTTACATCATCACTCTAATGACATAACCAATTTGCAACATCTTTAATTTTAGTCAAGATAATAAAAGGTTCAGGCTATGTGTCTAATAACCATACTAAAATTAAGAGATATCATATAACATCATTTCAATGTCATAACACAAAATAATTCTATATTCTAAACAAACATTTTTTGTTATGAGAATGTCACTAATTAAAACTCATCCTGACATCCATTTAAGAATATACATAATCTACCAAGAGATTCACCACCTCTAATTAATTATAGCACATAAAATAACAACACCATTTTGTCTTCATGTAATTTAAGGTTAAATAAATTATAGTTTCCCATTATTCTAATAATAATAGTTTTCTACTTATACCCACTTAACATCATCAGGTATATAATTTACTCATGTACATACAACAACATATGAGGTTTAAGTATCTCATGATGTAATCTAATTACACTAGTACTCACATGTTAAATAGAGCCAATAAAAATGTGTACCAAAGATGTAAATCCAATTGGTTAGATATACATGAACCAAGCAACTATGATCAAAATGTTGCAATGACAACATAACACCCAGAAATTTTTATTTTCCCCATATAACAATATTACCACTAGCATAAGATAATAAAATGAGCTAAAACATAAAATGATAAATTAGCTACAATCTAATGGTCCAATAACATATGATTATTGACACAAAAAAGGTAAGATAACATGTGTAAATCCAATTATAACAATAAAGCAGATGAACACTACATGAGGGACACCCCTCAAAACTAGCCCTATGAGCCTATCCATCGATGGCCCTTTCCACCCCAACCATCAGCTTGGTGGAGGATTTTAGTAACCAAGTACTTAGATGGGGTAAGAGATATACAAGTAATACTGAGCCACCTATATAAATTGATAAAAACATCCACAAGGGCAAAAGAAATAATGCAAGAGTCATAAAACCATAACACTTAGCCAATCTAGTTGGATTAAGTAATGTCCAAGGTATACATTGGGTTTTTATATGGAATTTATTTACATCATAAATCAAGGTCTATGATTTCTAATTCATAAGAGAATGGTCTAGACAAAGTAAAATACTCATCCCAAGGGGCTTCTCTGAACATATTATAAATAACACCAGGGAACTAACACTCAATAACCACATATCTCTAATGGGTTAAAAAGAGGAAGGCATAACATTCAATATTAGAATAAAATTTTCTTGGTTTTAGCATAATTAGGTATGCCAACATAATGGTTCAAGTAATCCATTCAAGTCTGAAAATTAGTTTAAAATTATTTTTATCCAAAAGCAACAAACTCTCAAAATACTTAATGAAGAGGATCAACTCTACAATGATTTAAAGCATTTCAATTGGGATCTATTGATATCCCATCACAACAAGCGTTGATATTTACATACAAAACTAGAGTCAAAAGATACAATCCTTTAGTGATTCAATTGAATCCATTAACAAAATAGAAAACCCCCTTCTATAAAAACAATAACATAACCCAATTTGACTTATGACTCATATTTAAAAATTAGAAACCCTTTATTTCAATGTGATACTTACCCAAACTAGTCTTCAACTCTATATTTGTAAATCAAATTCATATAACATTTATAGGGTGTGGAAAATTGTTCACAAGGTAAATACAACATGTTTTCACTATGTTTTCTTTTTCACCTGAAATAAGAGATAAGATACTCTTGATATTATTAAGACAACTCTCAGCCACCAACACCATATTAAGATAAACAAATAAGTATGGAGAAATATTTTTAAAATAGGGATTAAAATATTTAAGATGATTAAATACCTAGTAATGTGTTAGCTAAAATTCTATACAAAGGGGAGGGGAAAGAACAACCCCCAAATCGATTTCAGGGAACACTCCAAAAAGGGGTAGAATCCAAATGGACATTTCATACAAATAATTAAGCTATGATGATTAGTTTTCATACAAATCTTGAAAATAATCCAACCAAAAATAAAATACAAAAACATTATATTGGCTTCTAAAGAAAGGGAGATATATTCTAAATATATTTACTTAGTGTATAACCGGTTACAAAAATCATAACAACATTCACTTGGAATGACATTGCATGTTGAAGGGTGTGAAAAAGAATACTAGACATTGGGTTTCATATGCCTCTCCCTCTCCTATGTATCCCTTATTTCTTCCATTCCTTCCCTATCATGCTGCATTCCATACCCATCCTCCCCTTTTCACATGTCTCCCTTGATTTCTTTAATCTCCTCTGCTAACACCATACATTACAATCTATTCTCCCTATGCCCTCCTACCATCACCAAGCTCTCCCATGCCTGGCATCTGGCTCTTCCTTCTCCCATCCTCATCCCCCTTCTATACTGGCATCTCCCTTATAGTCAATGTTGTATTGGCATATGGATCAAGCCAATCAAAAAGATAAAATAAAATAATATTAAATATTAAATTAAAATAATAAGAGGATTTAAGAGATAGAATATATATAAATATATCTTCCACAACTTCTTTAATGTTACATCACCCAAGCCAAAATAATGAAATAACATATATATATATATATATATATATATATATATATATAGAGAGAGAGAGAGAGAGAGAGAGAGAGAAATAAAATAGTGTATGGTAATAAATATATAAATTTAAATTTAAACATAAATATCTATGAGAATATTCAGTTCACTCCCATTCAATCCATGTAGACAAATATATATATATATATATATATATATATATATATATATATATATATATATCTCTTTGTGTGTGTGTGTGTGTGTGTGTGTGTATTAATATTATACATAAATATCATAAAATAAGATAATAGAGTAATGAAAACCATAATCATAAAATTGATAAATAAATATTAATAAAATAAAATCTATAAATAAATATAGATAATAAAATATTTATAATAATTAATCAATGAAATTACAAATTAATCAAGATAATGTAGATAACAATAAAATCATAAAATAATAGCTTAGAGAAAATACTCAAACTAATATAATATAATAAATAATAAGGTCATTAAAATACATAATTAACAAGGTATAAACCAATCATATAATAATAATAATAATAATAATAATAATAATAATAATAATAATAATAATAATAATAATAATAATAATAATAATAATAATAATAATCATGAAGATCATTGATATATTATCTATTACCAACATGGATAAGTTACCAAGATGTAAAAACAACCTCAATCACACAAGGACTGACATGAGGAATGATAATGCCAAAACTTGACACTCTAACATGGAACCCTATATCATACACACATGCCAAGAGAGGCAAGATCAGAAGGACAAAAAGCAATAACACTAGGTCATATAATGATGGTGGCTCAATATTACATAGTAAATGCTATACCTATAAGAGTGACATTCTGACTACTCAATCACCTATGATATACTTGAGATATCCAAATCCAATACTAAGCCTAACTCATGGCCTGGTGCCTGTACCCACCAATAAGATAGTAGTACCTAAATTATGTTGATATGAATATAAACCATAATGAATTTAGAACAATCATTAATCAGGAGTAATAATTTAGTATAAACATTTATAGCTGAAAAGAGTAAGAGTTACTCTGATAACCATGACCTTGTCTATGCCTTGTAAACATAATCAATAACTACAAAAGTCACCAAGTCAATCCACATCAGTAAGATATCATATATCAATGACATATAGTAATTTAACTAACTAAAGCAACATATACATAAAGCAAGATAAAATGAATCTGGTATAGGTAGTACATATAGCAAGATATACAAAATCTAATGTAGGTATCAACTAAAATATTACATATCATATAAGCTATCTGAGCTACCTATATCATAACCATTTGAAAGTAAAACCAACATCAACTATTAGAAGTCAAAGTGCTATCAAAAACATGCTACATCAAGATATATTCCAGTATTTGAAGGGGCCACAAGGTCTATTCATGATAATAATTGGTAAATCTTGAAATTTTTATATAATAACATGGTATATTCACATATAATATGTCTTAGCTAGTGTATATGTCTTAAATTTGAAAAACTATGTTTCAAATATATGAAAAATTTGTGCAATGTATAGGATTTTGATGCAAGTGTACACCTAAATCATGAATTTGAACTGGAGATTATACAAGTGTGGAGGTCATGTCTCTATGACATTCCCCCATTAAAATATTAATGTATTGAGTGAGTGTGTAAGTGTGTAGGTCATGATTTTGTGATTTTCCCTAATTGATACCACCAAACTATGAAAATGTGGAGGTCATGCTTTTATTACACTCCACTACTAATATTCCTCCAATTTTAAAGAGGTAAATAGAATATGTTAGTTACCTTACCTCAAAAGGATAAAGTAGATATGTAATATATGTATGAATCATGTAACTTATATGGATACCATGTTTAAGTATATGTATCAATTAATCTTGTAATAAATGATCACATCAAGTCCTATTAAGCATGATATGGATCATGGCAACATATAGAGAGTAACAATACCAACTCAACAAGTAATCAAGCACACACTCAAGAGCACTCAATGTAATGCAAAATAATGGTTCAAGGAGACATCATACAAGGGGCATGTTGAAATTACACAGAATCAAAATGAGGTTCATATTGAAATATCCAAATAACATAGAATGACATATCCAAATGTCTAATCAACATACAATGGCATAGGGGCCAACAAGCAAGGAACATATTCAAATTTTCAATAAAAAAGACAATATCAAGTGATGAAATACACTCAAGTAAGTGAAAATATTAATAGATAAATCATAAGCAACCAAAATAAGCATATCATACTAATCCCTACACATATGTTTTAGAAAAAACCATTATGTAACATAACATATCAAATATACTATGAAATATATGAACATAGATATAGACACGTGTAAGTGTTAGTATACAAAATCAAGCATGATAATGTAAAAATTATAATAAAGGATATTTATCTTATATCAATCATGATCAAATAATTAGTTACCTCCAATGTATTATATGATGTAGGTAGAAGAGAGGTCCAACATATGTAAGTGCATATATCATGTGTCTGGGTATGCCTATATCTCACTCAATAGTTTCTTGAAACATATGTGTATATAGAGATAAAATGATATGTTATCTACCAACATAAATAAAAATATATATTTTAAGGAGCTAATAAAGATGGGTTTGTTGCATATTTTATATTTTTGAATCATTTGAATGATTTTATATTTTATTGAATATTTGATTTTTTATTTTTACTTTTTGTGTGTGGAATATATGAAAAGGAAAAGGCTAACCTATGATATCATCTAAGATATATTAATAATAAGATCCAAAATTATAATATGGTACATCAAATTGGTGGTACTACCAAGGAGCATGTATGGGTGTCATATCTAAAACTCTAAAATCTATGGTGTTTTGTGAATGTCTCATAGGACTCCATGGTCATGGAGAAGTAATATAAGAAGGAAGGGTTTTTGGATTAATAGTAATTGGAACATATTTATTTAATATTGGAGTGTTTAAAAATTCACATGATATATAATTATTTTAATATGAGGATGAAAATTTGATAGGAGTCATAAATGAATAAAATTCTTGAGTAGAATGTGCCATATGTGTGCATAGTAGACTCATAAAGTTTTTTGATTCACATTAAGTTTACCAAATGTTTAACCATAAATTTAAATAAGTGGGTATAGGGTTAAGAATGTATAAATATTTTAAGCATAAGGGTGATAAACTAATCTATATAAGGTCAATAAATTTCAAACTTAGATACATGAATATTATAACTTATAATACTAAGAAATACTAAATAAAAAAAGTACCAAATTTAAAATATGTTAATTTTACTAAACTACCAAAAAGAAATACTTAGCTAGATTTATCAAGTGCAAATAGATCTAGACTATAAATGATTGAAAGTATGTAGGATCAGCCTTTAGATTCTGAAAATTGTACATATATATATATATGTAGACACTACCATCAAATCTATCACTACCATTGAAACTTATGTCTAACTATGACACATTTGTCGAGTACAAAATAATGACTAGATCTAAATGAAACTAAATCCATTATTATTGGTTTTTTGTCACATTTATATTGATATATTCAAATCTAGGATACATTTTGTCACTCTTTGGTAATTAATCAAACCCTATATTTTCACTCCTCTTCACCATTAAAATGATATTGCCAAAAATCGGTTAGTGGGCTCACAATTTCATGTTTACCTCAATGGCCTCTCTATCACTAAGTACTACCTACATAGCCAACACTCAATTAGGACTTCAAAATTATGTAGTTATCACCTATGTGTGGGAGTGTGTTTGCACAAGGGTGAAATATACTATATGAATATGCATGTAGTAATATATCTTGTAACTTAAAAAATACCACTCATAGGCTATTATTTGAATGCGTCAAACATTTATATGATTTCTCCTATGACTAATAAAGAAATAGGGATGAATAAGGTAGAATAATGTAGTTGTGAAATTGATTTAATGATACTTTATAGGTGCTTACTTGGTATTTTCTAATTGAGAAATGAGAAGGCTTAGACTTGTATTTATACCACACATTTTGAAAATATATAACAATAGGGTTAACTAGATATATATTCCAACCCATAGGTTTCATAACATTTTTAATTGGATGAATTTTGACAATGTGACACTAGATAAGGATCTAGAAATTACCATTGATGATAGTGTCCTTTTATGGTCGATAGTGTTTAGAAGGTTGTAAAATAGGTATGGATCTAAAATTGATAGTAAAGGATGTTTATCAGGTCTTAAGCTTTATGTGCAGTGTATAAGACATAGGTAATTATAGGGAAATATAAAACTAAAGAATAGAACCCTAATTGATATTTTTCAAATGTACAAGACTAAGATGCTATAAATATTTAGTTTTAGTATCTACACTAAAAGGCTTATCTATGAAAGATGGTATATCCCTAATGTAACAAAGACCAAAAATAAGGATAAATGATCGACTAAAAACTTACAAAACAAATAATCTAACAACATTATTCAAGTTAACTAAATAATATGCCATAGAAGGATGTATATATAAATAATTTACTAAAATCATATCTAACAAAGGCAAATGGAGAAAAAGATAACTTCCATCACAAAGTGAAAAATCATGCACAAAAAAAGATAATCAATAAAATATCTAATCAAAGCATATTTAATTTGGAACATAAAAGCAAGGAATGCATAAAAAAGTTGAATTTATAAAAAGAGAGAAAAATAATATGTGTCACTTGAAAAATATATTGTATGAATAAATTAAATAATTATCACATGAGAACACATAAATGTCTCTAAAAGATACATTATTTTTAGGTGTTTTAGTGGTTTTACAACAATGCAAAGTGTCATGAGTTGATTTATGACAATATTTACATGAATTAAATTTTCAACATTTATAGATATGATTCCCATATTAACAATAATGTTCACAAGTTTTACAAAATTTAATCAAAAAATGAGCTTGATAAGCATTATAATCAAAATAAGTCATATTATAGTGAGGAACACTATTATCTAAAGTATTTTGGTGTGGAGAACAATAAGAATTTAATCTATCTTGAGAAGCATTAGAACTAATCCATGCAAAATTCACATTAACTTTAAGAAAAATAGACTCAAGAATGATATTTTCATGTTTACCAAGGCCTTTGCCTGAATATCCCATTGAGTGCATAATGCAAAAATTAGGGTTAGATTTTTTTTTATGTAAATGAGTGAAATATTTATTAGAAGCATTATTAAGTTCAAAATATTCAAGTTTTTACATTTCCATTAATTTTTCCTTTTGTGAGTTTTGTTATAAAATAATAGCTTGATTTTTGCATTAAGATTGATTATTAAAAACAACAATTTCTTAGTTTTTTCCATAATTTGTCCCTTCATGTGATTGAGAAAATAGTCATTCTGTTTGTAAATCCACATCATTTTAAAGAGCAAAAGATAAATAATATTTTATTAATATCAAAAACATTTAATTAAAGCCTTGATAAAAGGTACTTGATAAAAAAAATTCATTTACATTACAAAAAGTGGATTTAATTAATGAATTAAGTTTTAAGGAAAAGAAAATTATTTATGAATATCCAAAACGAAACATTAATTTTCTAAAAATAAGTATTCCTCATGAAAGAATAAATGACATGTGGTTAGGTTTTAAGAGGATTTAATTATTTTTATTAAATATAATTTGGCACCACTAAGAAAAGGTTTTAACCATATTTTGATTTTGAGAATTTAAACTTTAATGACAAAATCTACTTAAAAGAAATGTTATATAAGATGCTTCAAAACTCTTAAGAAGAAAATGCATAGGGAAACAATGATGATTCCATATTAGATTTTTTTTAAGATGAATAACAAATAACATTGTATGCATTAAAAATAATGTAATAAAATAATAATGTTATCTCAAAAGTGAATCAAGACATAATAAGAGATATGAAATTGGATAAGTGGTGAAAATGTAAAATAGAGAAAAAAATCCCATAATATATCATAAGCTTATAACCTATCAAACTCCAAGGAGAGAAAGGATGAGGGAGTTACAAGAATCCCATCATGACCGTATAAATCCTCTTTAGTGTGTTTCAAATGTCATGTTTCAAGGAAAGAGGAAGTGTGTGATGTGTGGGGGGGGGAGGAGTTACTTGTGAAAGTAACTTCCAAATTCTACAAATGGATGAAAAAGATGACAGACACTCATAATTAAAAGATAAAATGTATTTATAATAAAAAATTCACACCTAAAAAAGACATAAAATAATCTTAAAGAGCTTAAAATGAACCCAAATAAAGCTAACCTCCAAAAGACATTATAAATTTATTACAATACTATATGTAGGATCATGAAACACATTAGACACAACACTTTGTATGAAATATTTTAAGTTTTAGAGGAATAATTATGTGCCACTCACCTCTCTAAATTAAAATGGAAATTAGGGTAAACAAAATATTTACCATTCCATTATCTCAACCTTTAATGGGTACATCTTATCTTATTTTTATGCCATCTGAATATAAAAATAGAATAATGCACCATTATCATTTTCCCATAATGTAGTTTGATATTCAATGACAAATTAAAATTTACTACAATGGCATGTATAGGCTCATGAGAGACATAACACTTTGTATGACTTATTTATAATTTTATAAGGGAATAATTTCACTCACCTCTTTAAATGTAAATCAAAATTGAGAAAAATAAAAAGATATACCATTCCTTCATCTAAAGCTTAGACTTGATGATGAGTTAGGATTATATTTTCTCTACATCTAGATTTAAAAATATAAAATTCACTATTAGTATTTTCTAAGACTATGAATTGATATTTAACAGTGAAGAATGATTATTTAAATATTATTGGGGAAGGTAAAAATATTTATCATAAGTAGATGTAGATAATAAAACATAGTATTCAGTATTTAAAAATGACAAGCTTGAAATATATTTATCATGAGTGATGTGAGCACACAAAATGTCACAATCTACCATTTTCTCACTCTTGCATGCTATCTTATGAGTCAACCCTTTCATTATGCTATTACACACCCATACGAATATTACTGTCTATTTAAAATTAGTTAAATATCTTACAAATACATCTCCATATTCTTAGTTCAATCTACCTATACACAAGTTGCTTACACTATATTTTGTTATCATTAGTTGATACTAACCTAATATAGTTGGTATTAACCTTCTTACAAAATTAGAAAATTTAAAAAACATGACCTTTCCTTAGGGTTGACCCATTTTACTAGCATGTCAATGGCATGAGAAATTACTCAATCGGGCTCATATTTAGAAAAATCAAGGTATCCTTAAAATGGACATGGAACTTATATAGAGAATATCTATACCCTCTTGCACATTCAAAAAATGTACCCCAATCTTTTTAAATAACAAACCTATCACATGATAAGTCACAATCAAAGTCTAAATCACTCTAAATCCAAGTAAAAATAATCATTATCAAGCATCAAATTCAAATAATTGGTTGCATACATATATCAAATGAACATAATTACACAATCACACTAGGTGAAATTATAAGGTTTGGCTTAATTTCCATCATGGGAGTATTAGTTACATAAGCATTGGTCAATCAACAAACATAGGTAATTGGGATCAACTCAGCCCATTATATTTTATCATGTTTTGTAGGTTTATAGACATCATAAGAACATTTATGATTTCAAGGCAAATGAGACAAATTTTTGGAGCTATGCAAACCATTAGGGTTTGGAATAAAAAATATAGATAAAATAGGTATATGCGTAGATTAAAATATCATCATTATTCCTCATTTGCTCATAAGTTACTACCGACTAGCATAATTTAGTATCATTTAATGATAATGATCCAATCTAGTGGAACCAACCTTGCACAAATATAAAATTCATACTAGAAATAAACAAGACATAAGCCTACTTTATATTTTTTTACTTCTAGAATATAGTAATGGTCAGAAAGTTACCCTAAAAAGAGTAATCATCCCTTTATTGTACTTAATATATTTAACATATGTCACTTGTCAAATCAGTACAATAGATCTTAGTATTTTACATTCAAATACATGCTTGAATGCCATATCTTAATATCTAAATTACATTACATCATTCTTTAATAATTAGATTATTAAGTAACTCATCTTAATCAAAATTAGAGTAATACATGGTAAAATTTTACACATTGAAAAATGTAAAACCCTATATTTCCCTTAGGGTTTTATCCTTGCAAAGTTTTTATTTTTTGTTCTAGGGTTCAAAATTTAATTTCTAATCTCTTCACACAAAAAATACTTTTCAGATTTTTTGTTCCAATATTTCATTGATCTGAATTTTTATTTCCATACACAAATAATATTTTCACCTTTAACCTTAGATCTTCATTAGGGTTTCATCCTTCTAGGGTTTCATATTTTAGCCTTAGGGTTTTATTTTCATACCTTATTTATGATTGTTCCCAAATAATACACATTAATCATGACCATGTTGAATGAACATTATTGGTTAACAAAAGAAATTAAGTTACTTTTTTCATATTATTATACATGGATATGGTACCTTGTTTGGATCAATTATCTAAGAAATGGGTAACAAGGATAAAATATAAAATCCATAATAAGGCTAAAAGTAATAATGAACAATTCCAAATCTTATCCACATCCTAATGTTACAAAATTAAATATGAGATTCCTATTATAACAAGTAGATAAGAAAGGGAATGTATGAATCCACATCATAATGACACAATGTTATATATAGCAGGAGGTGAGTAGAATTATTTTACCCAAGCTTCCACATCATTTATTTAGACCACTACTACTAGTACTATCCCTATGCCTATACTTATAACAACCTTTGTAACTTCTACCCAAAATTTTAGGGTAACACACAAAATCTAATATATTTTGATACCTATTCCTACATAAACAACTTTTACCCCACCCATGATGACTACACTTGTTCCTTCACCAACCTCACCTACTTCATATTCCCTTTATCATACTATTACATCTTTGTATGCCATGATGTTTCAACTAGAGAAATGTTCATTTAGAACCAATAATTCCATGGATTTACATGATTTCCATTATCCCCTAAGATACCAACCTACTTGTTACCAACATGATTCATGGTTCCAAATATTATATTGTATAAAGGTAAAAGGTTATCCCAAGAAACATCTTATATCATTTCATGGAACATGTTTAGATGCAAATAATGACAAACTATTGACCAAATTATTTCCAAAACATCTTAAGGACTATACATTGAATAGTTTTATGATGTTCACCTCCCATCTATAAGAGAATTTAACTCCTTAAAAATACCAATTCTTAGAGTATTTTTACATCAATGTAGATTAAAAGCTATCATACGTACAAATTTCTAAGCTTAAATAAGGATGAAATGAACCAATTATTGATTTTGTACTTTGGTACAAGACCATGCCATCCAAAATATCCAATATTAATTATAACAATCAATTATAAGATATATTCAAGTAAATATTTTGAGTACTACTCTATGAGTCAATTATATTTAAGAGTTTCAAAACCATTTAATGAGCTATGACACACATTGAGGGACAAAGACATCAAGTTAATAGCATTGAAAAACTCAAGTATACATTCACTCTTATAAGTACTTCAACAAATAAGTTTCAAATTAAACTAAGTTATATGGTCAAACCAAATGATGGAAATAATGAGGAAAAACTTACAGTTAATATAGTGTTAAAACCTACAAAACAATTATAATTGATAGCTCCACCAAAGATGTAGTTTTCAAGATTATTATCACCTCCTCATGTGATATTAAATAAGTTACAATTATAACCTTATAAACTTATTCCTCCACAATATCTCAATACAAGTAGGCCTATACCAAGTAACTATGATGAAAATTCATATTATGATGATAATGAGAATGCAGGGAATTTAATGAATAGTTATTTAAAGCTAAGACATAAGATACATGATCTTATAAATGATAAAATTATTAATTTAGGCACTCTCAGAAAGGAACCTATGCCACGTACAATGGAAATAACAAATTGAATATCTTTAGTGATCATTTTCCTAAACATAAACCCAAAAAAGTCTATTGACACTGGAGAGGTACATTATGTATACAACATGTATCTTACACTAGAAAAATATGATAATCTAATAGATGTTATCATTGGTAAACTTAATAATACTCCACCTTAGTGGCCCTTAATGATAGTGGGATAGTTGATGATAATTCACTTTTTCATGTATTGCTGATATGAAAATACGTCAACAAACAAACCATGCATACTATCATGATTGATAACATTTCAAGTGATAATATTTGCATGATGATACAATTTCAATCCATTTGGTATATATAAACTAAATACATTAGGATTCATATTATTTCCTCTTCATGTAGGCTCAACCATATTCTCCACACCATTCATACTTCTATAGAGTAACAAGATAGTTAACATGTTATTAGGATGCCCCTATATTAGTTTAGTCCCATCTTCAATGCACTAATGCCTAATGTATATACAACACAATAGGTTAGTCATAATTCTACATGTATGATATAAGTATCCTACATAACTAGTGATATCTCCTCCTCTTCCACCCGCCCACCACCATGACTATTTGATACACCTATTTAGGATTAGTATATATAGATGGTTGTTACACATATTCATTATTAGTAAATAAATATAGTTGCTACACCTATTAAATATAATTATAAAAATACAATTGATACACCCATTCAATGCAATTATACAAATATATTTGGTATACCTATTTAGGTTTATTATACAAAGTACATTGTTACACATATATATTATCTATCTATACAAATAGTTTAAAGGAACATAGTTGGGTTCACTATAAAACCATCTATTTAGCATCACTCACATCATATAGTTACTCATAGACCACATAGGCTACCATATCCTACATTACAAAGTTAGTTAGATCCAAATAAAGTTTAACATTTTTCATAGTGAAAATAGGAACAAATACACCCTCTTAATATAAAGTGGATGCCATAGGGACATCAACCATCTAGAGATACTCATCATACATCAATTTTTATGAGAAGTAACCATGGTAGGTATGGTACATCACATGAATCCTTATTAGATTCCAATTCACCCATAGTTGGTATTTATTTAACCCTAAATTGAGATGGGTCAATCTGGTCAGGGTTAAGAATATAGAAATGAATAATCACAAGGGTGATAAATAGATCTATAATATGCAAATTAATTATAAACTTAGTTAAACAATATTCTCAATTTAAATGCTGAGATATGCTAAAAATAAAAAGTATAGTTATTAATTGATATTGTAATGAATTGAAAATAAGATTACTTAGTTTCCTTTGCACATGAAAATATGGGATGAAATAGGTTGGAAGTATACTAGATATGTATTTTGGATCAATCATTATATTCTATAAATTTTCACCTTATGGCCTTGAATAGTTGCATTGGATCTAGATAGTTACATTGACACACTTGTCTAACCTAGATGTAGGTGTACATTATGGAATATTAACTAGATATGGATTTGACCACCTAAAAACTTTTGGGTTTACTATCACCTTTTCTCTAGTGTGTTTAGATCTCGTGCATAGGATATTTCTCTTCATCAAATTATCAAACTCTAGCTTCCTTACCCTTTGAGTGACTTTAGGAAAATGGGTTAGTGGGTTCATAATGTTGAGATACCATAAAGACCCATTTATCAATGATTGATACCTACATAGCCAATACTTAGAAGAGGGCCTCAAAATTATTTAATTTTCCCCTACATGTTGGCTCATGTGTGCATAATGATGCAATGTGTGATAACCAAGTACATAGGGTGATCTAGCTTGTAAATTGGAAAATATGGATCATGGGATGATCCTTCATTACTTTAGACCTATATATGGGTTTCAACTATGACTGTTATTGAAATAATAGATAATAAGGAAGATTGGCTCACTAAAAATGTTTGATTGAGTGATTTTGGTAAATTGCCTTATGAGTTACTAGGTTTTTTCTAGGTGAGGAATGAATGAGAGTTAGTCATGTAAATATATGAAACCTTTAAATAAATATATCACATTAAATCACTTAGCATAACCATAAGTACGTGTTACAATTGTAAATTTGATGAGTCTATGGAACTTGAAACTTAGTTTTGCACATGATGCTTGCATTGATGTATTTGTTTGACTGGGATGCAAGTGCCTGAGGATAAAGAAAATAGGTACAAGTCTAAAATTTGTAAAGGATGATACTAATCAGGTTTATATAATTTAGAGAAACATAAAGGGCCTGGTCATTATAATAACATATGGTTGGATGAAGAGATAAGTAATAGGCACATGAGATAACATATGTGAGCCTTTCAACAATGATAAGGTATAGGAATTAAAGGGTACAACCATGATAATTCATTATCAAATATAAAATAATGAAATGATATATATTTCAAATTTAGTATGTAAAATTTCCCCTTTTAATCTAGTAATGAAATTTCTAGCTTAAAGGAGATAAATCATACCTGGGTGTGTATAACACAACTTATCTTTGTGGGAGTCCAACTTGAGTGATTTGATGGTGACTAACATAAAAATAAGAGCATGTTACAATATATAATAATTGCATATAATATGAAATCAAAAGTATTTAAAATGTTTTAAAGTCAATAGATCAAGGTTAGGAGTACACTTGTGTATTGATGCAACCATTTTGAATTTTGGAAATTTAATTTGAAAATATGTGTCATTGTGAATCATTAAAATTGAGATTAGGACAAATTTAAAATCTAAAAGTGCCTTAATATATGTATTTATGTATGTATGCATGCATGTATGTATATGCATATGCATGTGTGTAATAGAAGGCCTAGTCATCATAATAACATATGGTTGGACTAAGAGATAAAAAATAGGCACATAAGATAACATATGTGAGCCTTTTAGAAATGAGAAGGTATAGGAACTAAAGGGTAAAACCATGAAAATTTATTATCAAGTATATAATATTGAGGCTATATATAATTTAAAGTTAGTGCCTATATTTCTCCCTTTAATATAGTAATGAAATATATAGTTTAAAGGAGAGAAATACATACATGAGTGTGCATAACACACCTTGTATTTTTAGGAGTCCAACTTGAGTGATTTGATGGTGACTAAAATACAACCAAGATCATGTTATAATAAATAATCAGTGCATAGAATATGAAATCAAAAGCATTTTAAAATTTTTAAAGTAAAGAGAGCAAGGTTAGGATTACACTTATGCATTGATGCAATCATCTTGACTTTTAGAAATTTATATTAAAAATGTGTCTTTATGAATCATTGAAATTGAGATTAGGACAAATGTAATATATACAAGTGTATTATATATATATATATACACACACACACATATGTTTATATATATATATACATATATGTATATACATATATATACATACATACATATACATACATACATACATATACATACATACATACATATATATATATATATATATATACATATATATATACATATACATATACATATACATATACATATATGTATATGTATGTGTGTGTGTGTGTGTGTGTGTGTGTGTGTGTGTGTGTGTGTGTGTGCGCGTGCGTGTATAACTATATACATGTATATATAACTTTCCCCCAACCTTAGACAATATGTGAATTGTTACCCAATAGTTGAGGTTAACTCAACCGTGCAACCCAATTATACTTATAACATGGTGAGCATGAGTGATATAGGTCAACTCACACAATAAATCTGGTGTTGGTGGATGATTTGATCACTCCATCCTATATATTTGGTAAGATTTAGTGATTTAATAACCTCAACCTTGCCAAAAGCAAACCAACTACTATTGTAGATTGACTCAATAATAGTCTCTAAAAGTACATCCTAGTGTATGCTAGAATCCATATGTATTTAAGATCTAAAACTAATTTTGATTTTGTAATTTAAGGCTCCCTTTACATGGCATTTACACCTCATATATGTCTCATGCTAAAACTTGGGTATAATAATGGTACCAATGTATAGAATTCTGCCACAAATGTGTATCTAAATCATATAACTATTCAAATTTGAAATTTTGTAAAAGTGTGGAAAACATGTTACCATGACATGACCCCACTAAAATCTGAAACTGATAACTCATATAAGTGTGGAAAAAATGTTTCCATAACATGCCCCCACTATAATCATAAAATGTTGAGTACTGAATAAGTGTAAATAACATGTTTCCCAAAGCATGCCCCTATTTAATCTAAAATTGTGAACAATATAGAGTTTATGCCTCTATGACATGCCCCCTTTTGAGGTGAATGGAAGTATAAATTTTTAGATACATTACCTCACAAAAATAAGATAACTATATAATTTGTGTATGGATCACGTAACATATAAGAGCATCATGTCTAGTAGATATAATAATGAGGTACATAGTATGTGATCACATCAAATCCTAAGATGCATGGTGTGAATCATGGAAATGTCTAGATAATAATAGTATAATCTCAATAATAAATTAATTAAACATAAGAACACTCAAAAAAAAATCAAAATACAATGGTTCAAGGATGCCTCATATAAGAGGCATGTTTAGATGCCACACAATTGAAGGGACATGCCTTAGTCAAATGTTACCAAAGTAAAAAATGACATTCAAATGTATAGATATAACAAATAGTGACATGTTAAAATGTCGAAATAGTAAAACATAGGCATGAGGTATTCAAAAAATGTAGCATATTCAAATGCTCAAACATGCAATACAATAGAAAATGAAGAAAACACTCAAGGAAGTGAAAAAATAAAAACATGGAACATAAGCAACCAACATCAACACATCATACTAGTTCCAATATATATAATTTAGTAAAAAATGTTAAGTAAATCACATATGAAGTACACCATGAAAGATATAAGCATAGATAAAGATGTCTATAACTATATAAACTTAAACATGATAATGGAAAATGATCATAAAATAATGTAACCTGTGTGTATCATGATCAAAGAAGTGGATGCCACCAATGTCCATATGATATGAGTAGAGGGAATGCCCAACATTTTAATTCCATAGATCATGTTCCTAAGTATGAATTCATCCAACTAAAAATATATGTGAAACATATGCTTATAGATAAAGGAATGATATGATATATACCAACATAGAAATAACAACATAGATGCCAAAGAAGTAATAAAATACGTAAATATTGAAAATATTTTTTTATTTGTTTTTTTGGAATTTTTGGAATATTAGAATATAAAGGACTATCCTTTTATCTTATCCAAATAATTATCATAGGAATATCAAAATTGGGAAGATGGTGAAATAAATTAGTGGGACTACCAAAGATCTTGTATTGGTGTAATATCTGGCACTGTAGGATCTCTAATCCTCTGCATATGTGTAATAGGACTTTTTTGTTATGAAGAGACAATAGAATGAGTATGGTTTTTTTAAACCCATCACTAAATTATCTATCATTTATTTTAATTAGTAATAATAGGAAATTGTTTAGGCACTATGGTTATCTGAATATGGTTCATAGTAGATAAGGGTTCCATGGAATTCATTATGTATTTATGATGCAATGGTTTCTCAAGTAATGGTTTCCTAGGGAATGACATTTCCTATTGCTTATCCTTTCATGGAGGATAAACCATAATACATTTGATAATTAACTACTTAATTATAAAATTATTTTGTTTAATTGGATGTTCATACGGAATTCTAGAAAATATAATTACCTTGTTAGAATGAATGTATTTAACACACCCATGCACTTTATAAGGTACTTCACATAGTGTATGTAACCAAGGTCATTCCAATAACATAGAAAATAATCATATGTAAGGTATAATTGAGAATGTAGTGAGCACATGTGTTGGTTCAACCTATAAAAGTAAGTCAATCTCACCAATAACTTGTTATGAGGTCCCATCGAATATTCTAACTGATTTAGTTAAAGGATGTAAATCATCATGTGTATATCCAAAGTGTTATCACTTGCAACATTATCATTAATAAAACTATGTATAAGATGGTGATTAAGTTATTCTCTAACAAATAAGGAATTAATAAATGAGTCATCATCCACAATCTCACTATCATCAAAATTAATATAAGTTCTCTAAACCATAAGATTTTTATGTCACGTATAAGTACCAATAATCCCATATAATGGGTTCCCATAATATGTCGGAGGAGTATGTGCATTATATTCCATTTTTAATTTTGGTTCTTTCTTAGAATGGTCTTGCAAAGTAGAGTTAAATATATTTTGATTCTAGGGATCACCAAATTGTGAACTTGGTTCCTTTGGAGGAACATCAAATTTATTTTTAGGTCATTGATAGAGTTAAATATATTTTGATTCTAGGGATCACCAAATTGTGAACTTGGTTCCTTTGGAGGAACATCAAATTTATTTTTGGGTCATTGATAAGGTCTTGGATCTTATGATGAAAGGTAAAATATCAGTTTTTAGAATGCATGAGTCCTTAATGATAGTCATAATAAGCATTTGAATCATATCCTTTTGGGTATATGTTGACTAATATCAACCTCTATAGGGTGAGGGAGAGATATGAAGTTACACTCTAAAATATTCATAAGTAAATAAGCCAGAGACATAGGTAAGCATGCAAATTTTCTCCTTGATGCATTAAATAAGATAAATTGATTTGGTTGATGTGACACCACATTAATCATATTAGTTGTTTCCTTGTTAGTTTTTGTATGTTTTATCTTATAACTTTGTTCGATAATGAACTTGATATTGGATGTAGTAAATGTATTTGTGCTATATTTAAATTTATTCAATGAGATAAGTGTCATTTCATGATCATGAAAAATATGGAATAAGTCATCAAAATATTTAATTTTTTTAAAAATAATGGAATCATGTAATGGGGAAAGAAATTTTTTTCTTAAAGATGTCTTGAATTTCTTTATCTACAATTGGATTGGTAATTTTATTGAACATTGTGTTTTATCTTAAGACATATTCATTGATAGGTTCATTAGTTCCTTGTTTGATCATTATAATTTGGGCATAGGAAATCTTTTTAATAATAATGATAAATAAGTGTGCCAAAAAATGATATGCAATAGATTTGAATTCTCTTAATAATTATATTTTTAAGTCATAGAACCAACTTAGAGCATAGTCCTTGAGGCTCCTTAGAAATAGTTTAGTTAAAAGTTTATCATTAGAGGTATAATTAAGGCATGCCACATAGAAATATCAAATATGTTTTTCAAGATCACCTTTTCCATCATAAAATGTGAAATTAGATGAAATAAATTAAGTTAAAAAAGTGTGAAAATATATTTTAAAGTGTAAGAGGGTTATGCAACACTTCTTATGAATTAATAGCATAAGGTGATTTCATAGAATTTTGTTCAATATTTGTAACCTTATCTTGTAAAAGTTTTATAGTTTGGATATGATATTTCATATATTGATCACTAAGTTTTGAAGCTTGAGAAGTCACAAAATGAGGTGCACACATAATTTGAGTGGATATAAGCATTAAAATTAGTAATTGGGTTAAAGTATTAATGTTTTGCATGTAAGATGTAGTAATAGTAGTTTTAGGGAACAAAGGTGTAAACACATATCCCATTCCACCACTATATGTTGGGAGGTTGATTGATATGTAATTAGTTGTAGTACCACCTAGTGATTCACCATCACTAGGTGAGGATGTCTTAGACTTAACATGTTTGTTGATTTCATCTCTTGTAACATACAAAAATGCATCCACTAACTCTTAATTTTATTAAGATGAATGACTAATGCTTCTTTGTATTCCATTTGAAAATGAGTATTTTGATTAAAAATTTCCATTTATTACAAATGAAAAATTTAGAATTTGAAATGAAGTACAACAAATTAAAACCCTAGTTGACTGAAAACTCTAGGAATCAATTTTTTTTTTGAATTCACATACATTGGGTTCATATAATGTCTAAAACTAAATTGATATGTTCTAATATAGTATAGGATTAAGAATATATAAATGAATAATCATAAGGGTGATAAATAGATCTATATAAATCCAATTAATTACAAACATAGATAAATACTAATATGAATTTAAATGTTGAGATATGCTAAAAATATAAATTATAACTATTGATTGATATTGTAATGAATTGAAAACAAGAGTACTCATTTAGTTTATTATGCACAAGTAGATTTGGGTTGAAACATGATAGAAGTGGACTAGATATGTATTATAGATCAGTCATCATATTTTATAAATTTGAACTCTATGGTCTTATATACTTACATTGGATCTAGATGGTTACATCAATTCCCTTGTATAACATGGATGTAGGTGTCCAATATAGAATATCAAGTAGATTTATATGTGAATAGCTAAAACCTTCTAGGTTTTCTTTCACATTTTTTTTGGTGTGTTTAGATATCATGCATAGGCAATCACTCTTTTTAAAATGATTAAACCTAACTTCCTCACCCTTAGAGTAACTATAAAAAATTAGATAGTGGGATCATGGCGTCAAGCTACCCTAAGGATCCCTATGTCAATGGGCATTATTTACATAGATAGTACTCTCAATAGGGTTGTATTTCTACCCTATTTGTTGTATTGTGTGTACATAAGGATGCAATGTGTGATAAGCAAGTACATATATTGACCAAGCTTGTGACATGTAAAATATGGCTCATATGATGCTTCTTTAGTAATTCAGACCTATAAATGGGTTGTCCCTATGGTTGATATTGAAATATAAGAGAATAAGGAAGATTTTCACATTGAATACTTGATTGAGTGCTTTTGATAAGTTGACTTGCAAGTTTATAGGTATTTTGTAGGTAAGGAATGAATGATGGTTCATAATTCATATATACCAATCTTGTCAAAAAATATCTTGCACTAAAGCACTTAGGCTGACCATACATACTTATTTCAATTTATAACTTCATGAATTTAGGGAATTGGACACTTATTTTGGCACATAACACTTACATTGACATATACATCTGACTAGGACATAATTGTCCAGGAAATTGGAAAATAGGTACATGTCCAAAGCTTGTAGATGATGATAATAATCAAGTTTATATAATTTTAAGCAACATAGAAGGCTTGGTCATCAATATAACATATGGTTAGACTAATAGATAATAAATAGGCATAAGAGATAATAGATGAAAGCCTTTCGATAATGGGAACATCTAGGAACTAAAGGGCACAACTATGAGAAGTACATGCCACATATATAGATCTTAATTTATTTATAGGTTGTGTATCTCCATAGAAAGTATGGAAATTTATTAACTATAAACAAGAACACTAAACTAGAAAAGGTACAAATATTTTGGGAACTACCCTAGTCAACCTTTAGGTGGTTATAAATTGAAGTTACTTGTTTTAAGCTTGACTAGGTTAAGAACAATATATATTGTTTTGTTATTTTACTTCATTTTGTCTTCTTTCCATTGTCCTTATCTTACTCATCTTTGGTATCACATCCAATATTTTTTTCATGTGAGGAGTCCATACAATAAATATGGAGGATCCTCTTCAATCATCCACTTGGTTCCTAAGACATATAGATGTGTCCTTAAGAGCTAATCACATCTTATCACAATAATAGTTCTATTTTATGTAGTGGTTACAGGATCATGTAGGTAAAATCCTATAGTTTTTGTAGGCAACCTATGGGTGGAAACCAATAGTTGTTATAGGAAACCTACAAGTGGAAAGTAGCCGTTACTATAGGCACCCTGTATATGGAAGCCATCAGTTACTATGGGCACCTTACAGGTGGATGCTAGCAGTTACTATGGGCACCCTATAGGTGGAAGCCAATAGTTGCTATGGGAAACTTATAGGTAGGAGCCAACAATTGTTGCAGGCAACCTATAGGTGGAAATCCCTTTTGTTGCAAGCTTCTCTATAAGTGTTATGCCCAAAAATAATTCTTGCAGTCTTATGTTACCTTTCAAATGTTTATTAAATAAGGTTACAAAAGTATAATATAATAAAAAAATCATCATTAATTCATAAAATAAAATTACACACACACACACACACACATCAATGCACACAAAAAACATAAATTCATTCATTCATTTACATGAGTCATAGATGGTTATGGGGATTTACAAAGAAAACAATATATACTAGGTATGGATGAGGCTATAAAATAAGGTAATTTGTGGCCTCATCACACTCCCTACTTAACCTCTTGCTCGACCTTGAGCAAGCCTTGGCAGTATTTTGAAACCATAGATTTTTTTGAAATCTAGGGGCTTAGTACAGGCCATCCCTTCAAAGATATAGAAACCTTTAGTATCATTAATGTTATTCCATATTTTCTTCTCTACCTCTCTATTAGCTAGGACCTCTCCCTCCCAAGTTAGGAATTGGGAACCAAGACATAGGTGGTTGAAACATCAACCCCAACCATTTTATCCTTCTCCCCTTGACAAACTCAATATACATGTATACCCTATGTATAACATCCCTAATATTTTAAGGGTAATAAGGTTCCTTTATTTTTAAAGCATCAAAGAGTTTTACCCATCTGTGAGAATTTAAAAAAATCTATTTTCCTTCTCACTCTATAACACTCAAGTAGTGATTCTAAACCTCTACTTATTTGCTTGTGACACATGCTTGTGGAATATCTAAGTTCATGAAGTAGATCCATTCATCTATTAAAGCTTATGGATTAGTTGGTTCACCCCTAATAATTAGGGTAGCTTCTTTTTCTTTTTTTAATACTCCACCTATTTCTTTCTTCCTGTTTCACTAAGGATATATGAAGTAAATGCATTCAATTGGACATCCCCCAAGTATATATTTGGATTCTAATTTATATCATGGGGTATAACATACTGGTGTATGTAAAACTCACTCAACTATGCTTGAAGATCAGGGTCAACATGTTTATAAACGTAAAAAAAAGATTTAGGGTCATAAATCATGTAGGACTGATCATTATAGATCATGTTATCTTTGAATTTAAGCCATATTTATTCAAAGTAGACAACATGCACCCTAAAAGGTTATCTATACTTCATTAACAATTCAGTGGCTTCATGCATTTTAGTAATCTTTTCTTTCAAATAATTGATCCTAGTTTTAGCCTTTTCCAGGATTTCTTTTAAGTCATCTTGTTGCTCTCTTGTTTCAAAATATACCTTAAATATTTGTACCAACTCCTTGTAGTAAGTTTCATCATCACTAAATTTTTATTCAAGAAAATTCAAGAGGTCATCAGTTTATATCGGCCTAATAGTTGAAAGATTTACATCAATTACTTCTTCTATTGTAGGTATTTTTGTAGTGGTTAATGGAGGAGAAAATCTATTGTATAAAGGTACCAAAGTCAAAGCATTATCTTATATCGATGATTTTGAGGGTACATTAATGATATTTATCTAAAAGATAGATGAAGTTACTATAGGCACTTCAAAGGAAGTTGCTATAGGTTCCTCCAATAATTTTTTTTTCTATAGATGGTGTTATAAATTTTGCTTCCCCTAGAAGTGTTTCCAAGCCTCTCTTGCCTTTCAACTCTATTATCTCATTCCTTAGCCTATATATTTATTTCATGGCTTGTTCCAAGGTTTGGAACTCTTGGTCATGAGGAACTAATTCTTGTTCTAATTCTTCCATAGTCTCTTCTTCAATCAATTCTTCTTCTTCTATATGCTAATATATCATTCTTTGCTCTTTATTTATGTACCCAATGTGTCTGAGGAGATCCATGTCTTCCTCAGTGAATCTAGGTGGCTTAGGTGACTATACTTATTCTTTCTTAGTACACTCTTCTTTAGTAGACCATTCTACAATCTTAAACCCATCAGAGGTCTTTCAAATCTTGGGCTCTTTCTTTTCCTTTTCATCCTCACTAATGTCTATGGATGAAGAGGCCAGGGTTCTCTTCTATTTATTAATTATCTAGGATATTTTAGGAGAAGGTCTCTTTCTTCTTGATATAGAGGGTTTATTTCCTTTAGTTTTCTTCTTTTTAAGAGGGTGATTATTTGAACCTATTCTTCCTATGCAATAGTTGATAGAAATTCCTCTTCCCATGAAATAACCATGTTGGAAGAATCAATCCTTGGTGAAGAGATAGTTAGAATAGTGGGAGAAGAAATATTCTACCCATTTTGTGTAGGTGGATTTTCCTCCTCTATGTCAGATGGAGGTAGGACTAGTTTCCTTCTATCCATATCAGTTTTAGATGAACATTCAGTGGTTGTAGGCTGTATAATAGCATTATTTCATGTAGTACCTTCTTATGTAGTCTATTGGTCTTTCTCTTTAGGAGATTACTCCTCATTATTTCCCTCTTCTTTCTAAGGTTCACCAGTCTATAGGGTTAGAATTTTTTCCTAATTGAGGTCAGGTCTAACAGTGTTTACTCCATGTTTAGTTATCAACCATATCAGACAATGATGATATAGAAATTTCTCAAATCCCTTATAATATTCTCTAGACATCATTTTTAAAGTGTTACATAGGTGGTTTGAAACATTAATGGTCGTATCATGCCTTAAGTGATTCAAAAATTTAAATTTGAGAGTATAAATTAGAGATTACCTTCATAGGTCACATATATGATGATGTATGAGGCTACTTCCCTCTAGGCCAAGGGTAGGTTGAGTCTCTCCACACCAACTTTATTCTTCACTAGCCTTTCATCTCCCTGATAGAAGTACTATCTAACTTATTGACCATAGGATTTGTCCTCCCAATTTTATCCTATACTTGGCAACCCAATTATCTGACTTATTAGTTATTCAGTGTCTAGAAATATAATTCCATATACATTAGCTTGATCTATTGTAAAGGACCTTTAAAATTCTCTATCAATGGGTTTTGAGAAATGTTATAATTTCTTGAAATAACTGGTCCATACAACTTTATTAAAGATAGCCCAGCTGGCTAGATCTCCTTGATGTTGCCTATGATCTATGGGTTCCTATGTCATAATTGACCCTCCCATTCTAGCTAGGTTTAGCTTTTTGATGATCCTTTCAACTGATAATTATCAACACTCAATTTATTTTCTAGAGTTATACCTATAACAAAGCAATTTTTTTCAATAATGGTGGTTTGTGGTTGCAGGTAATGTCATGTTTTGGATTTTTTTGAATGGGTTGTAATCACAAGTGAAATTAATAAAAGTGATTATTTTCCCTATTAATTGTATGGTGTCATCATGGTCATTCAATATAAAAATATGGACTATCCCAAAGTGTGTGGAATTGATTTTTTGCAACATTCTCCCCCTCCCATATGAGGTGTCACTTGTCCCCAAGTGATCTAGAATGAGTAGGACAGGGTCATGATGAGTATGAGTGTGAGTGGAGACAAGACTTAATGAATGACTTGTTAATAATTAAATATGCTTTATAACATAATACATCCTATATTAAGAATAAAAAATACTTTTCTATGACCAAAAGATATGTCATACCTTTTTAATAGTTTGCCTAGTGTTACATAGAGGAAAATTGCATGAGTGTTTGCCAGATTGTAATGATTACCCTATTAGTTATAACATGACTAAAGTGGGCCCCTTGAGTAATCATGAGATAATAATATGTTATCCTTCCATGATGCCCTTAGCAACCTACATGTAATCATGATAGCCTACATAGAACTAGAGTAGGGGCCTTGTGGTGGGATGGTAGATTATTGCCCTCCTACCACAAGGTGCTCATTATGGATCTTTATGTTATCCAAGTTAGGTGCTATATGAACATGGAAGAGGGTAGATGAGGTTTTTTATACATTGTGATCTTCCTCTACATGATATTTCTAATGATCTATCTTTGTGCTATCTTACTCCCTATGGATTATGTGCCTAATGAGCATTTCCTTTAGAAACTAGTAGGGTTTTTAAACTTGGGACATGTGCTCCAAAAAATCCTAGATGTCATTGTTTGACATAGTGAAATCATCTCCATGAAATGACCAAAAGCTAAAAGTGGTTCATGTGTGTCCCTATAGCCATAAATTCTAGTCTACAACACTCTAGATGGAGAATAGAAGTGTATGCCTTTGTTGTGGCTCTTACCTTGTTATTCAAGAGTATTCCTTATCAATGTTTTGAATTTTATACTCTAATCCTCCTTCAGTCTAGCTTTTTGGGTGTCTTCTATGTATTGCTCAAAATCCCATAGCTAAAGCCATAGCTTAGAGTTTATGAAGAACTAACCTGCATGCACTAGAGAGGTGTATATATGTGTTAGTATGTACCTATAGTAACTATAGGTGGAGCCTATAACAACTACAAAGTTATGCCTAATTATGGGGAAGGTGCCTGTAGTAGTTATAAAATAGCCCATAACATTTGAAGAAATAACTTCATTAACAAAGGTGCCTATAGAAGCTATAAAATATTCCATGGCAACTGGAGGAAGATGAACACTATTGCTCAAAATGATTGTTTATTTTTCATTTTGGTTTTTACCCCTAAATAGCCAATAAGTTGGTTTTCTATTTAGGTCCATTTTATAGTTCTAGGAAGCTATTAGGCTAGTTTTCTACCCAAAAACTACCAAAAATTCCCAAAAAGGGTTTTTATTGTTGTTTTCTTTTACTCTTACTACTACCTATGGTAGAATATTTATTCTAGGTCCTTGCCAAGTCAGCTATAAGGGTGACTAGTCAAGGACCATTCAAAGGTATCATCCTTCATGCTAGAGGAGGGCTAATATGTCCTCCTCTCCTTCTTCATCTATGTGTTGGATTGTTCTCCCTTTGTCTAGTGAAAAATCATGCTAATCTAGTACATCATTGTATCCATTTTGTAATTGCTTGTGTTGTGCATGGTAAACTCCTCCTAAGTGAGTAACATTTTGTAGAACTTTAGTTTGTGGCCATTAACTAGTATGTAGAATCTTACTATATCAATGGTTGGAGTTACATTGCTCCATTGTCATAAACATGCTCAATCTCAAATGGACCAAGCCATCTAGTCTACAATTTGCCCTTGTGATTTTTGTATTTGAATTAAAAAGAAGGGCCTAATTTCTTACATTGAATTACCTAGTCTTAATATACCTGTCATGCCATCCAATCCACTGCTACTATACAAGTACTATATTTTGCAATACCTACTCTTTGTATTCATCTAAGGCATTTAGTTGTATAAGCCTTTTTTTCTATGCTTCATATATATACATCCCAAGTTCTAGTGTTTTTTGTAAGGTCCTATGCTCAAATTCAATTAGGAAGAAAATTTCTTCCCATAGACCAACTCATATAAGATGACTCCTATAGTGGTCTTTCATGTGATTATGTAAACCCAAATAGCTTCAAGAAGTCTATCCTCCCAATCCTTATGGGACATACTAACAATCTTGTCAAAATATTTTCTAATTCCCTCTTGGTGGCTTCCACCTATCCATTAGACCAAGGCAGTAATTAAACTAGCCATGAATTGGGGTTTATGTCTTATGCCTAATCTCATATTATTGGATCAAGATAGTAATTAAACTAGCAGTGAATTAGAGTCCTTAATCAGTGACTATTTCTCATGGCACACCATATCTTGTGAATATTTCTTCATAAAGGAAAGCTACCACATTCTCATCCTTGGCATGCGTAAGAGCCTTTAATTTCACCCATTTAGTGACATAGTTAGTACATACAAGGATGTACTATTTATTATTGGATTTTGGATCAAAATGTCCTACAAAGTCTAGGCCTCATTTTTCAAATGGTTCAAGTACCATTTGAAGACACAAAAGCATTTCATCTGAACATGTGAGTTTTTCCATACACTGACATCTATCATAATGAGTAGTATACCTTATTTCATCTTTATGGAGTGAAGGCCAATAATATCCTCTATTCAATATTTTTACTACTATACAATTGGATGCAAAGTTCCCTCTACATGATTCATCATGGTAGGCTTTGAGGATATCTAGAGATTCATCTTCTCTGAGACATCTAATGATGGAATCAAGCCCACTATAAAAAAAGAATTTAGACAACCATGAATATCTACCACTTTTCTAAATCAAAGCTCTTTTTTGTTTAGAGAGGAAGTGTTATGGAAGTAACCCTATTATAATGTGGTTAGCAATATCATCAAACCAAAGTGTGGTAAGGGTGAGGGAGAATAGGTTCTCATTTTAAAATGAGTCATTCATTATGGTATCTTCTTAAGGGGATTGTAGTCATGATAAAAAGTTAGCCATGCCATTGTACTTACTAGGTTTATCTATAATAGTTAGATCAAAGTCTTATAACAAGAGCAACCATCTTATCACTCTACCTAAGACAACTGGTTTGTTCATAAGGTACCTAATGGTTACATAGTCTAAATGAATGAATACTTTATACCCTATTATTGAGTGATGAAACTTGTTGATAGCATAGACTACTACTAAGAACTCTTTTTTAGTGACCATGTAATTTAATTTTGTCACCTGTAGGTTCTTGCTTACAAAATATATGACATAATTGAGTGCTTCCTATTTTTGGCCTAGCATAGCTCCTAGGGTAGTATCTAAAGTGTCTATGTGAATATGAAAGGGAAGCTTCCAATCAAGACCATGCATAATAGGGGTGGTGGTCAATAATTCCTTTAATTATTTAAAGGTTATATTATGGGTAGGATTCCATATGAATTTAACATATTTAGTAAGAAGAGTAAACAATGGTGTTGTTACTTCGCTTAAATTGTTGATATATCTCTTGTAGTAACCAATATGTCCTAAAAATCTCCTGACATCTTTTTGTTTGTAAGGAATATGAAGGTTTTTTATGATGCCAATTTTTATAGGGTCAACATTAATTTCTTCAATAGATACATGATGGCCTAAGATAATACCTTTTTTTATAACCATGTAGCATTTCTTGTGACTTAAAGACAAATAGTGTTATTGACATCATTGCAACACTTTCTCCAGGTTCTTTAGGCACTCATCAAATGTTTCTCTATAAATACTGAAGTCATCCATATAAATTTCTACACATTCATTAGCCATATCTACAAAGATACTCAGGACAACCCTCTAGAATGTTTTATAAGTATTATATAGTCCAAAAGGTAATACAACATAAGCATAAATACCCTAAAGATAAGTGAAGGTGGTCTTCTTCTAGTCCTCAAAATCAATTTTAATCTAGTTGTAACCACTGAAGCCATCCAAAAAGGCAAAATATTTCTTTCTTGCTAGTGTGTCCAACATTTGATCAATGAAGGGTAGAAGAAAGTGATCCTTTCTGGTTGGTATATTAAGTTTATTGTAATATATGCATACACACCATTATCTATTTTTATTTGATATAATTACCAATGGTGAAACCCATTCACTATCTATGATGGGATATATAAAACCAATGGTTAGGAGTTTCTACAATTCCACTTTGACTATTTCTCTAAGAGTTAGATTCATCCTATGTTATGATTATCCGATTGGTTAACACTCTTCTTTGATATAGATATGACGTGTGCATGTTTCTAGGCTGATTTATTGTATATCTTCATAATCCAATGCAAAATCATCTTGGTTTGCATGCAACATGATGACTAGGCACTTTTATTTATTTGACTTCAACTTGTTATTTATAAGAAATGCTTTTCATGGAGAGATTTCAATTTTCCATGAGAGTGCTTTTATCATTTATATATTATTAATAGATTTGGTTTGGCTATAGCTATGAGGTATCAACTAGTGGAATATTTTATATACATATGCATTAGAATCTTCTTCTTCCCAAATGCTAGAAAATGGGCACTCAACACATTATAGGTGGTTGAGATCTATAGAATGAGTTTGGTAATTATTATGGAGTACAATAGAGAGAATTATATCTTCCACCTAATTAGCCAAGGTGCATGCATGATTTATGATGAATACAAGAGTCAAAGGAGGTTGGTCTACCTCATCTTCTTCAACCCATAATGTAGCTCTAGTTCCAAGGCCAGTTGTGCTAGAGGATAAAGGACCAAATTTTTAGTGTGGTTGACAAAGGATATCAACATGTTACCTGATTTATAGCTAATAAAGGTATCAACTATGACAAGCCAAGTTCATCCTAAGATAAGAGGGTATCCACTCAAATTATAATTTGGTTTTAGCATAATGAAATATACAAGTTACTCCTAAGAATCTATAGTAATGATAAGATCTTCAATGACTCTTTCTGGTTAGATTGTAGACCTATCAATCATTTGCAACATTGTAGATGTAGGATGAATATTATTCAACTATATTTTATTCATAATTTTAGTTATCATTACATTTATTATAGCCCTCAGGTCTATCAATGCAATGGGTAGTTATTAGTCATGGATCTAGACTGTTACTACTAGGCATCTTGGATTTGAATATTTCTTTGGCAAGGTGTTTCCCAGCATAATGTTTACTAGTTGGCTAATCGCATTCATTGTATTGATATCCTTATTCTTCCTTCCAAGTTTACATAGATATAAGTATCTAACAACTTTAGAATATATGGGAACATCCTTGATGGCCTATAAGAGAGGAATTTTAACATAGAGATTTTTTAATTATCCTATGAAATCAAATTTAGGCTCAATGGCATGCTGCTGAAGGCTAAGGCATTCTAGAAATGGTGGGGTTATTTCATCAATGGATTAGTCCAATTGGGAGTAGTATTTGTAAATTGTGAATTAAAAGAGGTAGAATTTATAAAAGGTGGATTTCGTCCAATACCTAGATAAGATGGTCATTGAATCCATGGATTTATTTATTCAACATAGAAAAATTAGTCTTCATCTCCTCCTATAGTGTGTAGCTCTACTATTTTTGGTTTTTCAATTTTTATGTTAGCTACTTTAGCCCAAACCTTATGACACCTAAAATTTGTCTTCTTCTTACAATATGAATAATAAATGGTCAAAGTTTTATCTAAGGCTACTTTATTTTTCCTTGAGTGTAGACTATCTAGTTGGGTGGCCAAGTGACTAATTATATCCTATTTCATGTTTTATAATAGGTTACTAACTTTAGATTTTGATAAGACACTTGTAGCTACTAGTGGAAGCTTGCTACCCCTAACTTTGTTTATGGTAGACCTAGAATAATTCTTACTCAACTCCTTAATGTCAATGAATGGCAGGTGGGAGATATCTCCCCCACTCATTAGGTCTAAGGCTTTTAAACAATCTTCTCTGACTCCTTTCAAGAAGTTGAGTTTTATAGGTTCTTATCCTAGTGCACTTTGCTTGAATTTTTGTACACTGAACATGAACCATTTAATATAGTCTTCTAAAGATTCATCCTTTTCTTGAGTCATCCTAAAGATATAATTTATTCTATAATTTTTTTCTTTTCCATATTCCTAATACTTAGCTAGAAATTTATTTCTCATGTCCTCCCAAGTGTGGACTAAATTACTACCCAGTCTCATGAACCAATGAAGTGTTGAGTCTTTGTGGGTGGTTGGAAAAAGTTTCAATTTCTATGCATACTACCTGTAGTCATAGATTCTATAGAGGATATCAAATTTGATCAAAAATGTGTTTGGCTCTTCTAATAATATACCTCTAAAATTGATCAAGGTTGAGGGTAGGATATTTTTTATTTGGGTTACACCTATTACATCTAGAATAGGAATTCAAAAGTAACTATGTTTGGAGTCTTGTTGTCATCCAAAAAATTTCCTTCTCCATTCATGATGGCTTTTCTTATGATATGGATACCAAAGGTACTTAGGATTATGTATTCAAATTATATATCAGTCTCTTTTATTAACATGATAGAAAATGTTTATCTACTAATTCATAGTCTTTTTACCAAATTAAAAGTATGAAGACTCTCCTAAGCTTTCTTTGATTTGGTAAAGGAAACCTTGTTGGAATGTTGATTTGATGTTACTTTTTGGAGTGGTTGGTCCATGTATTTCTTCTCCCTAATTTCTTATTACCAACTCAACTAATGTTTCCTCACTTTTATTTCCTCTTTTAAAGCCAATAGTAATTCTTTTGTAAGATGCTTCCTTTAGTTTGTAGTGTTTCCTTTTTCAAGAGCCCTCCAGCCTATGGTATATGTTTAAATAGGATTCTTAATTACTATAGGTACTTGTGGTTCTTTCTTGGTAGTAACTCATGGCTTGTTTGGCAAGAATCTCCCTTAAGAATATCTTTCTCTCTACATAAACATTGAGCCACTCCTTTAGCTATCCTATTCCTCCCTACATAGGGTTAGTGTTTTTCATGCGTTCTAAGAGGTTGTTTTAGAATAAGAAAAAAATAAAATGTAGAGAAATAAAGGAGTGCGAAAATCAAAATGATTGGAATTGAAACTTTGCTTCTAAAAAGTAGTAAAGTTATATAATAAAAGTGGAAAAATTAATCTAAAAAGTCATAAATGAAAGCATAAAAATTAATCTAGAAAATAGGAAATGAAAGAAGGAAAATTACTCTAGAAAATAGGAAATGAAAGTAGAAAACTCTAGGAAGCCAAAAATGAAAGGCACACTTTGTAGAAAGTAAATCACTCTTACAAGAAATTAAATTATAAAGAAAACCAGTAACTAAGTAAATCATAAGATTTAAAAGAGGAATTCAAAGTGTTACACCATCAACATCCAAGAACTTAGACATCTAGCATAAGACACCACAATGCCCTCACTCGACTTACTTGACTGGGTAGGACAGTGCATTAATAAATATTTAAAAGTAATAATAGATCTAGAAAGAAGTAATTGACATCCTCCCTAGCAATGGTGCCAAAATATTATGTAGACTTATTACCCAATTAATACTATATTCTTGAGTCTGATTAACATTAATTGTCAACCTAGAGTATGTAGGCTTTTCAGGGATGTCAGCACTATATATGTATTATTGATCCATAGATTATCTTGCTTACTAGTTTTAGTATAATGAACTTATACTAAATTCACTAAATAGTTATACTATGAAATTATTATAACAAAAATAGAGAAATAGTCACACTTATGAATCACACATGCATCACACTCTATACAATCAAACTAATAATGAAATTAACTTACACAACATACTTAAACTATAGAGGGTCAAGATCTTTACTACAACTCCTTTTGAGGGGGACCTTCCTCATTTAGAATCGAGTTCCAATCCTTCTCTGAGAGACTTAAAAAAGCTTCTTACAGAATCAACCTTCTCATTGCTCAGATCTATAGCAATTAAAGATTGATACAAAATATTAAAATATTTATAATGTAATGACTTATACCATTCTAATACTCTTTTATTATCTATTGCCAATATAATCTAGGTTCTGCCATTAAACACATAAGACAATTTATTATCTCCAATCAAGAACACTAAACTAAGAAAGGTACAAATACTTGAGAAATATCTTAGTCAACCTTTAGGTGGTTAGAATTTGAAGTTACTTGTTTTAGGTCTGACTAGGTTAAGGACAATATATACTATTTTATTGTTTTACTTCTTTTTGTCTCCTTTCCATTATCTTTGTCTTACTTATCTTTGCCAGCACATCTGATATTCTTTACATGTGAGGAGTATATATAATAGCTATAGAGTATATTTTTCAATCATCCACTTGGTTCCTAAGATATCTAGATGTGTCCCTAATAGCTAATCACATTTTATCACAATAATAGTTTTGTTCTACATAGTGACTACAAACTCCTATAGGTGAAAGCCTGTAGTTTCTATAAGTAACCTACAGATAGAAACCAAAAGTTGTTACATACATCCTATAGATAGAATCCAATAGCTTTTATGGGTACCCTGTAGGTGGAAGCTAGTAGTTTTCCACCTACAGTTGCTATAGGCAACATGTAGGTAGGAGCCAATAGTTGTTACAGCCAACCTGCAGGTAGAACCCCTTCTGTTGTGGGCTTATCTATAATTGTTGTGCCAAAAAAAGATTCTTGTAGTCATATGTTACCCTTAAAATGTTTTTAAAATAAGGTTACACAAGTATAATCTAATCAAATAAAAATCATCATTAATTCATAACATAACACACACACACACACACACACACACACACACACACACACACACACACACACACACACACACACACACACACACACACACATTAATGCACACATAAAATCATAAATTCATTCATTCATTTGCATGAGTCATGGATGGTTATGGGTATTTACATAGAAAAAGATATATACTAGGTATGGATGAGGTTATAAAATAAATTAATTAGTGCCCTCATCAACCCTAAGCTTGATCCTCAAGTAAAATGGTAGATAAGTATATCCATAATAACTCTTACTTCTTCTATTCTCTAAATAATGACAAAATGATCTTGTATATATAGGCGTATTTAACACTAATACCTTACAAAAATTTTGGATAATAGGGTTGACCTAGTTGACCTAGTACTGATATTGATAAAAATTCACTAGGTCACGGGCTAGGTCAGCCAAGAGATGACCTTGACCCTAAATGAATTTCACTAATAAGAGTATAAGGTTGACCTAGTCGACCTAGTAATGTAAACTATCAAAATGGGTTTTAGGTTAGGAAAAGGGGGATAGAAGGTGGAAAATGACTAGAGGAGTGTACAAAAGAGAATAAAATTCTTAAGGAAATAGTTTTAAGGATATAAATGTGTAGATAACAAGTGGAAGAAGGGACAAAATCCCTATAAAGCACCAATGGTTTGCCCACCCCTTTCCTAGTGCACCCCTTAAGGCATGCACTTAGAGAGATTGAGAATCAATGGGATATTATAAGATAAATAACATAGATAATTGATAAAATTTTGAAAATATTATGTGTATACAAATTCCCCACTTGAAGCTCATCATGTGTAATGTAATTACAACACAAAATGGTGCTTCAGGAATAAAACATGATGACACATAATGATAATGCTAAGTAAAAATGTAGTAAGGATAAAATAAGATAAATGAAAGTATTGAATTGAAAAATACATACCTTTACTTACCTTAGTAATGTAGATAAAGGAGACAACAAGAGAAGTGAAGGCATCCAATGTGAAGAACATTAGGTGAACATGTAGATATTAGTGCAAAAAAGAGTGAAAACTCAATTTTTTTGGAATATAGGCATATAGTAGTGGAAAAGATTCTCTATAATGTTATGATTCTATAACTTTTTATGGTTCAAAAAATGAGTTGGTAAAAACAAAGATATGATCAAAACAAGGAATCTAACGATAAATATTTGAAAGGTAAAGAATTATGAATAGTAACTTCAAATAGGGTGAAAAGAAAGTCATTTGATATTACTTGACTTATTTGGAGATAAAAATAAAGCTCAAAGAGACCAAACAAAAGTTGAAAGAGATAGGATGGTGAGGAGATGACAACTGAGATGAGGAGGATGCCTAGTGGTAGTAGTGGGTACATCATAAGTAGGTAATTGAGAATTTCAAATTTGTTTTGAGTGTTTTATTTGAAATTAAGTGTTTTATAGAAATTTGTAATTTAAAAAATTTCTAGAAATTGAAATGAATGCCAAAAGGTTTTGAAGGGTATTAGAGGTCAAATGGGGAAATGGCTTGTAAGGAATTAGAGGAATAAATACTGAAGGTATTTATTATAAGTAGGTCAAAGAGTTAATATTTTGAACCAACTAGGTCAACCCAGTCAACCTAGTAGGTTGAAAATCAGCTTTTGACACTACCAATAAAAAACATAGAGGGTGATCACCTAGGATGACCCATTAATTTACATAGGGTAGAGCTAGTTTATAGAGGCACCACTGAGGTGAGGCTTAAGATGGGCATGGGTGGTGACCTCAGGGTTT
Source organism: Torreya grandis (assembly GCA_037957365.1). NCBI lineage: Eukaryota > Viridiplantae > Streptophyta > Pinopsida > Cupressales > Taxaceae > Torreya > Torreya grandis. Next base: position 433,090 of record JARHVA010000540.1, on the reverse strand, counting down.
GTATGTATTGGGAGGCATCCTAAAAATGAGGTACTTAGAGGATGAGATGATGGAAAAAACATGCTCAATGGTTAAATAGATGTGGATATAGTGATAGGTGACATCCACATAGGTAATAAATTATTGAATTTTGCTTAAGTCTTGAAAATATAATACTAGTTGTATAGGATTTGATTGATAGATTATAGATAGATAGCTTTTGAAATATATTTGGGATCTAACATCTATCTAGTTTGAATTTTATAGATCATGCAGTGGAGGAGGAGACTAGATGGGGATCCTTGGTGAGGGGAGCACTCCATGATATCCTATATGAGGCACTGATGCCATATGACTCTACCATATTAGATGATCCTATGGTACCATCTACCTCAACTTAGATGAGCTAGTTCAGACTAGCAAGAGAGGTTACACGGTGATTACAAGCATGAGGAGATGAGATACATTCACCAGCAAGAGTGGGAGCAAGAGAGGCACAGGCATGGCAAACCTTGGCTTAGGAGAGAGCGTCACATTTGGATACTATGATATAGTTAGGATAGGTACAAGCCTAGGTGGCCAACCTATTGGGATAGCTGACAGGCTTGATATTTCAAACATCCTCTTTACAATGTACTATTCAGAAGGGACTGTCCAAGGCATCTATGGGCAGCATGGCTAGGCTACAAGATAGAGATGATAGAGCCTAGCCTTAGAGCTAGAGTGATGTATTTTTGTACTTTATATAAAAATTACATGATATATATATATATATATATATATATATATATATATATATATATATATATATATATATATATATTCTATGTTGAAAGTTGGATGTTGATCTTATGTTTTTGTATTATGATTGTGGTTGTAGATGCATGGATATATTTATATGTGTTATGTTTTCTTTTCTAGCATTATGTAGTAAACATGCATGATTAAAAAGAAACATGCAAAAGGGACTTTGGTAAAATATAATCAATCAAAAAAAATGTACTAAACACTATGTCACATTGTGAAATGTGTAATAGAAATAAATGACTAAGTATAATAAACCAAAGAATGGTAAACAAGATGGTGAAAAGTTTTTTTAAACCATGAGAAAGAGATTTTGGCACCAAATTAAAACAAGTAAAATCACTCTAAATCATGTTGGGAATTATGAAAATAATGTATTAAAATGGAAAGCACATAAAATAATAATGGTATAAAAAAATCAATTAAGTGAATCGATCATACTAAATCACATTGAAAAGTATAAAAGATAAACAAAATTGGCAAAAATTGGTCTTTAATTAATCACACTAATTTAAGTTAGGAAGTATGAAAAACTCAAGAAAAATGGTTGGATTCTTACATGTAATTAGAAAATAAGAAGATAAGGATGAAATATTAATGATGTAAGAATAAAACATACTAAATCAAGATGGGAAGCATGTTAATGACATGTAACTCATAATTAATCACATCTTATCTCAAATTTGACACTTGTAATTTTGTTGTAACTTGGATATTGGAAAATTCTGTGAGGATGATCAAGTCCTATTTGTGGTCTTACATTGAAACTCATAAAGGGAACACCAATGAAGTATAAATAATGTGAAAATATGGTAAAAAGGAATGCTTGTAATGTTAAAATTTGGTAATTTGTGAGGAAGGCTAGGTCTTATCCATGGTCTTATAATGCAACACACAAATGGAATCCCTAAGGGAGTGATCAGTGAACAAAATGATGTTTTCAAGGGGAAATATGAATATTTTAAAAAGTGAAAAAGGGAATGTAAAAATCATAACTTAGGCATCTTATGATAAGACCTTATGAGACATGATGCATATTAAGGACATGAGAAGACACTAAGTGACTAGTGACCATGACTATACAAAGGATTCTTATTCATTATAGACACAAAGTTATGTAGGCAAATAAGTATGCTACTAAGAGAAAATAATGAAGGTAGTTGTGAACAAGAAAAATAAAATGGACATACCTTCCCACAATGTTTTCCCCATTCCTCAAGATCCATTACAGAGCCATTGGTCTACTACGAAGATTGGGTACTTGGGTGAGAGATTAGGTAGCACTAAGAGATTTTTTGTCCTTATTTTATAAATATATAGGCTTACCACACCCAAACAGACCTTAGATCTAATGTGAGGCCAACTATGGATTTTTATCTTTGATTATAAGAAGGAAGTGTGCTTTGAATCATGTCTGTTAATGTGATTTAACTTTTGAGAATTTTGAGTGTTGCCTTTTAGATCATTGCCTTTTGTTAAAGGATTTGGATTTTGAACGTTTTTATGGATTTTTTAAGATTCTTCCTTTTTACGGATTTGGACTTATCAATCATGAGATATAGGGTGATATATATGAATGAGATTTAGGCTTTGGCTAAAAGAAGCTAAGTAACCAAATACAAGATAAACTGGGACACTAAGGCTTAACTATGAACCAACATTTGATCTCAAGTTTTAACCATATATATGCTTAGTTTAAAAATGGGAATAAAAGGAGATCCAAAGTGGATTGGTAAACGGAGATTATAATGAAATAAATTGCTTACTAACTAATCACTTGGTAAAGAAGGAATGACTAAAGGGAACAAGGTTGGTATAATGAAGTCACAATAATAATTATCTGTGTCTATAAAGATAAGATAACAAACAATCATTATAAAGAACAAGGGAACTATATAAAATGAACTAAAGAAGAAAAGAGAAGGCAATGATAAAGAATAAATCCATAAGATAATATAATTATATCATAATCAATATAAAGTGCAAAAAATAAAGTCACCATGTAAGATAAATAAGGATTTAACACAATGTCAAATGATATAACAAATAGATAAAGATAAAGTTAGAGCATACATCTAATTAAAATGAAAATGTAAGAACACCATGCATGTTCTCATAAGTTTTGATATATTTATCCACACACATTATCCATAACATCTTATAAGTCTCTATGAAGTTGAATGCAAACAACAACTAATGTCTCATCAATCTTTACTGAAAGCTAGGGAAATACTTCACATTGAATATCCTCAACTAATAATGTAGGAATGCTTGAATGATCATTATGAGTAAGAATATCATGTAAGGGATACTTAAGAGAATGCATAAGAGGGGTTTTTATAGGAGATGAAGGAGTCATCAGTGGTGAAAGAGCCATAGGTGAGGGATTGATGGGTGGAGAGGGATCCATAAGTGAGGGAAGATACATGGATGAAGGACTCATGGGTGAAGGAATAGGAAGTGAATAAGGGACCATAGGAGGAGATGAAGCCTTAAGAGGTGGAACCATGGGGGAAGGAGGGGGAGCCTTCTTGTGAGAATGACCTATAGGAGGAATGGTAGAAGGTGCAAGAATGGTTAGGAGATGATCCTTGAGATGTTGCTGAAGGATGTGGTAATGATCGATGTGATGTGTGCCATATTAATTCCAAAGATTATATAACTCTCCATACTTAGGTAACACTTTTGGGGGAGGTATAGCCTTGTCTAAGGGTTGAGGAGTAGTAGGATGCAACGTGTCAATATATTGTCATAGCTTGAAACAGTGCATGGATGAATGATTATCTATGCTATGGAATCAATAGCTATGACTTTGATTAGTCTTAGTAGGTGTACTCATAGGAGGAAGTGTAATAGAAGTGAAAATATCTTGGTATATGGAATAATCTCTAGTATAATGAATAAAACCTTTATGAATGTCATAATAAGGTTGATCAACCCATTTGGTGCATAAAGGAGTTTATTGTGGTAAAGGGGGAAAACCATCACCAAGATAAGGTATGATTAGTGGAGAGATTGGATAAGACTCAACTATAAGAGTGATAGAATCAGAAGCACAAATAAAATCAACTAAATTCAGTGTAGAAATTAGATCTAAACTAGGATCTACTAAGGGAGGGGTAGGGTTAGTAGAAGGCTAAAGGATATTTTCATGCATCTAAGGGATAATTAGGATATAAGGGTCATGGTACCTAGTAAAGTAATAGAGACCAGTCATATCATAATCCATAAGCATACTCTTATGAGTTTTTTCAAATACTAGGGGTGTCCATACCATCTCTACCCTATGATAAAGAGGAATAATATTAAAATTAGGAATGATATATAATGGAATATAGGAAGATATATGAAAATACTAAAACTAATAAGAATAATAATAAATAATCTTAACATATCAGGCCTGAACTAGACCTCCTTAGAATGGATCATCTAAGGTATAACCATTATCATAATTAGGTGTATGAAGATCAATGACATAGGTAGGAATGACCATATCATCCAATGTGGTGTGATGAATGGAATGTTGAGTCTTAGTTAAGACACCAAGGATGCCATCACAAGGTATTTGATGAGAATGAAGTTGCAAATAAGCATAAAGTAGAGAGATGAGATGAGGTGAGAGATTGAAAGTTTTAACATTGAGATTGATCTCTTCAAGCTCATCACCATTAAAATCTAGGAGGCTAGGGGGAATATTCCTAATGCTTTTTGGATGACCATTATAACCTTGAGTGTAATTAATAGGAAAGTTATATAATTGAGATTCATGAAATGAGGCACTGGGCAAGGGTTTGAGGGTAAGAATATGAATACACCCTAGTTTGGGAATTATTCAAAATTATAAGGGTTAGTGTCATCATAAATCCTATATATAGCTCCATTGTGATAAAATTTTACACATTAGTAATTGGAAGAGACAACTACTCTCATAGGATGAGTCTATGGCTTACCAATAAAGATGTAAGATAGAGGAAAGTTAAATATCATCACATGAATAGTGATAGGTGGGATGCTAATGGGGACACACACACAACCTAAATGAAGCATTGCCTTCAGTCATAGCCTTGACATGTGTTTCATGTGGATTTAATATTACATTCATAATATCTAAGGGTTTTGATAAAATTGAGAGAGGAAAAACGAGTGTTAGAACCCTCATCAATCAAGGCATGCTTGACTTGGATATCACAAACTTAGACACTAATTAATAGAGGAGGATCATTAGCATGAAGAATAATATCATTAGGGATAATAGAAGAAATGGGTAATTTAAGTGAAAGATAAGTGCCCATTATTTCATCAACATGTATAGACATTTCTTCGTATATTATAAAATACTATCTTCATATCTAATTAAGGTTGCTTTACATCCTGCTACGGGAGGATAAGGGATGTTCATTTCAAAAAAAAGTTACACAAGATAGTTATGATGATGTGGAAAGGTCCTCATAAGTTTTATAAATGGGATTTGGGATGAGAGATTAGTGAGCTTCGTGATAGGATCCCACTCATTGTAACCCATAAAAAGATTGTTTAAAAGAGGCACATAGTGTTTAAGGAGGTCCTCGAAAGGAGGAGATGAAGTACATGTGAATTTATGTTGGTAAGAGGTAGATGGTTTTTTAAGGAGAGAAAGTTTGTAGATTATGTTGAGAGGATGAAACAATTGATGCAAATGTGGTTTGAGAACTGCTAGAAGAAGTGTTAATAGAAGCTTAAGTGTCTGATAGGTAAAGAAGATGGAGGGATGGTAGAAATAGAATGGGAAGTGTTATCCAAGGGAGGAGTTGTATTTGGTTCACAAAAAGAGATAATTTCATCTTACCCTAGGTCATTTAAATGAGTTGGAGAAGAATCTTGGATAACATGGAATGCGCAAGAAAATAGAGTAATGTAGATGGGTTGAGGATCAATGAAAGCAACCACCCTTTGCATATTATTCATATAAGCCACATTATATTTAGGAGTTGGGACAAGAAGACTGTCAAAATTATTTGTATAAGGGGTGGACTTGTCTTGGGTATCTTGGTGATTTGGAAGAGGATCTTTATATATGGCTAAATGAACATTATCTTGATTTAAAGATTAAGATTTAGTATGTATTTCATGGGCTTTGAAGTCAATGTCATAGTATTTTTAGAATTGATTAATGATAGAATCATGGTCAAAATTGGGACCACTATGGAAATCCATATCCAAATTATGAAGTTACCTATAGGTCTCATGAGAATGACCCTAACTAGTGTGAAACTAACAAAATCTATTAGGATCATACCAAGATTTCATAGGATGAGTGGGATCAAGTTCTTGTTAGAGAGGCATTGGTAGATGTTATAGTAATTATGCTAACAATAAAGGTTTTTGAACATTTATGTTATTAATTTAAGAGAAATGAGGATTGGTAATGTGATTAGGAGGGGAAGCTTTTTTTTAAAGTTTGGTTAGGAATAATAGCTTAAATAGTGTGAATGGTATCATAAGAGTCTTTAACACCATCATTGGTATCATGATGATTCTTGTTCTTCAGTAATATATGAGTACCCATAGAAGGTTAGGGTGGCTTGAATTGACACATAAGGAAATATTGATTCTTATCTTGATTAATAGCCTCCTTCAAATTATGTGGAGAGAGAATCTAGACTCAATATTATAACTTGGGAAAAAGGGCATTTATAAAAGAGATGGAAAAGGTTATCATCTACCATATTATGTTCATATTTATTAGACAAGGTCTTCCATCATTAAATAAAATATTATGTATTTTTGGTTTCAATTTGCTTACAATTGACAAAATGGGCCAAGGTATTCTGAGGAAGATCACTAGTTTGGAATTCTTGGACTAGAGCATTTACTAAATCTTCCAAACTAGTAATATAATGATTTTTAAGTTTTTTATACCAATATAAAGCATCACCTATGAGAGTTTTGGTTAATATCTTGATAGAGGTAAAGGTATTTAATTTGATCTAGATTTTATATAGATATCCAAATGATTTTAAATGGAAAATAGGATTAATTGACCCATTGTAAAAAATGGTAGGGGTGATACCTCCTATATAGATATTAGAAATTTGGGATGTAAGATGTTCATTTTAAATATGCTTGATTGTCTTATTGACAAGAGGAGGTTGAGGGATAACATTACCATGGGAATATCTAAGAGTAAGTGGGGGAACATTTTAATTTTGTGTGCCCCATGGCATCTATTGAGGGTGGGTTTGAATATGGATAAGGTGATTTTGCATTTTCATCATTTGATTTTCATTACTATCTTGAAAATAATTCATTTGATTAAGGGTTTATAATAGGATTTGATGGGTTTTAGTTGTATTTTTAGCATTGGTGGAAGCATTCAAATTAGAACTAGTGGCTTGGGTACCATTATGGGTGTTAGTAGGAGCTTGAAAAGAGCTGTTAGTAAGTGAGGGACTATTGGCATAATTTGATTTTGTGGTAAAAGATGGACTAGTAAAGGAATGAGAAGAAAAAACACTAGAGGCATGATTACCATGGGTTGCAAATGATGCAATAGTGGAAGAATTGAGAAGAGTGGGTCTTGGAAGAGGCCCACTAGATGTAGAACCTACCATGTTAGTAAAGATACTAGGCATGGAGGTAGAGGAAGTTAAAGAAGAAGAAGTCATGGTATAAGGAGTCAAAATAGAGGGAAGAGGATGAAAATCAAATAAGATAGTATCCCCAAATTTATGTGAGAATGTGGGAGAAGGTGAATGAGGCTCTTCAACTTGACCACTTATCATGAATTTATAAATGGTAAAAGGATCCTTTCCTTATTGTTGAGGAAATTTAGAGATGAAGAATGGGATTTCAGGTGTATACTCTAATTCAAATTTATTTTCAAGTGATAAGAGATAATTATGAAGTTAATAGGAATGAGGAGGGGTCCCATAGTTTTTTGTGTGAGTGGCTATATGAACATTGCTTTCATCTAGAATAGGAGCCACAAGCTGCTTATGGGTGAACCTATTAGGGTTGGTAAGACTCGTCATATATATATTAAATTAAAATCAATGTTATCTTCATATAATCATTTCATGATGAAAGAGAGAAATGAAGAAAGGCAAAGGTGATGCAAAATTAAAAAAAGAGGAATGAACATATAAGAGTAAAGAGTCAACTAAGTCAACCTAGTACTAGAAATAGGGTCTAAAAACTAAGAAAATAAAGATACATAGTTGACAAAATCAACCTAGTACTATAATTTGGGATAGAAAACAACATAATAAGGATATATATTCAAGAATGTTGACTTAGTATTGTATCCTAAGAGATAGAAAAGAATACTGGGTTGACCAGGATGATGCAATATTACAAGCATGGAAAAAGATAGTTTGTAAGAGATTGTGTCAAATATAAAGATAGTGTACTGAAATAAGAAAAAAATTTCATTATACTTTGAAATAAAAAAATGAAAGTAAACACAATCAATTGGGTTAATTAGGATGATCTAATTGAGGCACACAACATAAAGCCTTACACCAAACTGGCCAATGCAAGTTCTAAAATACAACATACAATGAGAAAAGAGAAAGAAGTCAACTTGGAAATTAATTTATAACTAAGAGGTCATTTTTAATGTTATTACTATTATTAAAGTGTAATTTTAAATGTGATAGGGAAGTTGGCTGCATGTAGGGAACTCAAAATTAATCTGTGAATGGTTTCAAGATGTTTAGGCTGAAAGGGATCTATGTTGGCAATGGTATTGGCTTAATGTTTTGTCTTACCCCTTCATAATCCCACAAAAATAAGGGTGTCAGGTGATTTTCCAATATATACCATTAACCACGTGTTTATACTTAGCTATAAAACCAAGTCGGCTTACCCCTTGGTGATGAAATCCAAGTAGGTAAGCCTTGGGTAGATAATTGTTTAAATGCATTTTGAAATTATATGATTTGGTAGTGTGTGCAAGAAATAAAAAAAGTGTAACTAAATGGTATATTTAAAAAACTACCTGATTAGACTATGTGATCTAATCTAAGCATGCAAAAAATTTAAAGTGAAAGTGTGAATTCATTAATAGCATATAGATGTTAATTCCAATTTGAAACATAGTACAATGTTGATTTAGATGATAGTGTATGTAGACATTATAATATAGAGTCAATAATGGTGCTACTATACTATTGAAGAAAGGGTATTTAATAAATATATAAATATGGCTAACCTAGTATTTTAGATAGAAGATAGAATACAAAACCAAGTCAACCTGGTTGACCTAGTTTGTTATATGAGGGTAGTTTTAAAGATTGCAGACTGTGTAAAATATAACTGTAAGTAAAGAGATAAAGGAATCTTGGTGGGTTGGAAGATTGAAAAGAATGTGAGATTATTGCTGAAGTATCTTGAATGTTACATACAAACTCTATTTATTGTGTTGATTGGGTCAACCTAGTTCTATAGTTACCTACTTACTAAAACTTGTGAAGATGACTATATCGACCTAGTTGACCTAGTATGTTTTATGGAAGCTTGTAAGATTACTATACTATCTTGGTCTACCTAGTATGTTTTCTAGAAGCTTATAAGATTACCATGTTGACCTATTTGACCCAATAACTTATATGGAAGTGAAAATGTGTACTATGTTCACCTATTTGATTTATTTAGCTGTATCTAATGAAGACTTACAAAAATAGAATATAGTCATTTTTTATGGGACTGTTTGTTAAACCTATGCACATAAGTTAGAAATTATACTAGCCATGTCAACCTAGTATCTCAAATATAGAATAATAATGAGTAAAATTATATAAAATGAAAAATGTGAAAGAAAACTTGCAAGGGTTAGATTCACATTAGGTTCACCAAAATGTATGCAATCATAAATGCATCATGTCTATAAATCAATACTAACTGGGAAAAGATAGATCATACATACACGTATGATTTGAGATACATTAGATAATCAGGAACATGACCAATATGTGGATCTACTAGACCCAATTAGGGGATCTCTTATCACAATAATAATATTAGGGAGGGTTCCAACGACTCCAATCAAGCACAATCGAGTAATAAACCTAACTAATTCCTATGTTTTTATATTGAATAAACTAATAACAAGTAAATAAAAGTCTAATCTAGTGCTCACCAAATCTTGTGGCACAAAGTGGGGGTAATAAACAATAAAAATAAACATGCATAGAAGACATATACTCATGTCAATGTATATGGAATCCTAATGCATGGAAGAGAAGTGTAAATTCATATCTATCTACTCTTAAAAAGGAAGAATGAAGTTAGTAATACTTACCTTTGAATACAAACTTGCTGAGCCTCAATGTCTCCCTTGGCCAAGATGTTTCACAAGAGGTTGTTGTGGTATGTAAGGATGATAAGGATAAATCATCCCTATGCTATACAACCTATCAATGAATCTAAAAGAGTTCTTCACAAGATAAGATTTATATCTCCAAAGAAATTACAAAACCCTAATCTTGTTCCTCAAGTATAATGGTGCATAATCAGATTCATAATAACTCTTACTTATTTTCTCTAAATAATGGAAAAATTATCTTGTATATATAAATGGATTTAACCTTAACTCCTTTCAAAAATTTTGGCTGACAAGGTCGATGTAGTCGACCTAGTATTGATATTGACAAAAATTAACTAGGTCATGGGCTAGGTCAGCCAAGAGCCGACCTAAACCCAAAATGAATTTCACCAATAAGAGTACAAGGTTGACCTAGTTGACCTAGTACTGTAAACTACCCAAATGGGTTTTATGTTAGGAAAATGGGGATGGAAGGTGGGAAATGATTGGAGGAGTATACAAGAAAGAATAAAAATATTAGCAAAATGGTTTCTAGGAGATAAATGTGCAAATAATAAGTGGCAAAAAGAAAAATAATCCTATGAAGCACCAATGGTCCACCCATCCCTTTCTCTTTGTACCCCTTAAGGCATGCACTAAGAGAGATTGCAACTTGATGGGTTCTTGAAAGATAAAGAGCATCAATAATTGATAAAAGTTTGAAAATATTATGTGTATACACTTTTTACCATGTTAAATTACCTATATTTATTACACATGCCTTTATATTTATTCATATTTGACAAACTGATATATGGTGTAAATATGTATGGTGCCGACTAATTCCTTTTTTCAAACTCTATTTATTCTATTAGTCTATTAAATGATAGGCTAATTTATGATTTTATATTGTGTGTATTTCTTGGACTTGTTCTATGTGATATCTTTGAGTCCCTTGTTTGATATTTTTTTGTCCCCTTAAGTGTGGTATTTGGGCCTATTTTTTATGGCCTTATGTGTGGCACTAACACTTGCATGTATTTATCCTACTAATATTAAGTGATGTCAATATCTATATCATGTAATATATATATATATATATATATATATATATACTGACATGATTTCACTAATGTGAAGCAAGATTATAAAAACTAACATAATTAATCCTTTTGGATTAATATGAGTAAGATGGTTAAATTATAACATATTAATGCATGTAAACTCATTATTATAGGCCTAATATTAAGTTCTTAAGACACCATATTACTCAAATTACTCTAGGGATAACACAGATCCCACCATTGGATGTGAAATATAGAAAAATATTTATAATACCTATAAATTTACTTCTAAAAAGGGTTTGGTAAAACACCTATGTTAACTATGGGTTTTTTATTTTATTTTGATTAATTCTAATAAATTTACCGTAATAGTTAATCTTTTTTATGTTTTCATTTTATAAAAATATTTACTCATATTAGGATGTTTATTAATTATCCACGTCATCTTAAACGCGCGTGTGTGTGTGTGTGTGTGTGTATATATATATATATATATATGTATGTATGTATGTATGTATGTATGTATGTATGTATATATATATGTATGTATATATATCTATATGTATATGTATATATATATACATATATATATATATATATGTATATATATATATATGTATATATATATATATATATGTATGTATATATATATATATATATATATATATATATATATATATATATATATATCCTTATATTATGAGTCATTGATACATCTATCTATACATATCACTTACATGCCCTACATTACATATGTCACATATATTCCCTAGTCAATATACACATTACTATGATGACATCTCCACATATTCACATAATATTACAGGATGTTATATGTATACATGACATGATAAATTTAAATATTATTTTGATATGAATGACTTACATTAAATATACATAATATCAAAGGGAGGGTATTATAGTTGGCTTATCATGGATACATAAGCCCCCATTAATAGAAAATTAGATCAAATTTAAAATTTTAGAGATTTAGAATGGTTCAGATATCAAATAATTCATATAAATTTTATATATTAGCATATTGATATAGATTATAGGGGCATATTACATAAATATTTACTCAATTTATAGACACTTAAGAATATATTCATGTATACTTAGGTGCATATGCTTAGTTTAAAGGAACCCAAGCCACAAGTTTTCACATGCACATACATTTGAGATATAGGTTCTAAAATTTAGCATATAGATGCACATAATTTTATATCAGTTGGCATAAATTTAGTGAGAAGGATAATTTTTCATGAAAACATACACATTTTAATATTCATGAGGCATGATACTATTTCATGCACACATACACAAAAACACAATTTATAATTGAATGGAAATTATTTGTCATTCCACTTCACATTGAATAGATCTATGGTCATAATGGGGGAATGAACATTGTTGATTTTATTTCAATCATGAATTCTATTATACAATGAGTGAGACTATATAATAAAAATATGAATTCATGATGGGGGCATGAACACTATTCATTACATTTTGATTTTTTTTACATGGATTGAACTTGATATAAATTTGAAAAAATAAACAATTAAATCTATAACCCATATGCAAAGGTTGGTTCACTTTATTTGAGTAAACCTAGCCTGGGTGTTCTCTATTTTACCTATTAGGCCAATACTATGATCAAGGAATTTGATAAAGAGAGGAGGTTAGATCAAGTGTTAGTATATAAAACTATGAAATAAACACACTAACATACTAACATATCTAAGCCTAGATCTTAAGGGGAGCTTAATGAACTAACAACAATTGAAAACCTAACTAAAATGTAAAGAACAACAATCTTTACCTTCCTTGAGAGATCCAAATGATTTTTTCATTGGCTTGATCGATTTATGCATAAGAATTCTTCATCAATGACATATGGATACCATCATCTCCTCTATGCACCATTGTTGAATGCTTGGATTGATTGATATGGCTT